>CM037853.1:196265349-196472923 GCA_021234595.1 Delia radicum
GGTATTTTCTTCTTTTTCTTTATAGAGCAGAAAATGTGGTAACTTTAAACACATAAACCTTACGTTTAAAGTTAAAGGCAACAATGTCTTCAATTTAGCTTATGGGTCACTTTTAGCTTAAAGTATACTTATAATTACGAAAAACTAATAATCTGTCAGATAACATCCGAACTTTAGCTATTGGCAAGTTGTAATAATGGCCTTAAGTCTTTTATTTTATTTTTTTTTTGTAAACAAGCCAATGCGAGCTAACAAATTTACTTGAGCTTACGTTATCAGACTGCTCGTTTTATATTTTGCAAAAAAGAGTCTATTTTTAGAAAGCTCTGGTGAATGTAATAAAAATCTGTATTTTTAGACAAAAAAATTAATATTTTCGAAGTATTTTTAGGCATAAGCAAAGAAATTGCGGTTTATGATGAAAACGTGATATGTGACTTACTCCAATGAGATTGTGGATGTAAGGCGATCTTTTGGAGGATCTTTAAGCGTAATCTGGTGCTAAATAAAAATTTGCTTAGGGAACATCGAAACTGGACTCTATAAATTTTATAAATTGTCGACATCTGTGGAAAAGTAACAATTTATATTGCGACCATGCATTTATAAATTTAAAAATATTTGGCCTTTAAATGGGCGCCGTCGATGATAAGTAAAGATTATGAGTACTAAATTTGAATGAAATCCATAAGAAAATCAAAATTTGTTTAGCAAACAACTAATGTGGGCTATGAAAATGAAAATGTGTATAACACCGTACCATATCGCTCATTTACTTCAATAACGTCACAACTCAAAAAACATGATTTTTGAGTTAATGATGCAGAATTATTCGTTATATCACTTATCATATTGTGTTTGTAGTGATAACTTGTATACTCACCTCTTGAGAGAAATTATGTCGTTATTTTGTTCTTCAAGGTGGGAGTAAATTGAAAACTTTAAACTCGTTTTCTACAAAATCAAAATTTTTGAGTTAGGACGTTATTGAATATACAAAAACATATTTAGAGATGTGCACTAAGTTTGAGCTAAATCCGTTGGAAAACAAAAATTTTATTAGTAAATATAAAATTTATAGTTTTCAAAAAGTATATGGCGAACTTCATTGGAGTAATCGGATCAAGTGTACCAAATTTGAGAGAAATTCGTTATAAATTAAAAAATTTGTATAGCGAACCAGCAAACAAACAGAAAATGAATTTTATATATGTATGTACATATGTATATAGACGTAAATTGCTTAAAAAAATACGTGTACCAAAATTAAGCCAAACACGTTAATATTTGCGACAGTTAGTTTAACAAAAACTTTCAAATTTTATTTTAAAAATCATACAAATCTGTAAACATTTTTAAAATAATTTTTTTTTTTTGTTTTATCGTTTTTCCCATGAGCCGTACTTTCTTTATTTCTTTTTTCAGCAAAATAATTGTTCAGACTTGTCTTTTTTCTTATGAACAAACAGCTTTGATTCATTCCGAAACTGGGTGATAAATTATGAAAAAAAAAATAGTAAATGTTAAGGCTGCATATGTATTAACCAAATTTGATACCCGAATGTTGCTGAAGATTTTATCAGTATTTACCATAAAAAACTTAAATAAAATAAATTATTTTTAAAATTTAATGTACAAAAAATTTCGTTGAAACATGCAAAACTTTAATGCAACTTTGCGAAAAATCTAGCCCATGATGGAAAAAACTGGCTTGTGCTAAAAGACCACAAACAGGTGAACTTGTCCTCAGGCAACTTCGTGGTTAATTAAACAAATTATATTTTTGCATTACAGTAATTAAATGTGCTTTATTTTTTTTTATCTGGTTTTTAGGCAAATTCATCATCCAGTGCTTCACAAAACCAGCCTAATAATCAACAACAATTCCAACAAAATGTTAATAATACACATGGGGATAATCCAATGCTTAATCTGGAAATTGGTGGCTTGGTTACAAACATGCATAAATCATTTTTACATGATACATCGCCACCGCCTTTTGCTTCTATGGACGCATCAATGGACAGAATGAATAATTCCCTGATAACATCAGCGGATTTTTCAAATATTAACTTTTTGCAATCGACAAACAGTTTAGATTTCGGTGGACCAGATGGTGTAGGGTTTAATGAATTTAATTTAACAGGAAAAATAACTAGCGATGGTTATACACTCAGCGATATGATCAGAGATCGAAAAGCATTAGAATCACTGACCATGTCCAGTGATGGTACTATAATAAAAGATTCCCATATTGGTCAAATCGATGATATTTCACTAACACTCAGTAAAACAGCTTCAGGTTGTAGCACCATGGACAATTCCACAGAAAGCGTTGAGGCTAATAATCGTACAGTGGAAATTGCCCCTAGACAAATGGATCAAACTTTTGAGGGTGGTGTGCAATTGGAATTGGCCTCATGTGACGCCGTGACAACAACCGGCAGTAAAAGTGGCAGAGGACAAGTCGCTAGTGCAATACATCGTACGATGTTATTAACGGATGAAATGCTTGGTGATATCACCTATAATTTAGTTGAGAACAGTATGTATGGTAATGTAGCTTCTGAAAAGCCTCTCAACGTTACACATAATTTGGCTGAATCTCAGCGTTCGACAAATGAAATTGCCTCAAAACCTGCTTCTATGTTAGACGAAACAATATGTTTATCAACTGGCGCTGTTACAAGTTGTAGTGCTAGCATTAAAGCGGGTAACTCTACATTTGATTGTCAGAATGTAACACCAGATATGCGCTGTGAAACACCTGAAGGAGTGGAAAACCCTATAGCTGCAATGAAATATTACGAGTCTACACCTCAGACTTCTAGCATACGTTATAATAAACATCATTATACTCCCACTCTTCAAATGGTAGATGATGTTAATATATCACCGATTGTTGCATCGACAGCCAATGCTCCTCATAATGCAACACACGTTCTCAATGATACTTTTGAAACTGAACAACAAAAACTAAATAAAACCAACAACATCATTAATACGAATACGTTTTCTGGCAAATTACCTTTGATGGGCACCACTATTGAGATGATTGAAAATATAGAAAATCCAACTTTCGATAAAACTTTTCAACGTTTTGAGCTACAAAGTCCAGCTTCAATTGAAATGAAAAATGTAATGGATTTAGCTCAAGCAGAGGCTAACCTTCTGGCTTCTAACAACAATGAAGAAGAGTTTGATCATATGTTGGATGAATTTAGTAAAGTTGAATTAAATGCAGAGCAAATAAAAATGAAAAAATCCTTAGACTCCATTAAAAGACGTTTTAACTATGGCCCGAATAGAGAAAAATCTCAGCATAGAGAAATATCACGTGAAGCAAAAGATATGCGTGATATGATGCGAGTATCAGCCGATTTGTTGGGAGAAGAAGACCACTCATCTAAAGACTACCTTAATATGACTATGGATATTGTTACACAAGAGAATGAAGACATTCAAAAGTCCCAAGAACATTTGCTGGAATCACCTCATGGCTCGAGTGAGATTTCCGAGTTGGTAAAGAGTCCTCTTAAAGAGTCCACTGCCACCTCTAGTAGCAGCATAACAGATTCAAAGATGTCAAATGGTCTTAGTATGTCTTCAGCAAGCAATGCTAGCACTGGAGGCGAACGTCTACTAAGCCGGCGAAGTCGCCTGTATGATGACTTTAATCTGTCCACATTATCGAGTAGTTCAATGCATGGTACCAAAACGTCATTGGGGTCGTCATTTACTGTTCATAAGGAAGATGATGATATCGGTGACATTCGTCCGAATATAACAAATGAGACTGAAAATTTAAGTGGTCAAACTCCTCTTGAAATGGTGCAAGAAAAGACTGAGTCAATGGCTGACAGTGGTCAGGAGTCGTCAGCAGCATCGCAATATAGGCTTGCTGAAAAGCGTGAACGAGATCGTGATCGCTTTAAAACAATCAAAATCATTAAAACCCGTAGTGGTGGTGTTGACAATCCATCGGGATCAGAATTAAATGTGCCTTGCATTGATGATTATACTGTAGAAGAAAAAGCTGACAATTCCGAAGACACACAACAACAAATAAATCCAAGGTATTCCAGGCGTGATCAAACGCTGTCGCCTGTGTTCAATAATGATAAAATTGAGGCAGAGGTAGAAACAATAAACAAAACGACATCGAAAACAAATCCCAACTTTTTAACTTATAAGAAGCCAAAAGAAAAACAATATAATGTTCGGAATTTACCAGAAGTTGCTCCCGCTCCTACAAGCTCAGCTGCTGTAGCAACGGAAGCAGCAGCCTCAAAGCCACGTTCATTATCCCGACCACGCTACCTTAGTGGATTAACAAAGTTTAGTGCCGTTAGTAAAGCAGCATCGGCTGACGAATTGGAAAAATCTATTCCCCGCCACACAAATTTAAATGCTACAACATCAGCTTTAAATGCTGGCATTTTAAAGGGATCAAGTGCTGCCAATATGTCACTTAATCACACACAAGTTGTCGGAGCAAACGAGAAAACTTCCGGAGAACTTAAGAGTCCAATGGGTATTAAATCAAAATCATTTCATAATTTGTCAAGTCATCACACATATTCCTCAGCTTCCAACAATCATGTTGGAGGTGGTGCAGGTCTACCAGTTCCAAGAACTTTTGGTCTTAAGAAACCTAGTGCAACAGGGACTTCAACGGAAAAATTGGTAAGTATAATATTTGTAATTTTATGGTAGCGCTTATTTTTTTAAATGTTTCTTTAATTTTCATAGGCTAAAAATAATCCTAACCGGAATTCATGTCTATTAAATCCCAGCAGTATTCAACAACAGGTTAGTAAATTTCTTTGTATACTTTTTTTCTGCTTTGTATTTTTCTGCTGGGGCTTTTTCGTGCGGAAAATTGTATTTGTTAAAGTCTGTCTGGCGGTTAATTCTTAAATTATGATAAAGTACAGAGCGACCCTTACTATCTAAATAACACAGAAGTTTAAAAACTTAGCTTTTAAAAATGAATAAGGTTATGGTCACCAATTCTCTATATGTCAGGCATGCTGTAACTTTATTTTTCGATGTATGGCCCAGTTTTTAAATAAAATTACTTTAACGTTTGGTGCATGCAAATGCGTGTTTTGCATATAACGTTTTTAAAATGCTTATCAATCTAACTGCTTTCTGTTGCAATGTAAATAAAATCACCTTATTCTTATTTGAGGTGCATAGTTGATTCACAAAACTTAAGATTCAACACGTTTTTAAAATTTTTACGGTTTAAGCTAATTTCATTGCTAAACTATCAATTGACCTTAATAAATGGTCAAGCAGTAGAAAGAGCCTACTAGGAAGAGGTGTTTAAGCATGCAAACAATTGTTTTAATTGTGTTTCATATGCAAAACGCGCAATTTTTTCAATAAATTTATATGTCAGCATTGCTTTCCGATATGAACCTAGAGTCCAACTTTTAGTATGATACGTGAATACCTTTGAAAAGTATATGTGCGAAAAAGATATTTTAAAAGGTTTTTCTAGCAAAAACCCAACTTTTGTGACAAATATGCAAAACGTAGGTTTTTGTTAGGAAAACTTTTGCAAATATAAATATTTTCATTCTCTTCAATGACTCTTTCCACTGCGTGATTAGCTGGATTAATTATTTTGCTATAGCATTCCCGAAAACCGTAAAAATTAGAAAAAACACTCAATAGAGAGTTTAATTTTAAGCATTGGGAATCAAATATGTATCATAAACTTTACTACTTAGATTTCAACAGAAAGAAATTAGATTTATTGCATTTGCGAAATTTTGTATGTAAGGAGCCTGAACTGTACCAAAAATCAAAAAAAAAGTACTTAATTGAAACCCACTCAAAAAAGTTTTACAGCTACTACATGACAGTTTTATGTATAGTAACCAGTTGTAGCAATTACAGTTGTTTTTCTATGATAAATTACAAAACAACTATTTTGACAGTTATTTAAAAAAACAACTGCAAAAAAATACTGTTTTTTTAACAGTTGTTTGATGCAGTTATTTTATTTAGTATTTTAGTAAATAACTACCGCAATAGTAATTTTTCAGTCAAACAGTTAATTTTGGTAAGTTATTTAAAACAAGAAGATTATAACGAGTTTTTTTTTTAGTTTATATTTGTTTTTATTGATATGTTCATAGTTTGCGAATAATAATTAGAAAATTTCATTATATCTCCAATGCATAAAAACGTTAAAACTGGAGTAACGTTCGGAATTTTGACTTTACAAAATTTGATTGTAATTGAAAGAAAAAAATATATTTTTTTTATTTTTAAAATAATGGATAATAAACAGTAGTTTCTACTAACTTTTACAGTTGTTTAAAATAGATTGTACTAAAAAAGTTTCAGTTGTTTTTACGACATTGTTAGTTGTTTTTCCTACATTTGTTAGTTGTTTTTCAATAGTTAAAAACAACTACATTTTTAGTTATTTTAACGGTTATTACCTTTGTCGCCTTTTTAACTGAATTTACAGTTGTTTTCCGCAGATGCTACTGTAAAACTTTTTTAAGTGCCGAAATATAAAGAATTGATAGTCAGAACCTTATTAATTTTTTTTATGTTATGCCTTATAATTAATCACATTTATATAATTTCAGAAATCTGATGAATCAGTATTTAAGGTTCCAAAGCTTGTATCTGGTATACGAGGACCTGGAGCTTCCATGGGGGGTGCTGCTGCTGCAAAGCGAGCTGGTTTAATTCGACCATCATCCGGCTACTATAGTCTCAACGTTGCCTCCAAAGGGGCACAACCGACAACAACAGCAGATGTTGATTGCGATACTGGAAGACATTCTCCCACAGATGTAAGTTCACATATATTTAGATACATATTTTAAATACGAGTTTTAAATACAAATTTTTAAACTTTAGAGTATGTCTTCTGCTTCCTCGAGGGGTAGTGCACAAAGCCTTAATAAAACGATGGGAATTAAAGCACCCACTGCTCCTACTAATGCAGCTGTGAAAACAAATGCCACAGCGGCTCTTACAAAAATTACTATCGGTTCTACAGGTATTCCAAAACCATCTGGTCTAAGGCCGCCTTCAAATATTAAGCGCAGTGGACTTCCCAGACCTGCTAGTTTTATTAAACCTTAAAAATTTACACTTGATTTTCTATATTTCTCTACACAAGAAACTAGTTGATGAAATTCTCTCTCTTTCTTTTATCTCTTACATTTATCTAAGTTCTCAAATATATTAACATATTAAAGTATGGCATGAATACGAAGCCAGCCTCTGTATCCATATAATTTACTTTTTAAGAATGTCCTAAACAAAATATTGTTTGAAGCAAGAAAACAAACAAAACAAGAGTCTTAAATGACTATTTACATTAATTTATTGATTCATTTACTCACTATCAATCGATCAATCAACCAAATAATAATAATCACAACTAATTTTGGCTAATGATTTGTTTGGACTGCATTTTTCTGTTGCATTTACAAAACAATCGTTAAATTTACCAACATAAAAATTATAAATTTTTTGTATTGTAGATTATATTCTGCTCAATCATAACAGAGTTAAAAAAGTATTTTTGAAATTGTTATTGATATGAAAATTAAATTTAAAAAAAAAGTTTGTTAAAGTTCCTGCCTTTGCAAATTTCAGGAATACGATGATGATGATGATGTCCTTAAAAACGAAATATAGAGCTGCTCAGTTAAACGAAAGAAAACTTGTATTAACTATTTACACAAGTATTTATATTAAAGAGATAAAAAATCAAATTTAACATTAGAATATCCCTCCTATGTTTTTCATAACAATTCGAATAAAACATTTACAAAATCTCCCAACAAACTTTATTTGTATTTTGAATTATTAATGACATAATAATCTTCCAAAATAAAGATTAAGTGCCAATTATGATTTCATTGCTTTTTTCATATACAATATTCAAAATTAATATTTTGCTAGATCAGTGGATTGATTACAGAAAACGCGATATACCTTACAACAGACTCAAATAAAAAAATATACACTATTCTGAAATTAAGGAACTTGTGTTGTTTTTATATGCATATCCCCTTATTTTAGTTTGTAAGTTTCTAAAACATACAGATATTATCAAAATATGTTTAATTATTAGTACTATGCTTTTTTTTATTTAGCCGTACCGTATTCAATTCTATTTTATTCTTACACAAATTGCCTTTATAAATATTAATACTATTTAACGTATTTTAAAGAGCTTGTTATTAATTTTCTGTCCAACATTTTTTATTTATATTACTTGTTGTTCACAGTTTTTTTCTTTTTTTTTTTTGCAAATCAGCAAATCATTGGCTTGTTATTTAAATCTCATAGTCGTTAAAAAATCAAATACATTTATTCCAAAATGAAAGTTAAAATTACTAACCCATTATTAATTTCAGTTTAATTTTTAATATTTTTTAAGTCATCATTACTTATTATTCTATTATATTTTATGTATTGATGCTAAAGGCATTTAATAAATACATATTGAATAAAAATGTATGAAATAATAAAAGTGTTGTTTAATTTATTTATTCGCTTAATACATATTATAAATGTTATCTAGAGAAGGGAAACTATAATGGATAAAATAGTTTCCCGTTGCTAACGTTGGATTTTTTAATAAGGTCCGTTTCATATTTATAACCCATGTGTAATGTTATACTTTGCAACTCTATAGAATTTAAGATAGTCAAGTTATTTTCATTTTGACAGCTGGTTATAACTATGTCGTAAAAAATTATTTTTCAAGAGCCAATTTTATTCTCAGAGTTTCATAATATGAACCTCATAAGAAGAGTTAATTAAAAACAATGTTTTAAGCGCTCACAAAAAAAAGGTCGCCAAACAGAAAAATAAGCCGTTTAAAAAATATAAAAATAAGCTGTTAAATTTATGCAATTAAACCGGTAAATTTCATAACTTTATTAAACGAAGATACAATAGAAGTATTCATTTTCTTAAACTTCAAAGTTCACATTAGCGGTTTTCATTATTGGTGTTATATTTACTACGATTTGTTCAAAACAAAGCGTGATTGTTTTTTTTTTTTTATTTTATGGTAAATTTATAAATCTGCTGTTTTTTGTTGTTCGGCACATATGTACATATATATGTATCAAAAATTCAGTACGCCGTTAGTTGCCGATGAGATAAGTTATCTCGTCACTCGCATTAATTATTAATGGAGAATAACGGTTAATTCTATTCTTTTTTGCAATACTATAAAGCGTGTCTCAGCATGCCGTTAGACTGTTGAGTCTAGCCGTATGCAAACCGTTCGGATTCCTTTGGAGACATCGTTTACTCCTCCATTGCAAAGGCAATGGTTGTTTTGTGCACGTGTTGGTCTGATGGAATCCGTTCTTTTTTCTGGCGAATTGGGGCCTCATCTCGCTGAGCCTCCATTGCGAAGGCAATGGTTGTGTATGTGTTGCTGATGTTCCTGTTCGTCTGATTTTAATCATCTTATATATTCAGTATAACTATACTGTGTGGATTACCCTGGCTCTTTGGTTACGCACCTCGCCATTTATTTCGAGAATTATAATAATGTATCAAAAATTATCTTCTTCCTGTAAAGAGACTAAGGGCCATTATTACAACTTGCCTTTAAAGTAAATGTTAGTAAAAAGTAACTTTAGCTAAAGTGAGGAATAAAGTGAGCTAAGTAAGTAAGCTATAATGTTTTTCGTTATTACAACTTCCCAATAAAATTAATATTTTTGATAATGTGGCAGCACCAATCTAAAAACCGATTATTGGTTTATGAATTGGTTTATAAAAATACGTAGTGGCAACGTACTTTTATTTATTTGTTTACAAACAAACAATAATTTGTGAAATTCGGTATTTTCTTCTTTTTCTTTATAGAGCAGAAAATGTGGTAACTTTAAACACATAAACCTTACGTTTAAAGTTAAAGGCTTATCGGTCTCCCCTTTAGCTTATCGGTCACTTTTAGCTTAAAGTATTCTTATAATAACGAAAAACTAATAATCTGTCAGATAACATCCGAACTTTAGCTATTGGCAAGTTGTAATAATGGCCCTAACTAAAATTATTTTAATTTAAGAAAAATGTCAAAATTTACAGAAAAAGAAAAAATCACAAATTTTTTAGTGCAAAATTCCAAATGCTTTTTTTCCTGATAAATTTATCGCGCGTGTTTACCACAGGTTTTTGTGTGGTATTACACCACAGCGTGGTAAATTTTAGTGCAACATATTTTGTTGTTGGTTCTGGTAAAGCTAAAAAAAGCTCTAACAAATATACACTCACAAGAACTTATCCATAAAAGTTCAGCAGTTATTCCGTAAAATTGTTTAAATGTAATATGTAGTTAAATTACCAAAGAAATATATTTTTTGACTTTTCTGTCTGTTATTCAATAAGCAAAAAAAAGTCGGCCTTTCGGTATTGTCTAAAGTATTTAGTTAAAATCTTCCATTTTTTATTTTTAATTTTGTAATTGGAAAGCCTATAGGCCATAAATTACAATATTCCACTCCCTTAAGATAACCTTAAATTAGAATTAAAAAAAAATCCTGATAAGAATTTACTTTAAAAAAGTACAAATAAAGGGTGTTTTTTATACAGGTATAGAATTTTAAGTTGGCAACACTTTTTACTGGCGGCCATTTGGCAGCTGTAAAGTGATTTATGTTTAGTTTGGTTTGTCATTTCAACATAAATAGACTGACGCCTGAACAACGCTTCCAAATTGTGCAAATGTATTTTGAAAATCATGGTTCTGTTTGAAATACGTTCCGCTCACGAATTTCGCGATTTTTGTTTAGCGATGAAGCTCATTTTTGGTTAAAGTTAAAGGTTACGTCAATAAACAAAACTGCCGTATTTGGAGTGATGATAATTCTCAAGTGTATGTTGAGACACCGTTACATCCAGAAAAACTGACTGTTTGGTGTGCTTTTTGGGCTGGTGGAATCATTGGTCCGTACTTCTTTAAAAACGATGCTGGTCAGAACGTTACAGTCAATGGTGACCGCTATAGAGCCATGATTACTGACTTTTTCGTTCATCAATTGAACAACCATGAGGTGCATTAGCTGTGGTTTCAACAAGACGGGTCAACATGTCACACAGCTCGTGCCACAATTGATTTATTGAAGAAAACGTTTGTTAACCGCATAGTTTGACGTTTCTGACCTGTGAATATACCTCCAAGTTCGTGCGATTTACCACTGCTGGACTATTTTCTGTGGGAATATGTGAAGTTGCTAGTCTAAGTCTGATTTCTTAACTTTATTGAAGATAAAGTAAAGAAATCATTTATGAACATAGTGAACAGTGTGGCACCAATAATATATCCCTGTGGGACACCAGTTATGACCGGTAAAACATCGGACCAGTCAGCACCCGCCGAAACAAATTGACCACGATCTGTGAAATACGAACAGATTAATGAAGCTGCAGTCCCTGAAAAATTGTAAACTTCAATAAGTTTCGAAAGAATATAACGCTTTTCTCTAAAAATTATAAACACTATTAATTTTTAAATCAGACTATACTAGTATCTGCCTTTTCAGTGATTTTCCATTTAAATTGTATTATTATTTGATTCTTATAATTGTCAGATTGTCTCTATATTATACATTTTTTCAACAACCTGCGGCTGTAAGAATCAAACCTGCGCTTCTTCTTACATTACAAACGTAACAATACCAAGTCATGACCGTTTAGATAACACCCAAGTATGGCCTCGAATGTAATGCAGCTAAATTGCAGTTTTCTTTCCTATTATCTTTTCTGTTATTGTATATTAACTCAGAAATGACCAACACTAACAAACACAAATATTCCATTTTTAGATTTTTGTTTATTTTTCTAATGTCCTCCGTTTCTTCAAAAGTAGCTTATGACATATTCTATCATATGCTTTGGTAAGCTCAAGTAGCAGCACACACAATTTTTTCTTATCCACATGACTTCATATAGTCTAATCCGTAAGTCCCACTAAAAGTGAAGTATTGAAATAAACGAAAAAATCTATTGTTTTTACCGATTTCGTCAATTAATTTTTTAAGAGTTGAAAATAAACTAAAAAATACAATTGCTTTACACGAAAAGTAAATAGTCCTTTTTTTAACATATTTTCAGCTAATTTAATTTGTATATTCAGTAGTCTTTACGGAACAAATATTGTGAGTTTAGCTTAAAATGTATAGTCACCTAAATCCAAAAGGCCGTAACTACGCTTTTTAGTTTTTTACAGGAGAGACAAAAAACAGCATAATAATAAAACACTGCTTGAAGTTTAGTATTCACATTTTATAACTATGCTTAAGAAATAAAGACGGATTTGTTTGTTTATAAGAAAAAAAAATTCATGTTAAAATTGTAGTTCTTGAGTAATGTAGTTGCGGCTTTTTGTAATCGATTTTTCTGAAACCAAAAAGCCGTAACTCAAATACAAAAATTTATCCAAAAAAAAAAAAAACAAACGTTTAAGATAAAAAATGCTGTAATTAAAAAATGTTTAGTCGACTTATGTATTGTGTATATTTATTAAGAGTATTTTTGAAACAAAACGCATTTTAAGTATTTCATTTCATTTATTAATTCAAAAACCAAGCCCAAAGGGCCAAATATGGTTCGTATTCTACAATAAATTTTTACAAAAAATAATAAAATAAATTTATAATTTAAAAAAATGCCTAAAATAAATTAAATTATAACTAAAGTATAACGGTCCAAAATGTAGTAATAAGATTATCAAATTTAGTAGACGATTAAAAAAAAATAAAACAAAATATATAAAAAAATATGAAAAGTTATCGTAAATTATCAAAATTATAGTGAGTGATTAAAAAAATGCCTTAGTTTGCGTTTAAACGTAGCACTTGCAACAACAAAGCTTTTAAGAAATCTAGGTAATGAATTCCAGACTCTAGTTATCCTCACTTTAAGGGTCTCTCGAATATAGAAGAGTTATACGTTGAAAAACTATCTGAGGGTTTCTAATCGATCTTGTCAATCTAAAAGTTGTCAACAATGTTACCAGGACAGTTCGCTCTAATTAGCTTGTAAAACAATAACAAGATTCTCAGTTTTATAAAACTCTCAAAAGAAAAACCAAGAAAATCCAAGACAAACGGAGAGACATGTCCTCTAATCCTCAATCTGTAAACATATCTCACTACACGGTTAAATGTAAGATGAAGACGTCTAAGAATATTACTGCTAGTACAGTACAAGCTCGATTTTCACGACTGCTTAAAAACCAGATTGTAACATAATAACAGGACCCAAAATTTTATTGAAAAACTGTATGTAATTAGTAAAATTAGAATTGTTTTTATTGATATATTTACATTTTAAACATTTTTAAAGAAATTGGAGATTTTGAGTTGCTTTTTTGGCAATTTTTTTTTTTAAATAACTGCTGAATCACGTAGTTCATATAGTGCTGTTGTCGGGTTATCATTTTCCAAAGCATCGTCCACTTTAATTTTGTTTTTTGCATCCACTATCGTATAAATCCTCCGATTCCGTATTTGATAATTCCATTTGCTCCTCATTACTTTCCACATAAAATTTTTTTTGAATCCAGTTGCTTATGTCAGCATTCGTGAAAAGATGTTCCGTACCAATTTCAGCTACAAGTGTACCAATAGTTGAAAGATCTTCGTTTTCTTCCTGAATTATATTTTGTAAAATATTTAAACTTTTCACTCCATTTACTACCGAATTCGAGCAAGGCTTCCAGGATTTTCGGATATTGGACACTGATATTTTATCCCAGGACGTAGCTAGTATCTGAACTGCATTTTTGAGACTTAAGCTTTTTAGTTTGAGCTCCAAATTTATTCCCTTCTCGCCAAGCAAGAGGGTGAGCAGTTGTTTTTTATAATTTAATTTGTCCAAGTTGATAACGTTTTGATCTAACGGTTGAATAAGCGCAGTGCAATTGGGTGGTAGATTCATTGCTATAATTAAACCATCATCACTTTTTAGTTCCTCAACTGGGTGACACGTCGCGTCGGGGAGCCGTTTTCTCATTACATGTGACAAGATCAATAAGATGAGGTTTGAAGACAATTTCTAGCCCGTAATTTTTAAAAATCTTATTCCATGTTGACGCTTAAATTTCTTCAACCATTCTTCACTGGCATTGAAACCTGAATTGTTTTGATAAATTTTGGAATACAAAATCTCTGCTGATATTGGAAAATTTTTTTCCCTTTGTTTTACAAACCACTTATTAAGCATTTTTTACATTCTTGGGTACTCAGCTCAGCTTTCTTTAAGGTGCAACGTTTGCCAGGGCCACTTTCTGTTGTACGTACGAACATTTTTAATGAATTTTCTTGCTTTATAATGCGGTAAACCGATAAGTCATAAGTCATGCAACTTGTAATTCACGCAAATTGAATTTATGGAATCTCCACTTTTAAATTTTTTTAAAATCTCTAATTTTTGAGAAATCGTTGGCTTTAAAATATGTTGTACTTTTCCCATATTAAGAGATGTATTTACACAACAAATGACACCAATAAACTCACAAAATTGAAGATCAAAATCATCCAAAAAGATAAATATACCAAAAGACGGGGACTTCATTTTTTTGGTTATAGAAATTGTAATCAAATTTAAAAAAAAAGTTCGTGAAAAATTTATGAAATTAATTTATTTATTCTGAAAAATTAAGTAAAATTAAATTGGTTAATCAAAAAACAGCGTAAATCATTACATTAAAAGCAAAAAACTGCATTACACGTCATTTTGATTAATGGATATATTAAAATTGCAGTTACTGCCTTCTGATTTTCGCGAATAAAATTGAACCAGCTGCTATCGTCCCCTTGCTAGAAACAGCCGTCCTATCTCCCTGACAAATCTCAGCAAATCTACTATATTGCATCCAGCGACACGCCCAAGTTCGTCGTGAAATCTATCTCCTAGCCATTTCTGTCTGAGACCCTGCAACCTAGAACAGTGGCACATTATATGCTCAACTGTCTCCAGTTCCTCAACGTCCTCGCACAACCTGCAAAAATCCGGTATGTCCCTGTCCCATCTGCATGTGAAAGCCCTGACAGAACAATGACCGGTCAGGAACCCCGTAAGGGTCCTGTGACCCTCCCTGTCAAGTCCCAAAAGAACCTTGGCTGCCCCTGCGTCCAATGCGGGCCATAACGCCCTAGACACCCTGCAATCCATTCTGTCCCTCCATGATTGGTTAACGGTTTCGCGGAATCCCTTCCGCATAACCTCAAAGTAGTAACATAGTGGGGGCTTTACCACCCCCCCCCCTCCCTTACCGCCAAGTCGAGATTCGAACCCTCCCTCGCAAGTTCGTCCGCCAACTCATTGCCATCCACCTTGCAGTGTCCGGGTACCCAACACAGCCTCACTGTGAATGCCTGCATGAGCTCCCTCAGACCACACCTACATTGTGCGACCAGGCGCGAGCGCACCGTGTAGTTTGTCAGTGCTCTGAGCGCTGCCTGACTATCGACATAAATTGTCACCACCAACGATGTGACCCAGTATCACATCCGTCGCCCTCCGGATCGCTGATTGGGCTAACTGATTCAATTAGACAAAAGCTTAATGAGAAGAAATGTAGTGTGCTGATTTCATTGGACTTGTCAAAAGCGTTTGATAAAGTTTTACAAATTATGTAGTATGTATAATTTTTCTAAATCAGCCTGTAAGCTGGTGCAGTCGTATCTCCGTGATAGAACGCAGTTTGTGTCAGTTGATGGTAGGGAGTCATTGACCTTGGAGGTTACTAGTGGTGTACCTCAGGGGTCAGTAATTGGCCCCATTTTGTTTATGATGTACCTGAATGATTTTGTTAATATTTTTGATAATAACTCAATTGAGACATTTTTATATGCTGATAATGTTCAGATTTTGTTTTCATCAAATAAACAATTTTTAGATGTGTTGAAAGCCAACATTGATTTTTTTCTTAGCCAAATCAGTCTGTTTATGCGGGTGAATGGGTTGAATATTAATCCTGGTAAAACTCGGGCAATGTGTTTTGGTTTAGATTCAAATGACTTAAATATATCGTTGGATAATGTGGGGCTAAATTTCGTTTCTGAAATGAAATGTTTAGGCGTTTTTATAGATAATAATTTGAGTTTTGCAAAACATATTGATCATATATGTTCCCGTGTTAATAGTACCATTAGACGGTTATATTCATTAGATTTATATTTGCCTCTCCGCGTGAGGAAGCATGTTGCCAGTTCACTGCTCATGTCGCAGATTATTTATGCTATGGAAGTATTTTCAGGTACAAACAGTGTTGTTCTAAGAAGGCTGTATCTTACTTCAGTTTATAGATATATCTATCCCTTATAGATATAGATATATCTATAAGGGATCATGTGTCTCCCTTTGTAATGGACTTTGTTGGGTTTTCTTTTGAGAATTTTATTAAATTGAGAATTTTGTTACTTTTTCGAAAAGTCGTTATGCGAAATTGTCCTGAGTACATTAGAGATGATTTTAGATTTTCTAGATCAAGTAGAAACCCCCAGATAATATGTCACCGTATATCCTCATCTATATATGAAAGATCTTTTCATGTACGTATAACTAGGGTGTGGAATATCCTTCCCATAGATTTAAAATTATTTGCATTCACAGATACCACCTTTAAGCGTAAACTTAAACAGCATTTTGACGCTCTTTAATTGATTAATTTACCCCCCCCCCCCTCCCCCCTGTTCTTTTACGAGGGTTTCCATCACCGACTATAATTTTGTATATATAAAATTTCTGTTATAAGCTAGTTAGGGCCTTTAGTTTTAGGTATTTAGGTTAATTATGTAACTTTTTAGTTTTAAGAAATTGTTTTTTTATAAATACACTTTTTTTCTTTTGATTTGTAATTTTTGTTAATGGAGTAGTATTTGAACCATATTTGGCCTTAAAGGCTTGGTTCTTAAATTTGAAATAAATAAAAAAAAATTTCCCCCTGACCAGCAGTACTATGTCATCCGCGTGGGCAACGACTTTCCCACCCCTGGAATCAAATGTCCTGAGAATTCCGTTAACCGTATTTTGGTTAACTTATCAATAAAAACAAAAAACAATTTTGAATTTTTTGTTAGTTACGGCATTTTGGATTTTAGGTGACGTTATATAATTTCATGATCGGAACTTGTATTTGTTTTAGATACTTTTTTCCACTCAAATAAAAAAAACAAGCTCTAGCTTATTTTTGGTTGCCCTACTCATTATAAGATTTGAAAACAGTAGGGAGATATTGCAGATGACATAACAAATTTTGTGAAAATGTCAAGATATCTCAAAAACCTAATGCGATGGAGAAATTCTGAGGTCTCAAATTCGGATTTAGCTTTTTAGTATCTAAAATTGTGTAGGCCTGTGTAGTCATAACTTTGAAATTTTTTTTTTTTTTATTTATTTATTTGGAATACAATAAGCCTACAAGGCCAAAACGTATTACTAAGTAGTACAAAATACTTCACTAATTATAAGGAAAAAATTATAATATTATACATTATAATCTGTCTAGATTTTTTTTAAATAGGCTTTTCTGAAATCGGAAATATACACAGAAAAACAGTAGGCGCACTAACAATGGAATTTGTAAATTCAATCACCCTCATTTTCAAATTCTAATTTATTCACAACAATTTTTTTATTTGAAATGCTTGTAAATTTCAGTTTTTCGTACAATAATTCTTTAAAAACAAAAATTCAAAATTACAAAAAATCAAAAGTATTTACAAATTTGTTTGTAATAATCTACAAGGCATAAAAACGTTATAATCTACAAAGCGTAAAAAAGTGCCGTTTGAAATTTTGGCTTTTTCAGTTTAAGCAGGATGTATTTAATTGTTTGTTGTAATCGAAAGAAAATAAATACATTTTTAAAATACCGAAAAATAACTGGTGAAAAGAGTAGTTTTTCAGAGCAATCAGAAACATGTTGTATTATGTTTTTTAATGTGAGTCGTATAGAAAAACGGATGAGATATTTTTCCTTTTCAGAACAATTGACGTCAATTTGTTATTGACATATGTATTTTTGATAAAAAATCTTATTTTTGATAAAAAATCTTATTTTTGATAAAAAATCTTATTTTTGATAAAAATCTTATTTTTGAGCATATTTTTGTACTTTTTAGTGTTTCCAATTCGGTTAACCGATTCCTCGGTTAATTTCGAAACAAATTATTTTAAACTCATACAATTAGCCCGAATAATCCGTTAATTAACCGATAAAAATTTTGCTAAAATTTTGTAAATTTTCTTAATTTTGAATAAAAAAAAATGGCAATGTTTAAAAAAACAGAAATTCTTTTTAAACCGAGTGAAAACGATCATTGAAATCATTATAGAGCCTGAACAAGCCTTTTCCATTCCTGTGTATATGGATTTAATTTAAACTGAAACTTTTGTTCTCGAATAAAAACACATACAATTTGGGTTGCACTTAGTTTTTAATCGTTAATAAAAAAGAATTAATTTTATAAAAATAAATTCTATTATAAGAATATATTTTATAGATAAAACCATTCATTAATTTAAGAAATTAATAATAAAAATACAATATACAAGTTATACATATTGAAATGTTGAAACAAATGCAAATACATAAACGATCTAAGAGATAAATGATCGAGTAAATGAAATGTATTAAATTTTTGGTTTATAAAAAGAAAAAAAACAGATACAAATTACAACTATTGCAAACAAGTTTCGATGATTTTTTTTTACAAAAATGGTAAAGCAACAATTTAAATAAATGTACATAACTATAGGTACATTCTGATTTTTAGCAAATTTAATGTTTTATTGGAATGTTTTGTTGTTGCTGTACAACGGGTTGCTGAACAGTGTTAATTGGCTGCTGTAATTGTTGCTGCTGTTGAGGAATGTTATTATTTACCACAGGTTGTTGTTGTTGTTGCTGCTGTGAATTTAAATTATTAATAGGTTGTTGTTGTTGCTGCTGTGGATTTAAATTATTAACAGGTTGTTGTTGTTGCTGCTGTGGATTTAAATTATTAACAGGTTGTTGTTGCTGTGAATTTAAATTATTAATAGGTTGTTGTTGTTGCTGCTGTGGATTTAAATTATTAACAGGTTGTTGTTGTGAAGCTGCATTATTTGCAACATATTGTTGTGGCGACAAATTATTAACAACAGGCTGTTGAGATGGTAAATTATTAACAATTGGTTGTTGTTGGTGTTGTTGGACGTCAGGTACATGCTGATATACCTGATTTTGATTTAAATGTACTTGTTGTCCTTGATATTGCTGTTGTTGGTTATGCTGTTGTTGTTGGTATTGTTGTTGCTGATACTGCTGCTGTTGATATTGTTGTTGTTGTTGTTGATATTGCTGCTGTTGTTGCATATGTTGTTGTTGAGGATTCTGATAATGTAGTTGTGGTTGTTGTTGCTGCTGCTGTTGATAGCCAGATGGGTGTTGTTGGCCAGTTTGATATGCTGCATTAGGATCGTGTGGATAATAACCTTGTGGCATATTTGGGTGTGGTGGAAGCTAATAAAAAATGTATTTATTTTAAATATATTAATTTTAATATACATTTAATCATAATTACCAATCCTTGAGCAATCATTCGATCAACTTCCTCCTTTCTACGACGTTCAAATTCCAAATATTCTTCATGTGTATACTGTGGTTGTTCGTCTATTGTTTTCCACTCTGGATCATTACGATATTCTTCACGTTTGGTTTGGTCAATGAATTCTTGGAAACTAATTAGGCCATCGCGATTTGTGTCGGTTTCTTGGAAAACATGTTCACGCATTCGCTCCATTTCCTCTGCACGTTCACGCATATCGTCTTCTGGCAAACCAGACTGATATACTTTATCTAATTCTTTGATAAATAAAGCTTTAACTTCAGTTTCGTCCCAGAAACCATTGCCATCGACGTCTGCAATAAAAAATTTTATTTAAAAAAAACTGGGATACATCGTCGCACAGTAACTGAAAATCATTTTTCATTGGCCAAAATTCTATAACTTTTCAACCGATCAAAATATTTTAGTAATTAGAGTACAGGTAATTAGTTGAACTTGGCTCAGTTTTTAACTAACCATTTTTGCTGTCAAATTTGCAAATTTGTTTACATTAAAAAAATATTTACACTTAAAAAAACGTTAGTATTATTAGTATCTAAAAATTTTGATATTACTACAGAAAAATTTATTATTTCTGACAAATTTGTTAATTTTAGCAAAATAAATCTGCTGAATATTAGCGCAATTATTCTGATTTTTTTTTTTTTAATTTTGATATGAAAATATGGGTTTTTATTTACTGAACCTTTCTTATTTATTAAAACATTTCATATGTATGTGCAATAGATTTTAAAATATTTGTAACAATGGGAGGTTTATGTTTATTAATATTTTTTACTAATACTATGTTTTTCGTACTTAAATAACAATGAAAGGCAATTATAATTAATATTCATTTTATTCAAATATTGATTGCAAATATTCCATATTCTGTTCTGTGTTATTTCTGTTCTGTAGTAATTTTTTGACTTCTTCATCTAAATCCCGATGTTCCACTTTCCATTGATTTCGAATACTGGAGATGAACGGATCTGAAGTAGCAAATAATATATTAAATATATCTTCATTTGTCGAATTTCGTGAAATTTTTCTAGTATTGTGCTCTCTATAAAATCTGTAATCCTTATTCCTTTTTTCCTCAGCTTCTTCTGATAGATCTCCAAGTGGCACCAAATGATATTTAATGATATCTTATCCATGATAAATGATTTTGTGAACTGTTGCAGACATCTTTCTCCATGGGTATTTGGTTGTATATATTTTTGCAGTTTCCTTAGCATAATCTGCAAATTTTCTAGAGTCAATTTGTTCATTGCACGCAAGTACTTCTAGGATTATTTTAAATCTCAAAATAAGGTTTAAATCCACTTCTGTTATTTCAGATGCTGTTTCTGGATCTGAAAAGAATCTTGCAGTATTGCCATCATTTGTATTGCCTGACCGTTGTTTTGGCTGATCTATAATCAATCCAAATTTGCGATATTCATCTTGAACATGTTTCTTTTTTGAACTTCTTAACTCCTTGTTGGTTTCATTGTTTCTTATTGTTCCTGAAGATCCGAAATCCAAATTATAACTGATTTTAAGTATGTGTTCCATAAATCACATTCTTGTATGTAGCGGTGAAAATCCGTATTCATATGCATCAGTATTACATAATGATTTTGTCGGGACTTGGTTTAATTGGCTTGATGTTGCTTGGCATTTGATGCAGCTGAATGCAGCCTTCGTATTAGTCAAAGCCTGGCCTATTTTTCTATCTATCATTGTTAGCTTTAAATCGTAGCTTACTTTAATTTGCTGTCCATTTAACTGTAATTGTAGTGACTAGTGTTTTGATTTGGTCGTTGATAGTTTTAACTTCTTTGTTAATGGCATCATGAGTTTCTTTTTTGAATCCAAATTTGATTGGCCTGCAGTATTTCGTAGAAGATGGAAAGGATTAATAAAAACCCAGTGTGTGTTCTTTATTACTTTCCTTAGTGCATTTCTAGGTAAAAAAAATGGCTAAAAAGGATTAATAAAAAACCCAGGTTAGAAATGAATTACCTCCTCTGTGTATTTTCATTCTTACTTACAAATATATAAAAAGGGTGGTGTATTTTGTAAGCAGATATTATTACTGGTAATATAATAAATAATGACTATTTGATAAAATACATAAAGCACAAATTTAACACACCATTGTTTACTTATATTGCTGTTTAAACTACCGTAATTTAAATTTTTTTTGAGATATTTCATTAAAATTTAAAAAGTGTTCTACCGGCGGGTCGTGGCGGGTTCAAAAGTATATATAGGGTTAAAGAGGACCTTTCTCCGGGTGGTATACGTTTCTTTCTAACTTGTTTCCATTAGAAGTTCTATTCCACTGAAATTGAAATTTTACAAAAATATAGTAGTTTAATAAATATTTCAGAACACACTAATAATAAACGGTAGTGCTGTGACCACTTACAACAACTAAAGACTACAATCCTACTAACCTTATAAAAAAGACCGCAGGTCATTATCGATGATAACTTGCTAGTAGTAACCATTTATTATTGATAAAAAAAAAACAAAAAATCACCTTTTTCTGACATTAAAAAAACTGTTAAGTTTGACAGCATGCCATGCCCACAATTAGCAATAGTTTGACTTAATTTTTTGGCTACCTTAATTTGGACATACTAGCTACAAAATTACAAATTTTAAAATTCGGTGACAAAAGAAAATTGGACTTTTGGCCAGTGAAATCAAATTTTCAGCTACTGTGCGTCGTTCTGCATGCACAGCAAGCACTATGGTTTCCAATACAACTTTTCTTGGCCAAAATTACCAAAATGAAAAAGAAATCTATTTATTTGGTTCGAATTACGATTTGTATGAAAATTGTAATCCTTTTATGCAATTTCGTAATTTTTTCGTATAATATTAATTCCATATTGGGTTAGCAGACTGTCCACATACTGAAAAACTGGCGGCTGATTTCCAGCCCTGCAAAAACTGAAGTAAGCTGCTTTCATCTTAATAATCATAAAGAATATCGCGAACTAAACAACACCCGCATAGCACACAATCCCACTCCGAAATTTCTCGAAATTACGCTAGACAGAACTCTGTCTTTCAACGCGCACCTGTCAAAAACTTCACACAAATTGAACATAATACAAAAACCAACTGGCACTTCATGGGGAGCAAACTCAAACTACTTGCACATTTCTACAATGTCACTTGTGTATTCCACTGCAGAGTATGCTAGTCCAGTATGGATCAATAGTTCCCCCACACGGAATATCGACACACAGTTGAATACGACAATGAGGATGAGGACAATGGTACGCTACGCCCAGCCCCAACTGAATGGCTACCCAAACTGTGCTACATTGCTACAAAATAAGACGAAAACAAGCTTTATTACGAAAGTATAACAAAATCCAATAGAATGCTTTGCCTCTCTGACATTGGACCTAAGCAACCCCGCCAGACGACGACTTGAATCACGACATGTACCCCTAGAGTTAGCCAAGAACTTGTTAGATGATGGTTTTGAAGCTACAAAAGCTTGGTCATCGCAGTGGTCAAATTCAGGCCGACAAACTCCCATATTGGAAAAACAAAGCAGTGACATGAATCTCCAGCTTCCGAGAAGTGCATGGTGTAACCTCAATAGACTGCTCCATGTGGAGCAGAATATCAAACAATCAATCACATCACATCATCACTGAATGCAATATATTTTCATACAATGGCCCACTGAACAACATAAACAATATGACTCCAGACGCAATAGCTTGGTTAAGCTCATTAAATCTCTTTTCTCGCTTTTTCTATTCTGTACTGTATTTAAATAAATGTATTCTTTCTAAAAATATTGTAATCCATACGCTAAATAAAATAATTATTGGGTTGAAATTTTTTTAAATAATATTATATTACTATCTAGTAAACCTAACTTTGGATCTAATGTCTATGGTTTCACAGCATTTCGGTATTATTTCGAACTAAATCGGAATTTTTAAGTTGTTCTTGAAAAAATGAATTTTCTTAAAAAGTTGCAGAACCTGACCAAGTGAAAATGATTACAAGATATCAATTTATATTTTCTGATTGCTCTTATAACTATCACATTCTATAAATTTTTTGTACACTCAAAAAAAAAGAGTTAGTATAAAAGTTAGTAAAACGTCTTGTAAATCAGGTATACGATTTCTCAGCAAATTTTTTGCTAAACTTATGTTTTCAGCTAAAATTTTAGTTCTACTTATTCAGCAATTAACTGTTTTGAACTAATGTTTTACTAATATTTTACTAATGTTTTACTAATTTATTTTGGTAAAATAAATTGTGCTGATAAGCACATTAATAGTGTGGTCGACATCCAGATTGAAAGATATACCCAGAATGAATTAGATGTCGCGGCATGTCAAGATGTAGTAGTGATGAGGAAATTGATACTAAAAAATACAACTCTTGTAAGACATATAAAAAAATCAACCATTTAAGATTTTTGTATCAACATAAAACAAAATTGCGGATTAAAACAACTTAAATTTTGCATCGTCACCGGCTTGTGAAAGTAATTGTCTATTAATTAAAAAAAAGACAAAATAAAATATTTAAATTTAATAAAGATTAAATGTGTATTTGTAAACTAACACCCATATTCATAAACAAAAGTTAGCAAGGAGTTAACATGTATGCTATTCATAATACACTTGAGCTTCTAAACTGTTGTTAAGAGTTTAAAAACAGCTGTTTTCTGTCAAAGGGACTGCGAAAAAATAAATATACTTTTTTGTGGCCGAAAAATATTTTTTAATATTTAAATTATGGAAACGCTTAATAATGTAGAATGACATTTTAAGAAATAGAGCCCGTAGTCGTGCGGTTAAAGTTTATTAAAAAAAAGAAAAAACCCATTTTTTGTTTATATTGACACTTAGGGCCGTTATTACAACTTGCCTTTAATGTAAATCTTAGTAAAAAGTAACTTTAGCTAAACTGGGGAATAAAGTGAGCTATAATGTTTTTCGTTATTACAACTTCCCAACAAAATAAAATTAATATTTTTGATAATGTGGCAGCACCAAACTAAAAACCGATTATTGGTTTATGAATTGGTTTATAAAAATACGTAGTGGCAACGTACTTTTATTTATTTGTTTACAAACAAACAATAATTTTTGAAATTCGGTTGTGAAATTCGGTATTTTCTTCTTCTTCTTTATAGAGCAGAAAATGTGGTAACTTTAAACCAAGGGTGCCCAAGCCCTATGCGCTTCGTGCTCATTTGTTTTTGTAAAAACACTTAGCTATAGGCTGTGTTTTAATACACACATAGAGCACTCAGCACTAGCAATCAGTGTTGCCAGGTATGTTAAGCATAAAATCGTCAAATTTTCCAATAAAAATTGTCAAAATCGTCATTATATTTTCAAAAATCGTCAAAAAAACGTCAAAACTAAAATATTTGTTACAAGTGGGATAAAGTTTTAATAAAAAAAAAATAATAATGTAATTCACATTTCAAGTGCTCATGTACTATCGGTGCAATATAATACGATTTTTTAAATTTTTCTGTAATCAGATTTTATAACGATAGCACTTTACCACTTTAACTGTTAATTCCTTCTACATAATTCTGTAAACACCACTTCAGTAGCACAATTTTTAAATCTGAAATTCTTTTACATAGTTTAGAAATTCTTTAACAACCGTGTATTGAATAAAACTAGTTTTAATCACAACAAAACTCGACCTGACGATAGATCAGTGGGCTAAAGCGCTCTGTCTAACGTGTAGTACGAGTGCATGAGGCATTAGAAATCAGTTTATCTATACCACGGTCAATGATTGCACAGAAAATTTTATATAGACGCAATCGAACAAATAAAAACATAACAAATATTACATTATTCAAAAAAACAGGTTCACTGACGAAGGTTCAATACCAGAAACTGCGCAGTCTGATTCAGAAAAATTGAAAATGTACAATGTAGTTATGATTTTAGAAAATACACTCATTCTTCTCTACCACGCCTTTCAGAATTAAAATTAAAAATAAAAATTGCATATTAATTATAGTATTAATTGCAATTGTCTGAAAAAGACGTTAAAATTCAAACTTTAACAATGTTATTTTCTTTAATTATTAAATTTGGACTTCCATTAACGAATTAAAGTTTCAAATTGCATTACATGTGATTACATAGTTTAATACAATAAATTATGAAATTTTTGATTATTTCATATTTTTCATTTTGGGTTGGTTTTTAATATTGCTAGAAATTATTTATTATTTTATTTATTATTTATATTATTATTTATTTTTATTTAAATATTGTTTATTACTGCATGTTTTTCCCATTTTCAAATATAAATTGTAAATATCTGAAGTTTCACTTTGGAACACTTTATTTATATTATTATTAGGCTTTTTAAGCACCGGATTTATTTTCGGATTTATAAATCAGAATATTCGAACTCGATGTTTGTTTCGCAAAAACTTACACTAAAATATAAATATTAAAAAAGCAGGGTTGGCATTCAATAACTTTTCATAATAACGATTGGCTATCACAGTAACATTAATAGCGGAATGGAATTTGAAAAAAGCAATTCCATTAAAGACATGTTTCTTCTTATGTAAACGGTTTAAGTTTTCTATTTAACCTGTTTGATTTTGAAATATCTTGAACTAGTTAAAGTCAAAATATCGCTAAAATACCGAAACGAAGATTTATAACGTTATTTTGTTGATGTAACAAAATATAATGGGTAGAATTTTGAAATAAACCCTGTAAAGACACATGCCACTATTGGAATCGTAGCTTTAAAACGTTCATAACGGCATTGGTGTGGCCGTGGCAGGCAACTGCCATTATTGTAATGAAAAGGTAGTGTTTGCCAACCATGAAAAAAGTAAGCACATACTCAGGGAACTTCTGCTGTAAATATTTGTCGTTGTTTCAGTTGTAATACAGTATCTTTATTTTTAAGTGATAAAACAGTCATTTGTAGAAGAAATTTAATTTTTGACTACAATTGTAGTTCATTTAAAAAACAAACCACATTAAATTACAGTGTTATGATTTTACATTCTTTTTATACAGTATTTTTTTTTTATTTAAAAAAATAAAACAAATTAATGTTTGTTTATTTTTTACAGTACTGACTGAACCACTCATTAATTATACAATTGTAGTTAATTTTTTGAACAGTAAAAAACAAATTACTATGTAAGTTGAATTTACTAAAAAGTAAGTCGTTCTTTTTTCAAGTGAAATTTCATTTGTTTTTAGCTACATTTGCAGTGGTCTTAACCTTTATTAAGTGCAGAAAATAAATTAAAATAAACCTAACATGAATCCATAAAATAACTGTTTTGCTAAACTTTCAATAAAAAATAGTTTTTAATTTTAACGAAATAATAAAAATTCAAAAATAGATCCGGTGATTTTTAAATAATAGCAAATAAACATGTTTTGCTGACATATTAAACGTTTGTCAAAAAATCGTCATTTTGGAAGCAAAAATCGTCATTTAGTAATTTAGGTACTAAAAATCGTCAAAATGACGATAAATCGTCAAACCTGGCAACAGTGCTAGCAATACGAAACACACAAACAACTTGGTCTTATTAGTTTTTTTTGTCGTTCTTCACTGTATACACGCAAGTGCAAAGCAACAACACTTTCGTATGCTTTGCTGGTAAACATTGAAATATTTTTTTCTTTTTCCTTTGTATGTATTGGTTTTTACAACAAAAAATATTGAATAAAAATTAGTTTTTCTTTAAATGCATTGGTGTTTGCTCTTCCATAAGGAACTCTTGGGCACTCCTGCTTTAAACACATAAACCTTACGTTTAAAGTTAAAGGCAACAATATCTTCCCTTTAGCTTATCGGTCACTTTTAGCTTAAAATATACTTATAATAACGAAAAACTAATAATCTGTCAGATAACATCCGAACTTTAGCTATTGGCAAGTTGTAATAATGGCCCTTAATTTCGTAAAAAGTATTGATTTACAAAAGGAAATGCCAACAAATTAATCGATTTGGCCAAGGTCAAGAACGACCTGAAGGGAAAAAAGAACGCTGGACACATTCCACCGTATCTTCAAGTTCTATCAGCGTTAAGGTGCCGGGGCGCAACAACGTACAAGAAGATTGTGGTGAATTTCATGGATTTAGTCAACCTTCAATTCGCCGAATTTGTGAAAAGGTAGCCAGGTCGTTTGCTAAAAAAGCCACGACATATATTAAAATGCCAACTACAGCTGGCATAACTAGTCTATTTAACAAATTCGTTACAAACTGATATATAAAATTTGTTCCGTACATTAAGTCAGTGCATTGTAGGATTTCTGGTATTTTACGTAGAATATATTCTACTAATATATATTTGCCATGCAAGGTTAGATGTAGGGTAGCCAATGCCTTGTTAATGCCTCAGGGGTTATATGGTCGTGAGGTATATTCCGGTACAACTTCCAGTGATCTTAAAACTCTTGAGCGTGTTGTTAATTCTGTAGCTAGATACATATATAAAACAAGGAGGCGTGAACACATGTCTGTCTATGTTAAAAGATTTTTGGCGAGTTATTTTAATGATTTCGTTAATTTTAGCAATGTTTTTCTGTTTTATAAGACTCTAAAGAGTGGTTTAGTCATGCCGTTGTGTAATGAGTTTAATTTTATTCACTCTGAGAGAGTTGTTCATATTAATATTCCATTGAGCAGATGTTGTACTTTTGATAGAATTTTTCCGATTAGAGTTGCTCGTTGTTGGAACTATTTACCTTTAGAATTACAAACTTTTTCGAGAGTGAATTTGTGACTTTTTTTATTATTCTTTGCGTTGTTGCCAATTATTATATTTTTTTGCGTTTTTAACAGTACCTTTTCTTTTTGGCTGGGGAGCCAGGAATAAATGATGCATGAATGCATTTTGTTTTTTATTGACAACTAATTAGAAACGCACTTATTTTTAAGACTGTTTAACATTTCAACAAATATATGTATGTTTACCGTTACTTTTCCTCTCTTTTATTTTTGTTTATGATTACTACTCTATTAATGACTAAATTTAATCAATTTTTGCTGTGCAGTTCGTTATGTGTAACCGTTATCTTTTTCAAAATTTGCGTGCCTTCTTACTTTTTGTTTTTATTATTTGCGACAACTAATTAGAAACGCACATATTTTTGGTGAGTGACGCTGATTAAAGCAACAAGTTATAGAAAGTCTTATTAACAACTGTGAAAAATTAATAAATATTTAAATTTTGGTAAGTATTATTGTGTTTTTTAGAGCACAAATATTTTTAATAATTTTTTTCAAGATTTGATATGGGAAAACGTAAAAGTTGTACTCCAGAGGAGAGAAGCGCTATATCAGCCCTTCGTGATGATGGAAAATCATATAGCGAGATTGCTGTAAAACTCCACTGCTCCAAAAAATGGTTTTTGATGCTTTGCAACACCTTAAGCATCATAAAACATTTGCAAACTTTTCCTGAAAAAACAAGCCAAGGAAAACATCTGCTGGCGTGGACGTAAAAATTGTCAATATATCAAGAGCCGACCCAAGGAAGACGTCCAGACAAATTCAGCGCGAAAAAAGGGAGCTGAAAAATGTTCGTGTCGTCACGCACCATATCCCGCCGTTTAGTGGAAGCCGGTCTACATGGTAGAGCAGCAAGAAAAAAAACCGCTTTTAACTAAAATACAGCGAAAACGACTTCTTGAGTTTGCGACGTCACATTGGGCCTGGACTGAACGTGAGTGGAAGACAGTGGTCTGGAATGATGAGACCAAAATAAATAGACTTGGTCCGGACGGAAACCGTTACGTCAGGCGGCCTATAAATGAAGAATTTTCATTTAAAAAAATATCGTTTCTAATTAGTTGTCAACAGCTGTACATATATTTTTTTATAGTATGTGTAGTTTTTTAATTAGATTTTAAGATCTTGTTCAGGAATATATTGCTATGTAATACGTTTATTGGCCTAGATGGCTTTTTGTATTACAATATGGAGAAATAAAATAAAAAATAAATAAAATATATACACTAATCACAGTATATGGAGGGTATAAAAACTAGGCCTAAATAGCTTAACTAGTTAGCTATGCATTACTACACAATTTTATTCCAAATATGTATATTTGGCAGAGATGGCATAGATGATGCTTTGCTCGCTGAAGTGCAATAGAAAAATATCGCATTTTCGATTTTCGGGAATAGAAATAAGCTACAAAGTGGAAAACTTTATTTAACATTATTGGAATAATGAACTTTAAACTCGAGTCATTAAATAAAAGTTGGAAGATGACAAAGCCAATTGTGACAATATTTTGTTGTTGTTTTTGTTTTTTCTTTGATATTTTAAATTTTGAATCTCGCTCCTAGACGAGGACAAGAAATTCTCATTGAGTTTGTGATTTAACATAACAAATATCTCTAGAAATTCTAATAACAAAGTCCCCTGAAGATTTCCTTGGGCAGGAATGAAATCCGGATAGGGACACGCCTACATCAGATTGTTTCACAATTTGTTAAATAAGTTTTGGGACTTTAGCACATTTAATTACTATAAATGTAATTAATGTTTATCCCGATGAAAATAAATTTAAATAAAAGTTTTTTAAATTTATCAATCACAAGATTATCAAAAAGAAGCCAGTTGCGGGGCGAGGATTTTGAAAATAATATTTGTACATAAAAATTTCCCATTCTATGGCTACATAGCAGTGATGGTCAGTGAAGTTCTGTCAGTGTTCTGCGATTTGTTTTATTTATTAAAATTGCGTCTAAAATCATTTTTTTCCAAGACCTTTCACCTTTCTGTGATATGCACAGATAAGATTTAATTAATTTCGTATAGTATGCAACTTAAATTCTATTTTTACGCGCACTTTGCTTCTTCTTCAGTTTTCTATTGATCGTGTAAGGGGTGCGTCAGATAAAATTTTAATTGCATAACTATTTAAAAAATGGGAAATTAATTAAATCTAAACTTTGTTTATGTGGGGAAGGCGAAAGGTCGTGGAAGAATATTCGTTATAGACGTAATTTCAACATTTTGAAAAAGGCAGCACACCTTTGGCAACTTCACGGTCGTCACTGCTACATAGTAAATTCCAACGTAAATACAAATTACTTCCATAAAAGTCGTTTGTTAATACTTACCATGTATCATGAAAAATGCGTGTGGATCAAAATCTTGCCTATCCATATGATCCTGTTTTTCCCAAACATCTTCTAATTGAGCCTTATTACCAGGATGATGAACTTTTTCATGTTTCTTATGTTTTTCCTTTAGTTGGTTCTGCTCCTCTTCGAATTTCTTGCGTTGCTGTTCGTCCAATTCCTTTTTGATCATTTCTTTTTCGAATTCTTTTTGCATTTCATATTCTTTAAATTCAGCCTGCCTTTTACGATCGGCTTCGGCCAAATCATCAGCAGTTGTCTTAATCAATTTGCGTAAATCTTCAATTTCGAATGTGTGTTCATTGGCATGATCCACATGTTTGTTAATCTTCAAATGATCGCGATCAATTTCATTTTCCAATTCGTATTCCTTTGTGGCCAAACTGCGCAAACGTTCCAATTCACGGCGTTTGATTTCATCCAATTTAGTGCGTACATGGTGATTCACATAGTCCAATTCTTGGGCGATTTTGCCACTCTACAACAACAAAAATATGAATACGTTAACCAATAAACTCAAATAAAATGTATCTATTTCCTAACTTACACGTATATCGGCTTCTGGGGCTTTGTCTAGTTTCTTGCGAAATTCGGGATCACTTTCTAAAGCCTCGACAACTTCTTTAAGATAACGTTCATACTCTAAGGCTGTCTCAACTTCAGGTGCTGCTTCGGGAGTTTTTGTTTCTTCTTTTTCATCTTTCTTTGTTTTGGTAACTGGCAGAGCAAAGTTCAAAACAAAGAAGCTACCAAGAAGGAGCATTAATATGGACGTTTTCATTACGTGGTTAATATTTGGTCTAGTTTTGTTATTTTTGCACAATATTAATATAAACAAATTTTCCAAAGAAATATGAACAATTGTGCAAATATGGACTATACTAACACGAGACGGGTTTTTTTGTCTTCCTGCTTTCTAGAAATTCAAGAATAATCTGACGTGTCGGTCATAGTCACAAGCCGACCGGTTAAAAACCGGCGGCACGCCGCTGTAGTAAATTTTTTGACTTTTCGCCGCCATTTAAATCGAATCACATCGGCTCAAAATGTTAGCCGGCTTAAAAACTATGCAATATTCTTGTGCAACTTTTGCTATTGTGCAAAATATTACCATATTGAAAGGTTGTATAATATATTGGAAAAAATCAATCAGATTTTGATTCTTATTGCGCAAACACGATACGTAAAAAATATTTTTTGTATTTGTAGTTTGTTTTTTAACTGTTAAAAACAACTATGTTTTTAGTTATATTAACTTTAATTTCCTTTGTCACTGAAATCACAATTGTTTGTCACTTTCAGCAGATTCTACTGTGAATCTTTTGAGTGTTCTCTATTCTATTAACATATAATATCACAAAATGCTATTATATGGTAATAGAATAGAAACAACGAGAAGATTAATTTAGTATTTAATTATAAATAATTAGATAATGAAAAAATGTAAGTTTTATGATTTATTCTAATTAACGTTGACTAAATGTTTTTTTTTTATTAAATCTTCATTTACATATTCGATTGAATATATATAAATAAAATTAAAAATATTTAATTGATATATTTTGTTAAGGTTGAATCAATTTGCTTAATACTATTAAAATAATCAATAAAAATATAGAAGAAAATTTTTCAATAATCGTTGAAAATTTAAAAAAAAATTACTCCACGTTACGACTAGTTCATGTTACATTTACGTTCGAGTAATGGGCTCTAAAGCCGTTTTTACACATAACTTGGCGTCTACTCGATACATTAAATCAATGTTGGCTTGACAAATACATCCAAAGTAGAGATGGGCACACGAGCAGTAGAGTTGGGATTAATCGTTCATTTTGGTGACTCGGTCAGTATCGTTAAATACGAGTCAGTGAACTAGTTCGTTCAATCGTTATTTTTTCTTTTGACTGATCTGCGTCAAGATATATTTATAAAGGTAGTCTCAGTAGCTTAGTAGTTTATCTTCCTCTTACCTAATTTTGACATTTCTTACATGGTTTTGACATCTTACTGTACTGTACCCAACAACAAAATGCCTGTTGTTTTTGTATTGTTTGTAGTTGTTTGTTGTAGTTGTTGTTCTAGTGAGATTACCTATATAAATATATCTTGATCTGCGTGTTGTGAACTGTGTCGTTCGTTTGACAATTATTACGCACTATTCATGTTTTACGAGTTATTTTTCACAAATTTAACTGTACATAGAAAAAAAGTGTTGTAAAATTACAACTTTTCTAACAAAAATGTATTTATTTTGAGTAAAAAACATTTTATTTGTATGACTATTTTTTCCTAATTTGAAACAATATTACTAATATTTCATAAAAAAAATTGCTCTTACAAGCAGTTTTAATTGAATAGAGATGCAATTGTTCTGTGAATAAAAATAACGAAATGAACGACAAGATCGAATAATGGTGAAGTGTCATATCGTTCAATTGAGTGAGTCGTTCAATTGAACTACTTCGTTCATGAATGACACAACTCTAATGAGCAGAATTTTGACAGCACTTAAACTTACTCACGTAAACGTGAGTGAGTAGAAAAAAATTATTCATGAGTGTGCGTTATTTTTTTTCATGAATTCATGTTATTGAATCTTTTCTTAGAAATTTACAATAAATATTCAAATCTTAACCTAATTTATTTGGCATTACTGTGGACATAAAGTGAAAATGTTCTTTTATTTTGTTTTCGCAATCACATAGTTAAATTTAATCTACACTAATGAGAGACAGCGGGAAAAACCTCGCTACGCCTATTCAAACACTACGCTTAAATAATGTAGTCTTCATACCAGCGGTTCCCACCAACTTTTGCTTCACTTACCCCTCTGACACCCTTCTGGTTCTGGTTCACGGACCGCCAAAAATATTTTTTTCCATACATTAAAAAAAATTTTAAATTAACGAAACAAAAAAAAAATTGGATTTGTATATTAAAATTGAAAAAAACATTACAAAAACTGTTGTGGGTGTTAAAGAAATAGAGGTGGCTGGATTTTAAAATAAATAATTAAAAGCAGTTAAATTCAATTTTCTTGGTTTTTTTTATTTATATTTTTAATTCGGTGTTGATCTTTTAGGGGTGCACAAGCCTTAATGAAACCTGAAAGTAGTTGTAAAAATTAAAAGTTGTTTAGTAAAACTGTTATACATGTGAAACGTATTTGTTTCTAGTTAGTTTTACGGTATGATTTTTTTTAGAGATAAGGGAAAATTAATAATTATAAAATAATAGTAGAATAATAATAATTAATAATTATAAAATAATTTTGGTCGTGTGTGTCTTCCTGTGAATTGATTGATGAATGTTGGGATTTTGGTGTTGTTGTTGTTTGCTTAGTCTGTCCGTATGTTAATGTTTTGGTGTTCCTATTTTTTTTGAGATGAATGGAGTGTGTGCAGTTTGTGTGGAGAAGTATTTTATTATTAAGTTTTAGTTTTAAATTGTGGTAAAATTATGTTTTGTTTTTATAGGTGAAAGTATGGTTGGTTTGATTGTTGAGAAAAATGTTTTGATGGAATGAATGTTGTCTTGTTATATTTATATATTTTTCTTTTGTCTATTGTTTAATTAGTATTTGTTTAAAATTAGGATTTGTTTTTGTGTCGTATTTTTATAATTTTTAAAATTTTCGTTTTCGTTTTCTGTTTTGTTTTGTTATTTTATTTTTTTTTTTTAAGAAAATTTAGTTTTTTACAATTACAATCAAGATATATTTATATAGGTAGTCTTACTAGAACAACAACTACAACAAACAATACAAAAACAACAGGGTTTTGACATTTCAAAATACTCAAGATACCGTCTTTGTACTGTCAAAACCATGTAAGAAATGTCAAAACCAGGTAAGAGGAAGATAACCAGCTGGGCTACTAAGACTACCTTATAAATATACCTTGATTACAATTTTTTTGAAATTGTTTTTGTTTTTCCTTTCACAAATATTGAAATTGCAGGGTAACCCTGCAGGAACACAATCAAGATTTTCTTGATAGTCTTTTACATATACTGTTTGTCAAAATATGTAAAAATTGACAGCTGTGACGTAGGCTGCACGCAAGTTGAAAGCCATTTCAATATTTGTGAAAGGAAAAACAAAAAAAATTTCAAAAGAATTGCAATCAGCTGTTTTCTTGAACGTAAATTTTTACACTCCACTTGAAAGAGAAATCTGAAGCAATTTCGTTCAAGATATATTTATATAGGTAGTCTTACTAGAACAACAACTACAACAAACAACTACAAACAATACAAAAACAACAGGCATTTTGTTGTTGAGTACAGTACAGTACAGTGTCAAAACCATGTAAGAAATGTCAAAACCAGGGAAGAGGAAGATAAACAGCTGGGCTACTAAGACTACCTATATAAATATATATTGAGTTCGTTTCAATTTTAAAAAGTGTGATTGGATTAGTGAGTGTATTAAAACTTGATAGGCAAAACTTGATCGTGTAACCATCAAGTATAGTAGATAAGTTGCACAGGGTTGTCAGTGGTGTTGCCAATTACTAGGGTCGTATTTGGTAGACCAGCGCTTAAGAGAAATTTTCCCAAGATTCTCTTTTGAGAAACCGCCAAAAAAATATTCTGTCCACGAGCTATGTTCAAGGCCAAAGCAGTTCGTGCGTTGAACTTTGGACATTGCAGTATTTTTTTTTTAATAGATTTTGTTGGTTTAACAGCCATATATGCAAATGCACTAGGAAAAAAAATTTCAAACCACGCATAGTAACTCCATTTTTATAGTCATTTGAAATTTGTACAAGCAGTGAAAAGGTTAAAGTGCTCCGAGTTATAAAATTAATACAATTAAATTAAAATCAAAATTAAATTCCAACTAATTTTAAAGTTTAAAGATTAATAATAGTAGAAGTTCAAGTGAGTTTTAAATTTGTAATAAAGAAAACAATTCCAAGTATAAAGTTATATTTTTCAAATTAATTAGAGAAAAGATCTTGAATTCCTGGTTAGACCAGAGTACAATTGTGGAAGAGGTGCTCATTTTTAAATGAAAAAAAGATTTAATTTTTTTGTGTGGTTTGTATTGATAGTGTGGTCAAAAGGAAAAGTCTTGGAATTCTAGAAGCGCTGGAGAGGATTGGCCACAGGAAAAATTTTAATTCCAAATTAAAAAAAAAAGGTAACCAAGTTTTTTTTTACAACTCTGTGTTCAGTGTCAACTTGTTAATCCCGGATAGTGGCAACTACCATCTTGATTAAGTGGGAGAAGAGTAAAGCTGGTGTAGATCATGGGTTCTTCACTCCCATATCAAAAAAAGAGCTTTAAGTTGGATGATAAATATTTTGATTCCATCCACAATTATAACAGTCTGGTCACAAACCAACCAGGTGACTTTTATACTACAAGATATTTAGTTTCCAAATAATTATAGCGTTTTACTATAATTCGTTAAATACGGGAGGAACTGAAAAAACGAGCCAGCAAGTGACACGGCAATATTTTTAAAAATTGAGACATATAAAAATAATTGAAGCAAATTAAAAAAAAAAAATATCAGTGACAAATATAGGCTATTAATTATTGTAGTGTTATAGTTTTTTTTCTTGTTTTTAAAGGTAGACATTTTTTTGTGTTAGGTTATTTTAGTGTTTAGTGTAATTTTTTTTTTTTTGTTTAAAGAAATTGTAAAAAGGGATCTGACAGGAAATTGCGTTCTTTTTGTTAAATTGCTTGAACGTTTTATTCGGTGGGCTAAAGAGTTTCCTTAAAATACCTTCAGAGTGCACTTTTAGGGTAGGAAAAGCAAAACCGAAAGTATATAAACATTTGAATTAAAGTAATATACTGGGATCAAGATTGTGACCCGTTTGTGTTAGGTCCTTTTGTTAGGTTGGGTGGTTGTTTATTGTAGTATTTTTTTTATTATTTGTTAGTAAATATTAGTTTTATAGATTTTTTTTCTGAATAGTGAAATTAGTGTTTAATATTAACTATTTTCAAAGTTAGGAAATTTTTTTTTTATTTAGTAAAAATACCAAATTTCCTAAATTTTGAAATATAAATTTAGGAAGAATATTTTTTTTTATATTTTTTTTTGACAAAAAAAGTTTAATTATACAGTTATTGCTTATCTGGATAAAAGCATAAAACAATTAGAAATTTTGTTTTTTTTTTAAAGAAATTAGTTTTTTTTTAAATTAGTTATAAAACCATTCGATATTGGATACTGTAACATTATTCAATGTTGCCACATGGCAACCCTATTAGAAGTTAAGAAAGAAGTGTAAAAAGAAGATAAAAGTTAGTTGTTAAGGAAACGTGTTTTGTAAAAGGTTTATAAGCTGAATAAAGATTATTGAAAAAACTAAACTAAATCGTATTTATTTATTATAATAAAATTAACTTGAAACATGGTGTCAGATGTGAAATAAAATATTTATTGTGTAACTATGTCAGACTCTGAAAGTACAAAAAGCGAAACAACGAAAAATCATTTAACAACTGGAAGTGGACAGACAAAGGGGAAAACAATGATTGCAAACACTAGTGCTGTGGTTATAAATGGCCCTGAACCGATGCAGTTTGATGATCCAGGAAAATACTGGTCTATGTGGAAGCAGCGTTTTAACATTTATTTGCTGGCATCAGGGAAAAAGAAAGAGACTGATGACGTAAAAATTGCCCTGCTGCTGCATTACATTGGGGAGAAGGGGTTGGATATTTACAATTCCTTTAATTTATCGCCACAAGAGGAAACATTTGAAAACGTTTTAAACAAATTCGATGAATATTGCAACCCAAAGAAGAACATCACGATGGAAACTTTTAAGTTTTTTAATATAACGCAACAACAAGGTCAGCCATTTTGTGAATTCGAGACTGAGCTGCGCAAACAAATAAAATTCTGCGAATTTGCCTGCTCGAATGACTGTAAAAAATTCGAAGACCGTATACTGCGTGACAAAATCATTTTGGGTGTGTTTGATAAAAATTTACAAACAAAACTTTTAGAAGCAAAGGAAAATGATTTGAATGGTGTTATTCAAAAATGCAAAGTTGCCGAGTTGGCAGAAAAGAATAAAAAAACTCTTGGAGAAAAAAATGAAGGTAAAATTGATGCATTGCAGCGTATTGATAAAGGAAGAAATGTAAAGCAGAAGGAACAAATTTGCTATCGATGCGGTTTTGTATGGAGTTCGGAGCATCGTAAACAATGCCCAGCAATAAAAGATGGTCGGAAATGCAACAAATGCAAACAGCCGGGCCATTTCGCATCCATGTGTCGAGCAAAATCAGTGAGAGGCGGAACAAATAGCCGTCATGTAAATATGTTAGCAGCTTCAGCTGACGGGGAGATGGAAAATGCAGTTAATGCTGAATATTTTGATGAAGGTAAAAGTGGTAGTATTAATAATAAATTAAGTATAATTGGAAAAATTTCTGATTGTAGAATAAGCTATTTGGGTGGTGGCTGGTTTAAGAAAATAGATGTTAATGGCCTTGAAATTAGTTTTAAATTGGATTCAGGCGCTGATGTGAATTGTTTACCGGTGAAATATATACAGGAAATGAATTTTTTGAATAAAATTATTAAATCAAATACTCGTTTGTTTGCTTATGGTGATGAGGAGATAGGGATATTAGGAAGAATTGAATTACGGTGCATTGTTGATAAGGGGAAAGTCTCGATGCCTGTTGAGTTTGAGGTGGTGGGTAATGAACATCAGCCTATATTAGGAAGGGATTCTTGTGTAACATTGGGATTGATTAGAAGGATAGATAACGTGAAATGTGGGGAACCTGGCAGGCTAGGCTGCGAATTGCCTGAAGGGAAGGACGAGTTTATTCGCAAGTTTATCGATGTCTTCGACGGACTTGGGGAGATACCTGGTAGGTGCATGATTGAGTTGAAGGAAAGGTCGGAACCGAGGTTAAATTATAAAAAGAGGATACCATTTAGTTTGCATCAGAGATTGAGGGACCAATTGGATCTTATGGTTAAGGATGGGGTAATTAGCAAGGTAAATAAGCCTACAGAGTGGGTAAATAATTTACAGATTGTTGAGAAATCGGATGGTTCTTTAAGAATTTGTCTTGATCCTAAGCCGTTAAATGAGTGTATTAAACGGGAGCGGTGTATAATACCTACGTCTGAGTCAATAATAAGTCGGGTTGGTGGTGCGAAATTTTTTACCGTGATGGACCTTAAGAACGGTTTTTGGCAAGTGGTCTTAGATGACAGGTGTTCAGAGTTGACAACGTTTATAACACCTTTTGGTCTGTATAAGTGGAATCGGATGCCGTTTGGGTTAAATAATGCCCCAGAGATATTTATGCGTTATATGATACAGATATTTGGTGACCTTGAGGGTGTTGAAGTATATTTCGACGATTTGTGTATTTTTGGAAGAACAAAACAGGAACACGATGAACGGCTGCTTAATGTGATTAATAGGGCAAAGGAGTTTAATGTGAAGTTCAATAAGAAGAAGGTTCAGTATAGGTCAAAGGAAGTTTGTTTTATGGGACAGATAATTTCAGAGGGAACGATTAAACCGGATGGAAAATATTTAAGGGCTATTAGGGAAATTCCCATGCCAGAGGACAAACAGGGTGTATTGCGTATGTGTAAGTTTTTGGGAAGGTATATTCCTAATTTATCGGCAATAACGGTCAATCTTCGGGAGCTGACGCGAAATAACGTAAAATGGCAGTGGACTGAGGCTCATATAAGGGAGATTGAAGTTTTAAAGAGGATAATTTGTACGCCCCCGGTATTGAGAATTTATGATCCTAAGTCATCACTTGTTATTCAAACGGATGCATCTAGGGATGGTATTGGTTGTGTATTGCTGCAAAACGGTTGCCCCGTTGCTTTTGTGTCTCGTAGTCTAAACAAGTGTGAAAGGAAATACGCTCAAATTGAAAAGGAGCTGCTTGCGGTGGTTGTAGCATGTGGAAAATTTCACTATTTTATTTACGGTCGGGACGTTGAGGTACATTCAGATCACAAGCCGCTTGAATCGTTGATGAAAAAGGATCTGGATAAGGTCACGGCTAGACTTCAGAGAATGTTTATGCAGCTCTTGAAATATCCTGCCCTGACAATAAAATATGTTCCGGGGAAAGAGTTGTTGGTAGCCGACTGCCTGTCGCGGGCGTTTTTGCCAGATGCTGAGCCAGAGGATCAGGGTTTGAAATCTGTTGTACACTCGGTGATCAGAAAAAGTTGCATGTCGGAGGAGAATAGAAGAGCGTTTGTGCGTGTCACTGAATCTGATAAATGTTTGAATAATGTTTTGATATATGTTAACGGGGAGTGGCCGATATACAGGAATTTGGGCGTTGAGGAAAAGAAGTTTCATAAGATCAGGGATGAGTTGAGTAGTGCTGGTGGACTATTATTCTTTAGGGACAGACTGGTTATTCCAAGGGAATTGAGAAGTCAGACGTTGCGGTTGTTACATTCTGCTCATCTGGGCGTTGAGAAGACGAGGATGCGGGCGAGGGAACTGTATTATTGGCCTGGGCTATCGACCGATGTAGAGGAGTTTGTCAGTTCTTGTAGAATATGTGAGGGAATGCGTAGGAGGAATCAAAAGGAACCATTGCAACATCATCCTGAACCTGTTTACGCTTGGGAGCAGGTTGCCATGGACATTTTTGATTGTTCGGGTGCATCGTACTTGGCTGTTGTTGACTCATACTCAGGTTGGTTGATCTCGGAGAAACTGAGAAATAAGTCAATTGATGAGATTATAAATGTTTTGAGAATGTTATTTTTCAAATTTGGAATTCCGACGGAAATAAGATCGGATAACGTTCCATTTAATAGTTACAAATTTAAGAAGTTTGCAAATGATTATAACTTAAATTTAAAGTTTTCGAGTCCTAACTACCCACAAAGTAATGGACTGGCGGAAAAAGCTGTTTCCATTGCAAAGGGTATTTTGAAGAAGAATGTTCTTGATGGTGGAAGTGATTACCAGGAGCAGATTTTGGAGTATAATGTAACTCCTTTGCAGGATATGCTTTTGTCGCCGGCACAATTGTTTATGGGTAGAACACTAAAGACGAAACATCCGATTTCTAATCGTTTATTAGGAAGAGTGAATGGGAATAGTGGGCATATTCGGAACCGGATATTGAACAAGAGAAATAGACAGCAATTATATTACAACAGATCTGCTAAATCGTTAAGTAGGCTGAGGATTAATGATAAAGTTTTGTTTTTAATAAATGACAAGTGGCAATATGGTATAGTTGTGGATGTATATAATGATAGATCTTATATAGTTAGGGATGGAAATGGCAAGAAGTATAGAAGGAATAGGCGACTGCTAGTAAATACGAAGAACCAGGCCGAGAATATTTATTTTGATTATATGGATGAATATTGTAATGTAAATGTTAATAATAATCAAAATATGGAGAATAATGCTAAAAATGTAAACAATAATGGACAAAATGTAAACATTAATGAACAAATTGTGGAGGTTAAGGGGACTAACGTAAATAGTACTCATGATAGAATGGAGGTATCGGCAACTGTTCCTATTGGTGTTGGCAAAGAGTCAACGTCTTTATCACCCGTGTTCGCTAATACGAACACGCATGATGAAGGTTCGGATGACTCAAATTATGAAGATGCCGACAATATGAGCGGTGCTGAGACTTCACATAGTGAGACCATTCCCCCTATGGTAGAGGAGTATGTAACGCGTACTGGAAGGGCCATTCAAAGGCCGAAATTGTATGGGGAGTGGGAACACTATTAGAAACCTAAGAATTGGCTAGGAAAATAGATTTAAGAACTATTAAAAAAAAAATTATATAAAGAAAAGAAAGCATGTAACATTATTCAATGTTGCCACATCGCAACCCTATTAGAAGTTAAGAAAGAAGTGTAAAAAGAAGATAAAAGTTAGTTGTTAAGGAAACGTGTTTTGTAAAAGGTTTATAAGCTGAATAAAGATTATTGAAAAAACTAAACTAAATCGTATTTATTTATTATAATAAAATTAACTTGAAACAGATACTATTTATCCCTTCAATTTGAAAAAGGGCGTAAAAGCCAAAATTATATATATATATATATATTTTTTGTGGTTAAATGAAAGAACCTATTATATGAATAGTACTTTTATTATATAAACTCTATTTGTTTTAGTTGAGTTTTTTTACTTTTTCATTATAGTTTTCTTTATTTTTTTTTGTTGATTTTAAGTTTTTTTTTTTAACAAAAACCAAAATTCTTAAAAAAGCCACTGTAGTTGTAAGGATTTTATGTTTAGATTTAGTATTTTGTCAATAAATAATTTTAATGTGAAATTTTAAATATTAATATGTGTAGCTACTTTTTCTTGACTGATTTTCAGATGCGATGGTGTAACATGGGTCATTAATAAAACAAAAGCGTAATTTGTTGGTAACTTAAAGGGCCACAGATGAAAAGTATGGGACTCTATGGCATAGGTTGGGTGGGCAGCGTATGTGGGAGTAATATCGGTCCCATAATTTAATGTCTTTTCGGTAATGTTGGTCTGGTGTTTAATGGAATTTTATTTAGTTGTTATATTTTTGAATTTTTTGTTTTGTTAGTTAAATTTTTTTTTATTGTTGTACTTCCGGTCTATGTTTGCGGGTTGGGAACACACGACGTGCTCAGAGCTAGCTGAGGTGGCAACATATATTCGCTGGGGAACGAAGTGTCTGAACAAAACCAAATACAGTAAAACCCGATAAAGATGCCATTCAAAACCAAATAAAGTACAACCCAATAAAGATGAACTCAGTGCGCCAAAAAACTGGAGTAAAATTTCTTTACAATTTTTAAATGTATTGTTCCAATAAACATTAAAAATTTATATACACTTTTTTATATATTGTAAATTTTTTTCATTTGATTTCATAAATAGTTTTCGATACATTTTTTAAGAGTTTTTGAATAAAACCCCCTATTTGGTGAACTGGGGGGTTATTATGTAATTCGATTTGAAAAATTTTGTTCGAATGCGGAAATTTTAAAACTCTTGTAAGATGATATCCGTACTTAACAGTCCAACATTTTGTTACTTTTCGTATTTACTAGATCATTGTATACACGTTTTTAAAAGTTTTAACCATTAAAAAGTACTTTTTATTACTTTATTTTGAAAGTGAAAATTCTGTTCGAATCGAATTTCTTTTCGAATCGAATTACATAATAACTCCCCTGCTTTCATACAAAATTTTTTCAAAATATGATTTAATCTAGTTTTTTACCTCGTTTGCTAGCTTTTAAAAACAAATGTGTCAGTTAAAGTCCCAGTTAAGGTACGTTCAGATTAGTCAAATATTTGACAAAAAACATGAAATATTTCTTTGCCGTAATCTGAACACAAAATATTTTTGTGTGTAAACAGCAAATCAGCTGATTTTGGTCAAACAAAATTATTTGCATTCAAATAAATATTTGACAAACTTAACCATAGTGTGAACACTAGCTATCAAGTATTTTCTTCTGATTTGAGCAAATATTTATTTGATCTTACAAAAAACATGTAAGAACAAACAATGGCAAATAACAGGTGGTAAAATCGTCAATTATAATTTTTTTAATAAATTTATTAATAAAAGGCTTTATAAAAACACTGAAATGTAAATAGATATTAAAAAGCGAAATTTGATGATACAATATTTTGAGCAATTTTGTAATAAAATATTGTTAAATGGAAAAATATGGAATGAAACGGGAACGATTGGAATCGGAGCACTGTACACAATTGTGTTGTCGTACGTTAAAAAAAATTTAATCAATCTGATAACAGAATGGAACATTGGTCCAAAATGGAACGATATGGAATGATTGGAAACGGAACACTGTACACATTTGTGTTGTCGGTATATTGCTTGTTGTTAAGGTTTACAAAAATTTTGTCCGTTTTGCGATATCATGCTTAGTTTTCGAGATACAAGCCATTTTACAAAATGGCGATATTTTAAAATGTCCAGTATCTAAAAAACTAAGCGAGATAGACCAAAACAGACAAAAATTTTGCTCCAGAGGAGTATTAATATACCCTTATAACTTAAATAGGCTAGGTCCGAGAGAGATCCCGAGTGATAAATTTTTTAAAAAACAGTTAGTTTTTTGATTAAATAAATCTATGTTTTTTTACACTTTTTTGTAGTGGCCGAAGGAGTAATTTCAGTTTGAAAAGGCAAAAAGGTCCCTAGGGACCTTCTCACTCATCGGAGGGTTAAATAAATATTTAATACAAATATTTGTTTCAATCTGAACGCTTGACAAATATTTTTTCTTTTTTTTTTATTTCACTATTTGAGAGCTGTTTGAACAAACAAAAACCATCAAATATTTGATCATAGTTTGAACATAAAATAAAATAATTTTTATTTGACACAATTGGAAGCAAATTTGTAAACAAATATTTTATTCAAATATTTGATTAATGTGAACGTACCTTTAGTAGCTAACGGGACATTGAGTGAAAATGGGGCTAAATTATATAAATAAAAACACATTTTAGGTGAGAATGAATATATCTAAACAAGTGAGTCCAAACAAAACTTCAATTATTCAATAATTTTTTTTTAAATAATTTTAATTATTATTAAAATTGCAAAAAACATTGTGAACTTTTTTAAAATTTGTTTTAAACAATCTTTTTGTCGAAACTCTTCTCGGATCATCTGGAACACTCCCACGTATCCCCATTTGGGAACCGAAATGGAATTTGTAAAAAAGGCAACTTGAACCCAACCCTTGCAAAATTTTACAATAAAATAAGTGATAATTTCTTTGTATTGATATTAATAAATAAAATAAAAAAATAAAATAATTTTGATAATGTGAAGTTTACATTATTGATCTATAAAGGTTGTATGTGAGACATTATTTTCGTTCGGCTAAAGGTCATGAAACTTTTTCTAAATAAATAGAAAAATCATATATTTAGTTAGAATATTGTTCTACCTCAAGTCCAAAAATCTAATATGATATTGCCATATTCGATTTTATTTTTTGCTTTTCAAAAAGTTTGATTAATTTCATGATAGACAATACAATTGTTTCATTGGCATCACTCAAATCTTCAGTTGTCTGCAATAGAAAAAGATAATTGGCCTAACTCAATGGACAAAATAAACTCTATGAGAATCTTTTTGTCTGGCTTAGTGTATAAACTGCCTGATCTGGTAACCCTAATTATAAAACCCAAACCATTTGAAAAACAATTTTACATGTCGATATACTTTGTATGTCAGTCAGTACATGTATGTGTGTTTGTTGTATTACATTTTGTAAAAACAACATATATCCCAACAAACTGTGTTTGTTGAGAAGAGCCGTGGTATGCTAATTGTTCAAAAATGTTTTAATTTTTGTATTAAAAATACAAAAATTGTTTTTTCGGACTTACTATATTTAGTTAGAATATTAATTTTTTTTAATAGAAAAATTATAATTTCTGATAATTTACCTTGAACAATAGAGAAGACACAAAAAAAGATATTAGACAACAGTCTGAATGGAATGCAGCATTTTTTGGTCAGCTAAGACCTTCATCAACATTTTTCGTGCTTTGTAGTGTTAATTGTAAATATCTCTTATTTAACTCACCAAATCAAATGAGATAAATGATGTTAATATTAAGCACCATTCAACTTTGCATTGTTATTATTGAGTTGAGAGGAAATTTACTTTCGAACTTTTCATAGTTTTTGAATATATACAAAACAATTTTGTATGAATTTCTAACTGTCATACTCATGAAGATTGATTTGTACAATTTTTTTCTTGAAATCCAAGATCCACTTCATGTTTTATTAAAAAAAAAAAAAAAACTAGCTACAAAAACTAGTTTTTTTAAAACTGTTTTTGTTTTTAAATCAATTACATTTTTCTCTATTTTTAAGCAGTTTCCATTGGTACAAAATGTACTTGCTCAGTTATCTCAAATTGTTTAATTGTTGTATTCAGAACAGCAGTAGTCCCGGACTTGAAGGCATAATTAAGCTAAATATAAGAAAAAAATATAGTTTAATAAACTTATATATACATTACAATATAAAAGCACAACTAACCTGTCTTTCGCCCTTCTTATTGGCCAATTCATAATTACGCAAATACTCGGTCGAGTCTTTGCGTATAACACATAAATCAATATTTGAACCAGAACCCAAGTCATTGAATACACCGGCAGCAATAGCATCACGTACAAGTTTCTTGCCATCTTCTTCGCTCATGTCGGGTTTCCAACGGGCTTCGAATACCGACATAGCAGCTAAACTACCTGAACCCATAGTAGCGTAAGGCAATTTATCTGTAGAACCATGAGGATGTATGGAATAGATATATGCGCCAGTTTTGTCAACGCCACCCAATACTAAAGCGGCACTAACATGGCCCTGATAGCGAAACAACATCTGTTTCAATAAAGTATTGGCGGCCACAACAGGCACTTGGCGACCGGTGTTAAGGCGATGTAATTCCAATTGGGATGCAATCATGTCGGTGGTCATTTCAGTATCAGCAGCTGTACCAGCACCACAACAACTTGATATTTAAAAAGTAATTAAAATAAAGTCGAAAAACTCAGAAAAATAATACTTTTTACTTACTACATATTTTTAGCCAAGTAGTGAATTTTCGCACAATTTTTATCGGAAACAATGGGACCTTCGGTGGCACGAGTATCTGCACCTAAAATGACGCCATCTTTGAAAACTATACCAACAATAGTCGTTCCTGTTTTGACTGTCTTGGGAGGTTGGAAACCATTTTTCATAAGTTCAAAATTCCTAAAAATATACATTAAATTGATGCATACAACACAATTTTCATGAAAAGTCAAGTTCATGCATCCTTCTCCATATATAAACCATTGTTTAGATGGTAATCTGATGCCTTTTATATAGCGGGTATACAAAAATACTGCCCATAAAATTGGCACAGTCATTTGGTTTGTGCAAAATTGCAGATTCGCGAGTTGGAAAAAAAACTTGTATTAAGCTGAAATTAACAACAATAATTACCTTTTACAATTTTCAAAATTGAAACCAGATTTGGGTACATCTCTTGTTAGTTCCAACTGCATTTTTTTTTTTTGTTTTTATTAAGTATTTAATGAATTATTAACTTTTTTCACAGACAATTTCTGAATTTGCAAGCGGCAGAATGACAACACATTTTTTTGTTTTAGACAAATGTCACAATTACTGTTCAGTGGTTTAGCAATGCTCCTCCAACTATAACAACTGCATTTACATTGCGGTCTAAATCTAGTTATAAGATTTATAGCCTATATGAAACCTGCGTTTTTGTAATAGATTTACCAGGGTTTTTCTCTCAGAAACATTAAATTTTTTGACATTCAGTTTTGTTTTTTTTAAACATATTCGAAAACCTCAGTTAAAGTAGCTGCAAAAAACAGATGTCATATTGGCTTAGCTTGATTTCGATATCTAGTTTGCATTTTATTGTATACGCAATTATATGTTCGAAATCTAGTTTAAACTGGATTTCGTTCGCAATGTAAATGCAGCTTAAGGCAGCCATACACTACGCAATATTATTGAGCAAAATATTACCAATGACGATGTCATATTGGAAGGTTGCACAATATATTTGAAAAAATCAAAAAGGCGTTGATTCTTATTGCGCAACCACGAAATGTTAATAATATTATATACTGTGTTGGCCACATTGTGCCACTTTTATATCCCTGAGCAAGAGAACAAAAGAGTGGTGCCATATTTTATACAAATCTTATTGTACTGTGTAGAGCAATATGAAAATAATACTGGCAATAAGATTTGCAATACTATTGCAAAGTGTATGTGTACCTTTAGATAGCTTATTTGATAATTTTTAAATAAATTATACATATTTGACCATTCTTTTTCTCTACTATTAATTAATAACGATAAAAAAATCAAATAAACTTAAAATTTTAATAATATAAAAATAAAAATACACAATAAAAATTTATTTTATTTTAATACTACGTTTTCACTGAACGTATTTTGAAAAAAACATTCTTGTACATGTTTTTCCATACATTTATTTTTTCACCAAAACACACACACAAAAAAATCATTGCCAAGTTATTAGGAGCATTTAAGTTTTTTTTTACATAAATTATTTGAAAATTAAGTAGACATTTGGTAAAATGTTACCAAATTTTGCATAATTTTTGTGAATAAACTTTATTAGTTCAAATGCTCCTAAGTACTTGGCAACATTTTTTTTTGTGATTTTTGCTCAAAACATGTAAGTGGAAACATATTATTATAATGTGTGTTCCACTTGCATGTTTTGAGCAAAACATGTGTTTTGGAGAAAAAAGTTGTATAGGAAAACATGTTCAAAACATGTTTTGTTTTAAAACACGTCCAGAACGTGTTCAGTGGAAACGTTTCCACTTACGTGTTTTGAGCAAAACATGTGTTTAGGTGGAAAAAAAATTATGGGTGAACGTGTACAAAATCTGTTATATTTCAAAACACATTCAGTGGACCCGTAGTAATAAACTCATATATACACGCAGAAAAAAATATTACCGAAGAGCTTAGTAATTATATAACTACATAAGTTTCAAGTTAGTTTTACAAAGTTCTAGTTAAATATTTATAAATTTTTGTAAAATATATACAAGCCTAGTAAAAAATTTCTAAAAAAAAAAATTCATATATTTTATAAGAAATTTGTAAAACTAACTTGAAACTTATTTAGTAATATAATTACTAAGCAATTTGATAATATTCTCCCAGTTTTTTCTGCGTGTATATATATAGGTGAACTAGGTCATATAGGTCAATTCAGTGAGTAGTTCAATTGAACTAGTTCGTTCACGAACTACGCAAGTCTAGTTTTATAATTTTTGCGTGTTTTATGAAAAAATTTAAGATATTTAATAAAATCAATTAAAATAACTAAATTATTTATTAAAACTTAACAAACAATGTCTGTGTTACACAAATTCAAACCCGTAATATGCCATTTATTACCGAAATGGCAAAAATTTGATAATATGCGTAAGTTTTTACATAAATATGCCTGCCACACCGGCATGAGGTAACTTTTTTTATTTTCAATTTGCCTTTTCTAGGCCTATTTTCCCAAGTTTCTGCATCACGTCGAAATGATCTATTTACCAAAGAACAACAGAGACAAAGGGAGTTAGTTGGTCGTGTAGAAAAAATAGAAGTTCGTTATTTAGGCCTTCCTGAAGATGTTACCTTAATTATGAATCGTGAACTGTCCACACCATATAATTGTGCTCAGCACTTATCGGAAGGTCATTGTAAACGTTCTGCATTAGCTTTAATAGACGGCAATGTACCCTGGGATATGCAAAGGCCATTGCAGGATAATTGCACTTTGCAATTATTAAATTTTACGGTGGCTGATCCACATGTGGTCAATAAGTATGTGTATAAAATCTTTGCATTGGCTCTTTGCATTGAAGTCCATCTAAATAAATTTTCTTTTCTAGAGCTTTTTGGCGTACTTGTAGTTTTATGTTGGGCGCTGTTTTACAAAATTCATTCAAAGAAGAAGCTCGCTTACAATTACACAGTTTTCCAGGACCTAATAGTATGTGGCACTTGTAATAACCACATATAAATAGTAATTATAAATACTAGTTTATTTTTTTTTTAGTTAAATCTGGTAGTTTTGTTCATGATGTTGTTTTAGGCTCGAAATCATGGCAGCCGTCCACAGCTGAGTTACGTACATTGTCTGCTGAAATGATAAAATTGGCGGCTAAAGATCTTAAATTTGAACGTCTGGAGGTGAACAGTGAATTGGCTATGGATATGTTTAAAGATTCTCGTTATAAGAGTGAACAACTTCCCAGTATTTCTCAACAAAATCAAGGTCGCGTTGTAATCTATCGCATGGGAACACATATAGACATTTCAAGAGGTCCAATGGTTGCTTCATCACGTTTCATAGGTAAATGCACTATTGCTGCTGCTCATAAACTGGCCGATGAAGGCGGTAATGAGGCCTTATACAGAATACAAGGTGTTGCTTTACCAATTGGTTTTGTTATAAATCATGTTGCTTATGGTACTCTTGAGGAACGTGCAAGAAAATTGGTAAGTTTTATGCCAATATAATAAAATCGCCGAAATAATAAAAAAAAGAGCTTCTTATATATGCAAATATATGGATGAAGTGAACTAAAAAAAAAAGATTTTGTAACAAAAACGAAAAAAACAAATCTTCAAAAAATAAGACTTCTCCGGCCATAAAGCTTGGTGCCAAATTTTGCTGCATTTCAAAATTTTGGGTTGTATAAAAGTGCCCAACCACTTCATCCTATCTACTTTATGATAAGATTGTTCACAAGAGGTGTGCTAAATGTTGTATGTCGTATCGTATTGTCGTATCGAAAATAGAAATGGTAAAACTTTATTTTAAAATATACAACAATAGGCAATAGAACGATACAAAATTTGTACCTATGTTTTGTGTAATATTTGCAAGTGTGCTAACAAAGAGCAAACCCAACAGAAAACCTTTGGCAAATTGAAAATAAAATTTTAACATCTCTTTTTTTTCAATACAACATACAACACTTAGTATACCTTGTGAATACCTATAATGTATTCGTAAAATATTTATTTTTTGTAATATCGATTCGTTACAGAAATGTAACAAAGTAGTCAAAAGGAACAAATTGGGAAACAATATCATATATATATATTACAAAGCAAAAATAAAACGAATGCATATTTCAAGAATACATTTTTAGCGCATATAAAAGAAGCAGTACATGCTGCTTTTCCACTTCCGAAAATTGATTTTAAATGGCTTCCAAAATACCTTTAATTTAAAACAAAACCACATCGAAATGAAATGATTTGATCTTATTTTTCATACGATGCAATTAAAACTATTTTTTTCGATTTTTATTATTTTTTTTAGCTAAACATTAATTTAATTAAATGTTTCATTAGCTCGTTATTCCAGTGTAACTGGATTCTGATTTACTTTTTTCAACAAAACTCGCAATCCAAAATGAAACGAGCTGGCTCGCTCGCTCCCAAGTGATATAAAATTTAGATCGCTCCCAAGTGATATAAATTTAAGTTATTTTGGAAATCAAAAATGTAAACTTAACCCTTTCATGCATTTGTTGTATTCATACAACAAAACGTTTCGAGAGCTGCTTTCTAATTTCTGACTATAAATTTTACAAAACGAAGTATTACAAAAAGATTTCACAGGCCTATACTTCAGTTTTGCTCTCTACTTGAACATGAGGAAAAAGTTTTTGTGCTTCATATTTAAATAAAAAAATAAAATATTTATTTTGATAGATATCCCACCAAGCGACCAAAAAGCTCTTAAAGGAAAAGACCTAAACTTTCTTTTGAGCAAAAAAAAAAAACAAAAAATGGGCATATTTATTTATTTATTTTTTAAAAACAAAAAAAAAAAATCAAAAAAGTTTTTGTTTTGAAAAAAAATAAAAATTTTTTTTTATTTTGAAAATTGAAGAAGTAGCTATCTAAACTGTTTAGGACAAATTTTGCTAAGAACAAAAGGTTATAAGTTACATGAATGAAAAAAACACATGTTTGGCCAAAATGTCAAATTTTGACCCCCTCTAACTCAGGGTTCTTGACCGATCTTGTTGAAAAATTGTGTCTAAACTATTATCCAATATTACTAACCTTGGTGCAAATTTCATCCCGATCGGAAGACATCGTTTTTAAAAGTTGGGTCACTTGATATGAAACCCCCCATATATATAGCTTCTCTAACGGGCTTTGGTGCATGAAAGGGTTAAACACGATTTTTAATAGTTTTTCTTACACAAAATAAATACACTGCGTATCATAACTATAGCCGCACTACATTTTTGGTCATATTTAAAGTTTAAATCAGCCATCAACTTTATAAATTGACGAAACACGGCCTATAAATGCATATCTTAGCGTTGCTTATAACGAGTTCAAATCGAAGTTTCGAATTAATTTCCTTTCATAATTTCAAACAAAACGAAATGCGTAAAATATCATAATGATCCCTTTTAGAAAATTTCGAAATTTGGGTGCGAACCAGACATAAGCGACCAGACAAATTTATCCGCAATTATGGAATAAATCAAAGTGGATACAGGAAAAAGAAACCTGACGGCACAAAACCAGGGAGATTAACGCCTTATTATTATCACAGCATGCAATTTCATGAAAAATCTATCGGAGATTGCTGATGGGTGTATCGTAAACTTTTCGAAATCTACTATTAGAAGAGGCTTATAAATATTTGGAAGCAAATCACTACCAACGCCTACGAATGCACCAAATTTATTACCTTGTCACAAACCAGCTTCTGTTGAAAATAGTTTTCAAGAAAATTTTGCTAGAAAACTTGGAAAAGTTAATTTGCAAATAAATAATATGCATTAATACTTCTAATTTTTTTTTGTCTTTTTAAACTTTTTCTTTTTAGGTGTATTTTTCATCTAAAATAAATATGTACTTGCATAAGAAAAAAAGTAAAAAAAAAAAATAGATAGTTTTAGTCTTGTGGCTTTGGGTTTCTTCTCCTCGTATGCACTTTTAGTTATTCCAAAATTGCGGATAAATTGGTCCGGTCGGTTATTTTTTGCACAACTTCCTTCAAATTTCGTCATTTTCTAAAAATGCTCTAATTTGGCGTTTTTTTTACTTTATTAAGAAATTTTCCTCATTGCGTTTTATTTTAAAATAAATAAGAAAATTAATTTAACAAAATAAGCTTTTTATTTGGTTTTAAAACTTCGATTTAAACTCGGAAAATGTCAAATTACCACATTGTCACATTGATTGTGACAATTCCAAATCTCAAGAAATGTCAAATTACCACATTGTCACATTGATTGTGACAATTCCAATTGGAATAGTCATAAAATGGTGGTAACGTTTTATATTTTCTTTGTAAAAACGTTATAATGCTGCATCCCCTAAACAAATTATTGGCTAACAGCTGTTTTTGTTGACAAATTTATACTTTAGTTTAACTACCTAACCATTCTGTGTTAAACCTTAATTTAAACCTTTATCTAAGCCACATCTAAAAAACTAAATTCTAGGTTTAACTAGCGCTTAACTAGTGCTTAACTAACAAATATATTTAATCTACATCCTAAAAAAACTAGGTCTAAAAAATTGATTTATAATCCGTGTTTAGTCAATTTTAATGCCTGACTCCCGATTTCATTGGCCAATATCGAAGCCAATATGAAGTTTCACACATTAAATATTTAATGTTTTAGAAGTTATTTGGTATAATTTTTTTTTGATTTTCCATACTTATGAATTAACCACCTAGGTAGAAATTTTGGGTGGTAACAAAAAACAAGCACTGACAAAGCACAAGTAGGCCCCGGTCTTTCAAAAAGAAGCACAGTTAAAGCGCCAAATGCAAATGCTTTGTCAACGTTTTAGATAGGTGCTTATCCAGTACTTGTTTTGCAACAATTTGTACGGTTTTTGTTATAAAAGCACCGTCAAAGCACCAAAATCGAACGCTTTGCCAAAGTTTGAAATAGATACTTTACCAGTACTTGGATTATAAAATTTTCTACATTTTTTTTTATAAAAAAGCACTAGCAAAGTAACAAAATCGGACGGTTTGTTAACGTTTAAAATAGGTGCTACCCGGTACTTGGTTTAGAAAATTATCTACACTTAAAAAACACTGGCGTTTAAAATAGGTGTTTTTTTGGTACTCGTTTTACTATAATTTGAAAAATCAATCAAATTTAAATATGTAGAGTTGTTAAATATTCGACCAATTTGAAAACCCGGTTTTTGAAGACTTAAAAAAACTCTTTTTTTAAACCCGGTTTTCAGTTTTTTATATTAACCGTTTTTTTAAATCGCCACATTGCTGATATCTGAAATATTTTGTACAAATTATAAAAAAAAACTAAAAACGTAAATGTTAACATATAAAAGGTCCGCCATCTAACGTTTTTTTTTCAACTAGTGCTTATTTCGTGAATGGTAACACTTAGCTCATGTCTGATTTGACAGATAATTAGTTTTATCCTTCCGCTGAACGAATATGGTTGTGTATACGCTTGAACAACGCTGGGAAATATTGCGACATTACTTTGAAAATCATGGTAATGTTGCAGAATGTGTGCGAAAATTGCCAATTTTCTTCGAAAATGAGCAAGGAGTGGCCGTTACAGTCAATGGCGATCGTTATCGGGCCATGTTGAACGAATTTTTGTTCACAAAAAATGAAGAGGATATTGGCAACATTTGGTTTCAACAGGACGGAACAGGAAGCCATTGGTGAAATACAGCTGCACACAATCGATAATGTGCTTAAAAATTGGACCGATCGTGTAGGCTACTGCATGGCCAGCCGAGGCAGCCATTTGAATGAAATTATTTTCCATTATTAACCGGAAGGATTGTACTTTCAAATAAAAAAAGAATTTGAGAAAATATTCAGTAGTTTTTTTTTTATAGCATTTAAAAAAAAAGTTATTTGGCGGATCTTTTACAAATAAATAAATGCCCTTTCTAAGATCCCCTTTGTTAATTTTCTAAATAAACAGTCTTAAAAGAAATGTCATACATACAAAAAATAACGTCTGGCGAATCGTTGAGGTCTAAGAGTCGAACTTATTTAAGTTTACAAGATAGCGATAGTTTTAGACATTTTCGAAACTAAATTAATTTTTAACAAATTTATAAAAGTAAAAATATATTTGCCCGATCAAAAAAAGGAATATCTCGAATACAAAATCACATCTAAGATCGATATTTATTCTTATCCAAGTTTATCTCAAAATTGGGGTATCCAGTAATATCCGATTAGATCCCTCAAATATTTTACTGGATTATTTTAAATCAAAATTGATCTCTAAATTGGGGGATCCAATAATATCTAATTTATGATCCTGAAAGATCCCAAAATATCCCATGGGATTAATCTAGATCGAATAGGATTTAATTAGATCCAAAAAGATAAGTAATTTTTAGTGGATCGAATAAGATGTTTTGAGATTAAATTGGATTAACTTAAATCCAATGACATATACAATTTTAATAAAATTTAAAAAAAAATTCAAGAAAATAACTTAGAGATCTGGTAAATATATAATATATATAATTATGTTTGGAGTTATATATAACAATTACATATTACGTTATATATGAGCATGTGTTATTATATATGACAACAGATCTACCATATCTTATTATGTATAGCATATATGTTTAATATCAAATTTTGTAAAGGGAAATATTTAAAAATGTATCGTTACGTATGTTACCACATAAAAAACATATTATAAGATATGGCAATGCAAGACAAAATATATAATCACATATTATAATATATTTTAAGATGAAAAAAACAACACCATACATATTTTTTTTTTACTCTGGTGGCTAACATGGAGGATTTTTTACCGGGATGAATTTAATCTTAAGTGGATTAAAAGTGGAAATAAAAATAAATCATGCATAAAAATTAATAAAAAATAGTGAATCGTTCTATTTTCCCTTTCACCAAAATTTGTGGGTGCCCTGGATAAAAACTTTTTTTTTAAAAACTGGTTTTCGAATAATCCGCATTTGACAACTCTAAATATATAGTATATTTTTTTATTTGCTTCAGTTTAATGAATGAAATGCATTTTGCTTTGAACTTCATAAAATAAACATAAAAAATAAAATACAATACAGAATTATTTTAAAATTTTATGTATGAAAAACAGCGTTAAGACATGCAAAATTATGATACAATTTTGCGAAAAATCTGTTCTATAAGTAAAATATTTAGAATCAATGGTCGATACTCTTGTTTTATTTTTCGAGTCGCGCAGTGTAATCAAAGGCAAAATACAAGATTTTTGTGTTTTTAGTGTTTTCTCAACACTTTGTAAATAATTAGCACCACTAGGGAAGCACTTGATATTTATTTATCAGGGTACTTTCCCAACGCTTTGTAAAGCGTTTTCACCATCGTTTCAATAAAATATTTTTTTTTTATGATATTCCACGTAAAACTCTTGATTTTTACTTGGAAATCATTTCAAGCAAATGTACTTCATAGAACTGTAAAACGCATATTTTAATGGACACGTCCCGAAATCATACCTGTGGCCCAGGTGAGTGGTCCTAAACAGGTAAATATTTTTTGTACGATAAAGAACACTATTAGACAACAAGAACGTTTTCTTATGTGTCACTTCCCCACTTTTTCAGAGACATTTTCGTGGAATTTTTTCGACTATGTAAATTTGCAGACTTGTGAACCAATAATTACCTCCAGAAAGGTCGTAAAGTTTTACACCACCTTTTCCAAAAGTACTCTTATCCTTTCTCTACCTGCCTGTGAAATTCAATTTGATGCACCTCTTACCTACCACTCAAAAAGTTAGTAAGGTCAGCAAAAAATGTTGCTGAGTCAGCAAAATTTTAATCAAGAGGGTGCTTGCAAAAAATGGCTAATGTCAGCGAAATCTTTAGCTGAAAATTAGTGAGCTGATTTTTAGTAACAAAATTAGTAGATTCAGCAAAAGTTTTGTTAACATTTAGTTGATTCAAAATTAAAAAATCCTTGCTAAAGGTTAATAAAATTATTGCTGAATATTTGTAGACTTAAAATCTTAATTTTTATGTTATTCTTTTAAAAATAATTTACAATACGTTACAAAATATAAAACTGTTCATAATCCCACATTGACGACACGAATTAAATTAATATCTGAAAATATATAGAAATAATTATATATGCAAAACATAAACAAATTATCTTTCAACTACTTACATCAACCATCTAAGTGATGGTATCTTTCTAGAAACGAAACAAAACGAAATAACAAAATATTAAATATACAACCCTTCTTTTGCATTAAGAAAAAGGAAACATACAAAATTACGTAAAATGTGTGTCCTTGTTTTTCACTTTAGTCTGTCTACCTGAACGTATATTTGTTTGCAACTTGACCACACTACATTAATAGTCACTATAATCATTTAGTTTACAAATACACATTAAACCTTTATTAAATATAAATGTTTTATTTTGTTTTTAATTTAATTAAGAGACAATTACGATTCGACAAGCCGGTGACAACACAAAATTTAAATTTTTTTAATCCGCAATTTATATGTATACGATCCACATTGCTGGCGTCTTTTTGTTTTGTTATGTATGAAAAACAGATACAAAAATCCTCCATAGTGGATTTTTTAATATGTTTTACAAGAGTTGTACTTTTTAGTATTATTTTCCTTGTCTCTATTACATCTTGACATGCCGCGACATCTACTTCATTCTGCGTATATCTTTAAATCTGGTTGCCGTCCACACTTTTAATGTGCATATCAGCAAAATAAATTAGTAAAATATTAGTAAAACATTAGTTCAAAACAGTTAAGTACTGAATAAATATAACTAAAATTTTTGCTGAAAAAAAGTTTTACTAACTTTTCTTTTAACTTATTTTTTTTAAGTGTAGCGGGTTTTTCTTTTCCAACACTACGGGTTCTGCTGAGATCTTTTTGCAGATCGAATTATATGTATCAACCAAGCTAAAAATAATTAATTTGCCTTATTTTTGTAAATATACGGATAGTATATGTAAGTTCCAAAAATCGCTTTAGCTATATTTTTTTTTCAATATGGATCCTTTCTGGGTATTTAAATATCCAATAGGCATGAATGGGTTAAATGGGGTGAAAAATGTAGTGCATTATAGTTATGATACGCAGTGTATAAATTAATGACACCATTTCAAATTGTGTTTCTAAAAGGAGGAAAATACACCATATCCACTTTTATTTGAAAAACTAAATAGAAAAACCAACCGAAACTCTTTCCAATTAGATTTAATAAATTTCCAACTGTATTTCGAATTTATTTTACTACACCCTTACAGGTTTAGCATGGACATTTAAAACTAAAACTCAGCTACACTATTTACAAGTTTATTTCCTTGAGTTGCTAAAATGAAGCAAACAAACTTAAGTACTCCATTTCCATTAGATTTTAAAAATTTAGTAAATAAAACTTACATTATCAATAAAATTTCGAAAATTTCAAAAACAAAAAATGCAATCAAAATTTAAAGTAATATTTCTTGGTATATATATTTTTCTTTTTTTTAGAATCCAGCTCGTCAACCAAATGAACCATTCGAGGAATCCCAGATGCAAATGGCTTAAAGGCTTGTATAAATAAAAATATTTATAATTAGTTGCTTTACTTTATAATTGGTAAAATAATTGTTATTTTGAAATATAAAAAACGAAAATAAAAAACACACAAGAAATATATATAAATATATAATAATATGATTAATACTACATTTAAACTAGAACCGTAAGCGAGTAGTTTTTAAAAATCAACAACTAAAACTTATTAAAAACTACTAGTTTTTGTTTGTATTACAAATGTAGTATTACATTGATTTTTATTTCGTTTGGTTTTTAAACTAAATACATAATTAAATTTTACAAATTCGTTAAACTTAAAAATAAATTGTTCGTGTACTTTCTTTAAGCTTATAATATATAAATTAATACTAACGACGAGACAACATTTACGTATATAGTAGGTATATCTGTGTTAATTTGTCATAATGGCTTAAGTCAATATTCATAGTCTTGAGATATGAAAGTTTTTATCTAAAATCACTATAACACATACTGATAAGTTTTTATATACTTAGGACGGGGGGTTTTTTTAGTCAAATGTTGATTTTTAATAATTTCCAAAAACAAACTGGAATTTTAAAAATAGTGTTAAACACAAATAGAACAATAAGGTTTAGTCATGTTATGTTAAAATGTGAAAACATTACAAGTTTCGTTAACTTTAACGAGGAAATTCTGATAATTTTTCGTAATTTCTGAAAACACTATCGTATAGCACTAGTCTTTGTCATTAAAATGCATTTCCAATTGCTTTACGGTACGATTTTTTGAACTTGATTTTATCTTAAGTCGATTTAAGTCATTATGTCATATTACCACAGATGTGTATCTAAGTATAATAATACTTGGCACTGAATGGGCGTAATTATTGCAAGAGCATTTTCTTAAAACAGACTAATTAAATAGTTTTTCTAAATCATCTTCATTTACAGCTATGACCAACATTATAAATCCACCCACTATTATTCCAAATACTTGTATTAGGGATGTTTTCAATTTACTTTTAGCTTCATTCGCCATAGCTGGTACTAAATCGGCGAAAGCTATATAAAGAAAAGAACCGGCAGTTCCTGCATATATCCATTGGGTCATATTCGTATGTAAACCAGCTATTAGAAGACCAATGGCCATGCCAACAAAACTTAACACTGAACTGACAATATTCAAACAAATCGCTCGCCTTATAGAGACACCAGTTTGTAGCAAAAGAGCGAAATCACCCAACTCATGGGGCAACTCATGGCATAGGACAGCAAAAGCAGTTGCTAAACCCGTTACCGGATCAGAGGCAAATGCAGCACCTATAGCTAAACCATCAGTTAAATTGTGCAGACCATCGCCAATGACAACCATAAAGGCTACCGGTGTTAGAGGTCTTGACGGTTTTTTCGTATCAGTTTTGGCCTCATTTAGCATAATATTCAATTCACGTACATCTGCCGTAGAAGGCTCTGCAATATTTGCACCTTCAGCTGCATTCGTTGGATTGACAATATTACTAATTTGTTTATCGCTGTCTGTGTGATTATGTTGCATATTGTGGCTATGATGACTATGACCATGTGATCCTTCTCCACTGTCACCTTTTAGCAATGGCAAGATAGTTTCAATAATGTACATAAATACGGCCGTAAAGAAAGCACAAGCACATATCCATACAGCGCTAGTATCATGTGTATGAGAAGTCTCTTCTTTTTGATGATGATTATTTCGATGAGATTCTGGTACCGAATGTTCACTGGTCAATGCGTGTGGTAGAAGATGCATTAAAGCATCTCCACTAAGTGTACCTACTGCAACAGCTATCAAAAAGTTGAGTATTTCCTGATAAGCTACTGTTTTCATCAAAGGTACCAATAGTATTCCCAATAGACCACAAGCAGAGAGTATAAAGATTGAGGCACTCGCATAAATCCAGGCTAAAATGAAAATAGTGATATTTTTGATCAAACGAGTGAATATAAAGTACATGAGTAATTTTAAAAATGTTCGAAGATTTGACTTTAGATGCCTCTTATTTGACAATGTTTTTTGAATTGATAGAAACGATGGACAGGGTTAGGTACTCTATACACTCAAAAAAGTTTAAAGCTACTACATGACTGTTGTTTTTGTAGTAATCAGTACTTGTTGTTGCTTTTAGCTGCAACTATAGTTGTTTTTCTATGAAATAATACAAAACAACTATTTCTACAGTTATTTTAAAAAACATATGAAAAAAACTACTATATTTTTTAACAGTTGTTTGAAGCAGTTATTGTGGTATTCTAATAAACAACTACCAAAATAGTAGTTAGTTTTTGTTAGTTATTTGAAAATAGAAAATAGTTTATATTTATTTTTATTGATACACTCATAAAAAAAGCCCGTACAATAAGTTGAAAATTTAGCTACGACAACAGAAAATAATACCTTAATTTGCGTCAGCAGAATTATAAAGGAAGTTGAGAATCATAGTATGACCTAAGTTTTAGAAGAACTTAATTTTTGTTGCCAGTTGTAGTTAGATTAACTAAGAATTTAGCTAAATCAACAGAATTTTTAAGAATTTCTGCTAAAAAATACTTTTTGGATCTGACCAGCGGCAGGTCTATATTTATTACCGGGAGTATATGCAGAGCTTTGAAGAATTCTTTCCCTAATTCCCATTTTTGTAAATGAATTTTAATTTTACCTAATGCATTCCCTGATCAACTTTAAGGAATTGAATGAATTCCTTTTTTTCATTCGATTTGTCTTGAAGGAATTCATTCCCATTTCTTTAAATTCCTTCATGAAAATTATGGAATTCATTCAGTAGGGAATTCATTCAGATCTATTTAATTTAACTTTTGATAAGAGAATTCATTCCATTTTCGTTAAATTCCTTTAGGGACTTAGCTTTTTATTAGTTTTTAAGTCATTAGGGACTTACTAGCGACAACTTATTTGTTTAATTCCCTAAGAACTTAACTTTTTGGTTTAAGTTCCTAGGGACTTAACTTGTTTGTTTAATTCCTTGAAGGAACTGCATACAAGGCCTAATAATGAGTAATAAGCAGGGCAACCAGAAATATGTTCTAAAAATCGATTTTATACCCATAAAAAATACCTAAAAAACAGAAAATATTCTCTGAAAATTTAAAAAATATGATCTTAAAAACACATTGCTCTTTCAAAATCCGTGTTTTAAAGCTTATTTTATACTACAGTTGGACAAACTTTTGTAAAATTTATTTTAATTGCTAAAAGATTAATTATACCTTAAACGGTAGTCTTAAAACTAAAAATTCAAATTTGCAAAAATAATTTGAATTTCCAAAATCAGAAAACTAAAAAAAATTTTGGAAGTTTTTTTTACTGAAAAATATATTCTCCCAATAACGAAAAATTAAACAGAACGAAAAATATGCTCTAGAAATAGTTTATTGTTCTAAGAGTACAAAAAAATGCTCAAAAATTTGACTTTTTATCAAAAAATGCTCTTATGATCAAAATATGCAAAAATATGCAATTAAGAGCAAAATATGCAAAAATATGCTCTAACAAATCGATTGCCAGAATTCGTCAATTGCTCAAACTCATAAATAATTCATCCATTGTTTAATACGAAGCACAGGATATTTCTGGTTGCCCTGGTAATAAGTAACGAAAACGCAGTTTGTTAATTAAATACAATAAAACCGGATCTGTATTTTAATATTTTATAGTTTATGTAAAGTAAATATGCGATAGTGTTATATTATGTATATTCTCTCTGACCATACTTATTTTTTCCAAAAACTGTTAACTGTTAACCAATGATCAATATTATAAAAAAAACTCTGAATCAATGCAGTCATTAAAATAGCACCGAATAACAAAAACTCTTTAAAACAAATTAGTAGTGATTAAATAGTTGAAATAAAAGGATCAAAAACTCAAGGTAAGATATTTTTATTAAAAATAATATAATTCCTCACATATTTATAATTTATTTTCATAGAAATGGGACGTGCAAAGCATTGCACAACTGAAAAACGTGCTATTAAAAAAAATATCGAGGGCTTATATTCAATACCGTCTATCTACATTTTCACGAAATTTTTTTTTTATGCCAAACTCATCTCTGACCCCATCTGCATGTACTGTAAAAATTTCAGTGGAAAAAAACTATTCTTAGTACTATATATCCTGTATTTTATCATTTGTCTATCTACAAAGATACTTATTTATGAATTTTATGACGGCAATACCGTCTATCTACATCATAGAATTTTGTCGTTTTATTTAATTTCAGGCTATTTCTCTGTTTGATATCTATTTATTCACTGTTCGTTTTTCGGATACATACTTCTCTTGTCGAACGATCAATAGCAGATGTTTTTAAAGATTACCTTGAAAAATGTGACGAGAAGGCACTAAAGCCCGTTTTAATTTTTTACATTTTCTACAGTTTTTGCCGAACAAAATTTAGTGCTCTTATGCCTCGCAAAGATCAGTGCGATACTTGTGTGGGGCTTAAGGCCAAGCAAATAACAATTGAAGAAAACGATGCACATATTATGGATAAACAACGGGCTCAACTTGAAAAACAACAAGACAAACTTGCAGCTGAAGAAGGACGATGTCACGTGTTTACCATGGATGCACAAGCGGTAGAGCTTTGCCCTGACATTAACGCCTCAGCCATTTATTATAAAACACGCCTACAAGTGCACAACTTTACCGTGTACAATCTCGCCACGCATCAATGTACAAATTACTGGTGGAACGAGACTGATGGAGACCTCTCCGCTCCGACGTTTATTTCGTGCATAATGCACCATTTGTCAACACACTGTCTAACAGATACTCTACCAATAATAATTTACTCCGATGGTTCCGGTTACGAAAGCCGTAATCACTTTTTGTCGAATGCTTTGTCCAATTTTTCAATAGAAAACAACAAAATCATAGAACAAAAATACTTGCAGAAAGGACACACCCAGATGGAGAGTGACAGTGCCCATGCAAAGATAGAGGCTAAATTAAAAAATCAAACCATATATTTGCCATACAACTACGTCAGGGTAACCAAAGATGCCCGCAAAACAGTCAAAATCAAGAACAAAATTATTAAAATGCCATTTGATGCATTACATTTAAACTATGATTTTTTTAAGAACTTTAAGGATACGAACCTTATTCGATTTTCAAGTATTAGACCTGGTCGAGCAAAAAATGATCCGACAGTATCCCAACTAAGATCTCTCTAATATTCCCCAAGTGATACCATTAAGTTTAAAGTGAATTTTGATCATAATTACACTGAACTACCTATTAGAATAAAGCAATATGAAGGTCACATAGAACCAAAACAATTGTATACCGGTCGACTACCAATTCAGCAAAACAAATGGAAACATTTACAGGAGTTAAAGGCGGTAATTCCAGAGGAGTATCACTACTTCTATGATAATCTTAGCGACGCGCAGTAAAAATTATAATAAATTATAATAAAAAAATTATAAAAAACATTGTCTTTGAATTTAAGCTGGTTAAACAATTCTTCTGAACACACCTACCCTCTATCTGACACCCTTTTTGAGACACCCATGCCAAAAAAAAAACAAACTAGTCAAAAACAACCCCTAGCTCCCTGAAGGGTTCAAATGTTAGAACAGGTCCTACTATTTTTCTATCCCCAACATTTCTTGTGAACATATCTACCCCCTATCTCCCACCCTTTTCGGGGTCCCCATACAAAAACCGTAATACAAACTTAATTTTAAAATAAGGCAATACCGTCTATTTACATATTATTTTCCTACACATAGGAAGCTAAAATAACGCGAATTTCAAGAAACTTTTCAGTTAGAACGTTTGTTAGACACATTCTGTTAATATTGTAGAAGATGAGTTCATCGAAATTGTTGCTTATTTGCGAATAAAACAGTTTTTTGGCTCTCCTGAAAAATTGTGTTTTTGTAGATAGACGGTATTGAATATAAGCCCTCGATATTCTGAAATAAGAAAATTGGTTGGATGCTCTGATAAAATGATTATAAATGCAATAAAATTTACTCAAAAATCTGAAAAACGTGGTCGAAAGCGAGTTCTGTCACCATTAATGGTTAAGCGTTTGGTCAGCCAATGCAATAAGACCCAATTTATTCCAGCTACAGAGCTTAAAATAGAACTTAATGTGATAGCAAGTGTCGAAACGATTCGTCGGAGATTGCGAGACAACAACTTAAACGCCTACAGTCCCCGAAGAGTGCACCTGCTCTCAGTTAAGCATGTTGCAAAGCGTTTGAATTTTGCTATAACTCATGTAGAATGGCCAGCTGAAAAGTGGAGAAATGTTCTTTGGACAGATGAATCCAAAATTGTTTTATTTGGAGACAAAGGATCGCGTTCTTACGTCAGAAGATCCCCTAACGCTGAATTCAATCCAAAATTTGCAACAAAAACTATCAAACATGGTGGTTCTAGCATTATTGTATGGGGGTGCTTTTCCTACTACGGCGTAGGACACATATTCAATATATGTGAACAATCATGGATAAGACGGTATGCGTTAATATCCTCCAGGAAGTAGTGCTACCATATGTTTCTTAGGAAATGCTGCTGATTTGTGTCTTTCAACAATTTTGCAGCAAACTTGCAAAAAAGTGCTTTCAGGACAATAAAGTAAGTGTGATGGAATGGCCTGCTCAGTCCCCAGATCTAAATCCAATCGAGAGTTTGTGGACAGATATAAAAAAGGGAGTATCACAAATGCAACCAATCAGTAATGAAGCCCTTTGGATGGCTGTTTAGCAAATCTGGAACTCAATTTCGAAGGAGAGATGCCTGGTGAATTCGATGCAAAAACGTTGTGCAGGGGTTATTGCCAATAATGGGCACGCTATAAAATATTAATTTTAATATGTGAAGACACCATAAAAATATTATTTTCAAAATTTTTAATTTATTTGTATTTTTTCTTAGTTTTAGTATTTAATTTAAACACGAAAAAAACTGTAGTGCTATTTATTGACTGTGTGTTTTTTAAGTTGTTTTAAAAAAGTTGAAAATTTATAATAAAATAAAAAACCAAATCAACAATTTTTTATTTAATATTGTTTTACAGTCTTGTAATTATCTTATGGCACGTTTTTAGTGAAATCAATTTAACTTTTTAGAAATATCTAACGAAGAATTTTTTTTTATCCTGGTGCTATTTTTTGACCTCAGCTGTACATAGTTTTGTAACAAAAAAACTAAAAAAATTAAAAAAAAAATATTTATTGAATAAAATAAAGATAATGGAGCAAATGCATAAATAATAATACATTTTTAAACCCACATCCGATTTTTGATACAAAAAGTATTTTTGTATTTAAAGATTGTGTGGTTCCTTTCAACCTTTAGTTTCCGGCCATCCCTAATTTAACCAGGAATATATAGTTTTTTTCTTTTATAGCAGTTTCACGTGAAAAGTTATTTTTTTGGGTATTAACTTTCATTTCAGGGAATAAACAAAAAAGTTATGTCCCTTAGGAAATTAAACCAAAAGATTAAGTTCTTAGGGAAGTAAACAACAAACATTCTCAGAGGGAATTAAACGAGAATGGAAGGAATTCCCTGACCAAAAGTGAAACTAACTGAATTTGAATGAATTCCTTAATTTTGATGCTTAATGTTTTAGTCATGAAATTCATTCTCTAAATTTAAATTCTTTGAATTAAATTATTCAACTCTTGAATTAAAAAACAGAATTACGTTTACTTTTCCAGTAAAATCCAGTAGATGAGTAAATTTTGGGCAAAATGAAAATTTTACTCTCAGAACTGGCTCTTGCACAAAAAAGTAAACGAACGGAAAAATTGCAAAAACTTGCAGGTTAATTCAAACATATGAGCGCTAAAAAGCTTAGTGTTGTAAAATATGTGTTATTTAGACTACCCAGTATATATTGTTTTTGGTACTTGATGCATTGCATATTAATAATCATAAATTCGTAGGAATTGTATTTATTAAATAAACTTTTGTGGAAGCTTTTAGACTTGTTTAGTTTGTACATGATTTTTAATTTTGTTTCTAGTTAAATAACATACGAAAATACATGAATACTTGATTTTTGATATTCGGTACCCTGAATAATATGCAGTAAGAAGTATTCATATATTCATTAGCTTTACATCTCTAATATATTAATGTAAATAAAAACAATTAACACAGATATTAGAAAACTGATAAATTGTTACTATAATAATTGAAACTGACTACTTTAATTTGATTCATGTTGAAAATAATTATTTTTAGTGTTTGCCGCCCTTTTAATTCAGCTTTTAATCTTTTAAATGTTTTTATTACTATATGTATGCTTATTTTTGTTTGTTTACTTAATTCAATCATATGTTTTGTTTTCTACTGGATTTTACTGGATTTTACTGGCAAAAATTTATCCAGTAAAAATTTGCAGGTTTTTTGCTGACAACTGTCACTTTACTCTCTTAGTAGATACTCTCTTTTGCAAATTTATGTGTACGCGAACGCATTTCAGTAAAATTTGTGCAAATTTTGGTGTAAACGAATGGACCTATTAACTGCCAAATTAGTACAGTTGAAATTTGTTTTTGTGTTTAAATGAGATAACTAATAACATTTGCTAAATAACTAATTTAAACGATACCAACAGAAAAAAATAGTTCAACTGAATTGGAACCCGTTTAACAGACTTTTGAGCTAACTTTTTTTAAGGGTGTATATTCATAGACTGCAAATAATTAGAACATTTGGAGATACAAAGCTCCAATACATTTAAACGTCATGACTGGACTACCGTTTTTATTTTTGACTTTAAATTTTAAGTAGGATGTAGGAAATATAAATTTTTGTTGTAATTGAAAGAAACAAATATTTTTTTATTAACAAATATTTTTAAAATACCGAAAAAATAACTGTTTAAGACAGTAGTTTTTTATACCAATTTTTACAGTTTTTCAAAATTGTTGTAGTGAAAAATTATCAGTTATTTTTTGCGACATTGTTAATAATTTTTACTCCATTTGTTAGTTGTTTTTCAACAGATAACTTTTTAACTGAATTTACAGTTGTTACAAGAGTTTGTCTATTCACTTTGTATATTTGCTCGTAGTTTTTAACTTTTAGATCCTAACTAATACACTTGACTTGGAAGATACATTTACTAAAAAATTTATTTCCATATCGGTAATTACCATTGGGGGTTTGCGCCGTTTAATGGAATTGAGCTTTGAGAACATTATTTAAAAAACGGTGCAATTTGACGTTCTTTAATGTATACCAAGTTGATGCCAGCGCACCAATTTGAAGATGTGTGTTTTTTGTGTCTGACATTCACAATTATATTTCAAACTGGCTATCGTGAACTGAGTTTCCTAGTAAACAGTACCTCTAAGTTAACAATTTGTAAACGCAAAAATTTTATCAACCTTTTAAAAATTTTGCTTAATTTAATTATTTTTCCCCATTTAAAAAAAAATAAGACTTAAGAAAAATACATTCTTTATAAAAAGAAGTACATTCTTTATAAAATTTTTTATAGGTTTATCTGCCCAAAAATGCGTTTTTGCAATTTTTAAATGCATTTGTCAAAATGTATTCAAAAATTACATCTGTATCAAAAACTATTTTTTTTTTTAGACAAATTAACTTTTGTATTGTTAATACTGTTTTTTGAATTTTAAACTGTTTAAAACCCTGTTCAAAATATAAAAATTACAAATTATACAAAAAATTTATTTTTTGTATGGAAATAATGAACAAGTTTCAGAAAAAGCAAAATTTTAATTTTATAAGAAATATTAAATTTTCGATTTATCCATGCTTAAAAAATTTGAAAAGAGTGAACAATTTTGAAAATGCATCTTAAAATTACATTTGCATAAAAAATGCATTATTTTTCAATTCAATTCAATTCTTTATTTTTTGTATAATATAAGTAAGTACAATTATTTAACAGACTTTCTTAAAGAGTTTAGGATTTTTATCCTCTTCTGCTTAGATATATAATAACAATAATTTTATAATTTAGTATTTATTTAAATATTATTAATAAGTTAAGGAGAAAATTTTCAAAAAACCTTTATGAACATTTTTTTGGTTTAGATTTTAGATAAAATGGTTAAAATAAAAAATAAAATTATGATGGGACAAGCTCATTGATGTGCGTGTACTCAGAATGTAAACATCTGTAGTTGAAGTTAGTCGTCAATCGTTGGATTTTATTATTTACAAGTTCAACCTTGGCTAAGGTGTGTAATCGTTGAGTAGAGTAATGCCAAGGCAGATTGTGAATCATTTTTAATAATTTATTCTGCGCAATCTGCAGCTTCTTTACATGACACTGCGCTGTTGTGGACCAAACTGGGGCAGCATAAAACATTATTGCATGAAAAATTGATTTAAATACTAAAGTTTTGTTGTGTACGTTTAGTTTTGAGTTTCTGTTAATTAAAGAATATAACAATCTCGTTATAATATTGACTTTATCTATCATATAAGGGATGTGGTGTTTGAATTTGAGTTTTGGATCCAATATGACACCTAGATATTTCACTTTATCCATCCAGGGGATAGTACTATTATTGAAGTATATAGGACTTTGTGGTAAATAGCAGGGTTTAAACCTCCTGGAGAAATAAATAGCCTGAGTTTTCTGTGGGTTTATGAGAATTTTCCATTTCGTAAAGTATGTATGAACTTCACTTAGTGCTGCTTGTAAATTGGCTAATACATCGGTTGATAATATTTCTGAGCTGAGAATCGCAGTGTCATCTGCAAAAATGGATGTTACACAACCATCTAATATAGGAAAGTCTGCTGTGTATAAATTATATAATACAGGTGAGAGACAGGAACCCTGGGGACACCCTGCTAATATTGGATTTTGTGTTGAGTGGTTGGAGCCTATGAAGACACTAAAACTACGCTCTGAAAGAAAACTAAGTATTAGTTTAACTAAAGATGTTGGAAAATTTAATCTTATCATTTTATATATAACACCATTATGCCAAACCGAGTCAAATGCAGCCTTGATGTCTAGTAAGACCATACCAGTTGATTTTCCTTGTGCAAAGTTTGAGTTTACAAGGTTTCGGATTCTAATAAGTGGCTGGACAGTGTTGTGCTCCTTACGGAAGCCAAATTGTTGTGCTGGCAATATACGTTCTGCATCAATATAATCAGTAATTTTTTCCTTTATGACCTTTTCCAGTATTTTGCTTAAAGATGATAAGAGACTAATCGGTCTATAGGAACAAGGACAATCTGCTGGTTTGTTTGGTTTCTTTATCGGCACAACTTTTGAGTGTTTCCATATTTTAGGGAAGTATTGTAGTCGTAAGCATGAGTTTATAATTACTGTGATAAACTTTAATCCTCTTTTTGGTAAGGCTTTGAGGCATTTATTAGTTATTCCGTCAGTACCAGGACTTTTTTTTGACTTAAGTCTCTTTATTATCAATGGTATCTTGTCTGCTGAAACTAATATATCGTTATCAGGAATAGTTTCGACGGCTCTAAGTTGATTAATAGCGTTGTTAACATCTGTTGTGGTTAATTGATCGCTGAGATTTGATGAAATTGAATGGTTTAAACTGAACATTTGAGCCAGTATTTCACATTTCTCTAGCTGCGTGTTGTAAGTTGCATTATTATGTTTAAGTATTGGGATGTTTGTAGGTTTCTTCTTTAAAATTTTTGAAATGTTCCAAAAAGGAGAGGAACCTTTTTCCAAAGTTGCCAGCTTATTGCTCCACGAAATGTTTTTATATTTCTTTATCTCTTCTGATATTCTATAATTATATTCCTTTGTTCGGGTATGGTCATTAACGTCTCTATATCTTTTCCAATTTCTCCTATACATATTTCTGATCTGTATCATATGTTTAATGTGTTGTGGTAGAGTTTGAGTAGTAAATGTGCTTACTTTTTTAGGAACACTATAATTTACAGCAGCTAATAATGTGTTATTAAATGTCGTTATGAAATAATCTATTTCTACAGAATTATTAGCATTTTCATTAGGAATTACTAGATTTCGTTTAATAAATGAAGTGTATCTAGACCAGTTCGCTCTTTTAAAATCGTAAAAAGTTCTGTAGATAGGAGTAAATTCACTATTTATAGTTATTTTGACAGGAAGATGGTCAGAACTCAAGTCATTTATAACACTGGCTGGAGTAAGGCTGCTCTCTAAATTGGATAAAAAGAAATCAAGGGTAGATGCTCGTCTTCTTGGATCAGATGGAATATATTTGTGATCATTTGGATATAATAAATAAAAGTTTTCGGAATTTAGTTTTTCGTACAGAATATTTCCCCAGCAGTTTGATCTTTGGCAGCCCCATAAGCTATGCCTACTGTTAAAATCGCCACCAAGAATAAATTTTTCATTACTACTATGAAATTTTCGTAGATCGGATTTAAATTGCAATTTTTTGGTGCTATCTCTGCCAGCAGAGCCGCCTGGAAAATAGCAGGAATAAATGTTTATATAGTTTTCGTTGGTTGTTCGTAATTTAACGCCAATATTTTCAATAAGGAATGTATTTAGAGGTGGTAAGAGTGTGTGTTCCACATTTTTTCTAATCAATACTGCTACACCTCCCCCTCTATTATCTTCACGGTCTTTTCTATAGCAATAAAAGTCTGTGTGTTTTATAGAAATGGAGTTGTTTAGTAATGTTTCTGTTATTAAACATATGTGAATATTTCTACTTAGTAGAAAATTGAAAAGTTCTTCTTTTTATGGCGGATGCCTCTGGCGTTCCATGTTACTATATTTAAATTACTCATACAAAAATTTACATGCGAGTGATGTTATCACTTCGAATTGATCGGCTTTACAGTTACATCTCTTTAAGTTCGAGATTAATTCAAGTGTAAGATTTTTAATTTCTTCAACGGAAAATAAGTTATTATTTTTGGGCTGTTGATTCCAGCCTCGATTATTATTAATATTAGCACCTTGATTCAGACTATTAGGAAAATCAGTACTATAGTTGGTATTATTGTTGTTATTAAAGCGAATATTATTTGAATGTTGTTGCCTGGGTTTAAAAGATTTAGGCTGAGAATTTTGTCGCATTTGTTGGTATTTTGCTCTATTTGGGCAATCGGGCGATAAAGATTTGTGGGGTCCTTTACAGTTCGCACACATAATAGTGTCAGACTTACAGTCTGATGTTTTGTGATTGCCTGCACAGTTGGCGCAGAAAGTTTTCACGTTACACCGACTAGAGCCATGTCCTAGCATTTGGCAATTATGACACTGAGTAATTCTGGAAGACCTATTTCGTTGGAAATCCCATTTAACTTTGATGTAGTCAATAACTGAATAGTTTTGCCTCAGTTCCTTAATTGTTATTGACTTTCTTTGAAAGTAAACGATATATATGGACTGCTCATTATGAGGACCGCCTTTTGTGACTAATTTCACATCTAAGCATGACAGTTTCATATCATTCAACTTCTTTTTTATTATATTTGGATCAAACTTATCGAGTCCAAGAAGAACTGCTTTATATGGTTTTTCATGTTTTGCTCCATATGTAAAAAATTCATATTTAGATACTAAATATTTGCATATTAATTCATAGTCTTCTTTACTAGTGCAGAATAGTTTGAGGCCGATTGAAATTTTTCTAATAGAAAAATCTGAAATTTTTAAATGAAGGCACATATCTTGTATTTCCAAAATTTTGCACTTTAATATTGTTATTGGAGGTATATGTTCTTTTTTTGAATTATTAATTATAATTTCATTATCATCTTCATCATCAAGTGTTTGAAGTGGTGCAAAAAAATTACTGCTAGAGGCAGTGTTTTTTTGTTGTTTAGGTTTTTTCTTCATTATGTTATGCCTACTAGAGGCAGTAACATCTTCAATATATGACCGTTTTATGTTGTTGTTTTTTTTTTTTTTTTATATTTTTTATTTTTTTTTTATACTGTTAGTATAGGGATTAACTAATCCCTTTTAGTCACTAATCAGTTTGTTTTTAATAATATTTTGTTTGATATTTGAAACTTATTAACACAATGTACGTCTATTTATGATCACGGTTTACTTGAGACTGATGCATTATTTTAAATATGTATTTTTTTATTGCATAAGTGTGAAAAAGGACAACCATATAAATCGAATGATTTTTGAATCAGAGAAATCCGATAAGAACTTTCAAATATAGAGCTCTTCAAAGTTACATACTTCTGCGATTTTTCAATTTTTTTTTGAAAATTAAAACCATCGAAAAATTGCGAGTTTTTAAAAATTTGAAAAACGGAATATGCAGATGTTTAGATAGGCTCCATAGAGAGTATATATTTTTAATATAAATAAAATCGAAAGACATGAGGGCATGTCGTTCATAGAACGAATGATAACCTCAGTAAATTAAGAAGGTAGAAATGACTAAAAATTGCAGTTAATGAAAGCAAATGTAGTCAAAAAGGCGACTACTGTATTTGTCATAAAAATTACTAACCATGTAGTACTTTTTAGCTATGGATAAAATAACTACAATGGTAGTAAAAACTACTATCGTGGCGGCCAAAAACAACTAACCTTAAATGAATGCATAAACCATAAAAACGAGCAACAAAACAATAAAAACAATGAACAAAAAATAACTACATAAGTTGTAAAAACGACTGTTTTAACAGTTATTTTTTCGGCATTTTCAAAATTACTTTTAACAAAACAAATATTTTTTTCTTTTAATTACAATTAAAATTTGTATATCCTACATCCTATTTAAAATGAAAAATGAAAATTCCAAACGGTATTCCAGTTATGACGTTTTATGCATCGGAGATACAATGACATTTAGTGTCCGACCGAACTCATTTTTTGGTTCTCAGGTGTGGTTCACTGATGGCTCTAAGCAGTCGAATGGGAACACGGGTGCGGGCGTCTTTGGACCAGGCTTCCAGCGTGTTTTACCTATGGAAGGCGGAGATTTGGGCCATCTGTGTCTGTGCAGGGGAATGCCTGCGAAGGGGAACTCGCAGAACTCGCATCTACATTCTTTCTGACAGTCAGGCTGGACTGATGGCCTTAATGGCTTATAAGGTGTCGTCCGGGTTGGTCATGGAATGCATTCAGACTCTCAATAGGCTCGGTAGGAGCAACTCTCTAATCTTGGGGTGGATTCCTGGTCATGAGGGGCATGAGGGCAACGAGAGGGCAGATTGTCTTGCCAACCGCGGGGCCCGAAAGCCCTTTATTGGTCCTGAACCATTCTGTGGAATACCTGCGGGGTATGTTAGGGAAAGGCTCTGGGCATGGAGAGAGTCTGAATTCTCTGGTTACTGGAAAAACTCTCCTGGTCAGCGCCAGGCTAAAAGATTGATCTTGAAAGGGGGGTTTGAGGACCCTGTCGTCGTACTTAAGTGGACACTGTAATCTCAGATACCATCTGCACAAAGAAGGGTCAATCGGACACGGATATGTGTAGGTTTCGCGAGATGGTGTCTAAGACCTAGGAGCATGTTATCTGCGAATGTCCCAGGCTTTGTGATAGGAGACTTAGGTTTCTAGGTGATCGCTTCATTTCGCCTTCCGACATCGCGAACATTTTGCCTAATAGGATAATTGGCTTTATAGGTAGCTTGAATCTGTAGGTAACTTTAGGCTACATTGGTCGCGTTGCATAGTGCCTTCTGATCTAATCTAAAGTACAAAAAAATAATAAAATATTTGTACTATATTTTATAGTCAAAGAAAAATAGTTGATCGATTTTTAAGTTGATATAGAAAAATAAACTTTAACTTTAATATTTAAAATTAAAAAGTTCGATATTGTAATGACAGAAAACCAATTTTCCGCATTCACACCATGTCAATTGCTTCGTCTATCAGAATACAGCTGTCCGGCAGCGCTAAAAAGCTGTTCGCTAGATACACTAGTTGGTGGGGCTGATAAATATTTTATTGCTACAGCTTTTATATTTGTAAATGGACTTAAATTTACTTTTTGAATACATACACCGAACTTGGCCGAACTTCACTTTTTGGCCGAACTCCTAAGCCGAAGCTGAATACTCGGTCGGACACTAAATGACATTTTCTAATTACACTGTTAAACACAAAAATGCATTGAATATGCGACTTATCAATTGTGATAGATTTTAGGACGTAGAAAACTTCACTTATTTTTCATTTTTGTCAATAATATAAATCGAATTTGCAAAAACTTTTTTTTTTACATTTTTAAACAAACATCATTTAAAGGCGTTATTTTTTAAGAAAACGCACTTCAATTAATTGTAACTTGGTTCGTATTGATTAGAAAACATAAAAGAGAAAGTACTCAATTTTTTTTTTCATAAATTAAGTAACATGTGATGTTCAGTAAAGGTAAGTAATAAAGTCTTGGATCTTTGTTTCGTTTTACATATTTTGTTAACGAAATCGTGAAAAATTAGAAATTTTAACTTTAAATATATGTATAGAAAATATTATCGCACCTTTCAAAACGTGCAATATATTAGATTAAAGAGAATAGTCAATAACGGGTGTTTTTGTAGAGTGACACAAGTTTAAATCATAATAAAACAAGGAAATATATTTTTAATATCAATGAAACGTTATTTATTGGAAAGAAAATTTTATGAAATTAATGTTTAATTAATCTGGAACACCAATTTTGAACAATTTTTCGCAGCATTTGCGGCCGTATTTTGACGATAACTCTGCGAATGTTGATTTCCAGGTGTTCAATTGTTTGTGGTTTATCGACGTAGACAAGTGACTTAACATAACCCCAAAGAAAATAATCCAATGGGGATAAATCACACGATCTTGGTGGCCAATTAACCCAGATGGCGCCGGATTTTTTTTTTTTTTTGAAAACTTAAATTTTTATTTCGATACTTAAATCTTTTTTTTTTTAAACCTATAGATTTCCCGGAATCGGGTGTCCTTTTAAAAGCATTACGCAAGCTTTCCATTTATTTATTGTTTAACTGAGATGTTACTCTTATTAATTTTTAAACAAAAAATAACAATTAACTGGATGTAAATGATTTACTTACATGTTTTTTTTTAAATTACGCACTATTGGAAAAAATCACTATTCGCAAAGAACTCAATAAGCAATTAAAATACCCGGAACTGCTTTTTCCAACTGACGCTTTCGAGCTGCAAAGCTAAATAACAAAGCATAAATAATAATAATATAAAAAAATATGTACAGAAATGCACGTGCATAACGGCGCTTTTCTCTCATTTGTCAGATGTTCTTTTAAAAGGACGGTTGCGCCAAGTGGGTTAATTGGGTCATTACGTGAAAATATTTTTCATCAAAAGTTTCTTTGACTAAATCAATTGTAGCGCCCGCTGTATGGCATATGGCTCCGTCCTGTTTTAACCACATATCAGCAAGATTAATGCCACGTAATTGAGGTACTAAAAAATTTCGAATCATGTTCCTATACCGTTCACCATTGACAGTAACATTCTGACCATCATCGTTTTTGAAGACTTATGGGCCAATGACTCCGCCAGCCCATTAAGCGCACAAAACAGTAATTTTCTGTGAATGTAATGGTGTTATTATTATTTACGTACCCATTCAACCAAAAATGGGCTTCATCGGAAAATAAAATTAGCCGCCCTGAAGGACGATTATGTACGCCATAAAATGGAAGAAGTGCACGATGAGTTTGACGAATAGAACAATTATTTTGATTAAAAATTTCAACAATTTGCACGCGTTGCTCTGGTGTAAGTCGATTCATAATGAAATTTAAAGCAAACTAAACAAAAAGCAACTATCAGCTGTTAAATGGGTGGTGGTCAAATATAGCAGTGATGCCAAAGTTGTGAAACTTTAAAAAAAACACGCTTTACTAATTCAATGTTGCAAAAAAGTTGCATTATTATTTAAAATTTTGTATTATTTTATAAAAAGTTTATTAAAAAATTTTAGTTTCCTAAAAAAATTGTTTTGCAAACATTTCTTTAAATATAGCTAATTTTAAACATCTAAGGTCATATTAGTCGTATAGGTCGCAAACCCGATGCATCAAAATTTTCCGATTTTGTTGAACTGTGTTATTATTTGCAAACTATGTGCATATCAATAATATCAAATAAAGGATGATTTTGAAAGAGCTGTCGGATGTGATTTAAAAGAAAAAACATATAAAATTTAGAGAAATGTATGAAATCTGTATTTGAGAACGATAGAACGATCTATATGATTCAATGTTTAAAGAATTCAAATTTTGGCATACTCTCTCCAACATATCGGCCAGTATCACGCGAATAAATTATTTAATAATGGCTTCCAGTGCGTCAAACGTTGCGGACTTATCCCTTTAGACATGAGCCTCAACATAGCCCTACAAAAAATAGTCTAAAGGCCTTAAATCGCACGATCTGGGCGGCCAATTGACCGCCTCTCAATCGGGCTATTGTTTCGCGTACTGTGTGGCATGTGGCACCGTCTTGTTGAAAACACATGTCACCCAAGTCCAGCTCTTCCATTTTGGGCAAAAAAAAAAAATTGTAATCATCGCCATTCACTGTAACGATCCTGCCTTCGTCGCACCAAATAGTCAAGTTTTCGGGATTCATTGGTAGTTTTTTGCAATGCTTCTGGCTGCTCTTCACATCAAATACGGCAATTTTGCTTGTTCACGTATCCATTCAACCAGAAATGAGCTTCGTCGCTGAACACAATTTTTTCCATAAAAAAAGTGGATCTTCATCCAACTTTGCCAGCGCCCATTCACCAAAAGTTAGCCATTGTGGTAGGTCGTGTGGCTTCAATTCTTGTACCAGCTGTATGTTAAAAGGTTTAACACCCAAACCCTCCCGCAAAATTTTCCACGTAGAGGAGTAACAGAGGCCCAATTGCTGCGAACGGCGCCGAATCGATTATTCACTGTCAGCAACACTGGCGGATACAGCTGCGATATTTTCCTCTGTCCGCACTCTGCGTATGCGTGTTGGTGGTTTACTGTCCAATAACAAAAATTTGGTGGGAAGCTTAGTCACAATATTCCGAATAGCCGCCTCAGAAGGTCGCCCAAACTGACCATGAATTGGAAGATGTGCACTATGCACTCTCCTAACCGAGCACGAATTTTGATAATAAAATTCAATAATCTGCAAGCGTTGTTCGTTTGTAAGTCGATTCATGGTTAAATTCTATACCAAACTGAACATGTTTAACAGTAACATGTTACACGAAACCAGTTGAGCTGCCAAAAACAGTGTTGCCAAAAAGAAAGTTGCTAAAAAAACCTTTATAAACTAAACGAGCATTTTTAAAAAACTCGAGATCATCTTCTAGTTTTAAATAACTACAAAAATTAACTGTGCAAAATTACTGTTTTGGTAGTTGTTTATTAAAATACTAAAATAACTACTCAAAACAACTTTTACAGAAGTACAGTGTTTTTGGTTAGTTATTCTTTGAAATGGCTGTCTAAATTAGTCGGTTTTCACTTTATCATAGAAAAATTACTACAATAGCAGTTAAAACAATAACAGTTAAAACACTACTGTAAGAATATTCTGAGTGTATATTTTGGCATGTGACAAATACAATGGGATCTATAAATTAATGCTACTTTGATAAAATGCAAGCAAAAACTGTAATTTCAATATTTTATAATTTGCTTTAAACTTAAAACCGCCATAATTGTATCCGAAGTTAATGGTTAACGCGGATGAATTTCGCATGCTTGAACATCTGCTAACTCATACACAACAGTTTATTCATCCCAGTAAAAGAATAGTGTTTACCCAGAAGCAGTTTTGGAAGGCATTATTTAACTATCGAGCGCTTCCTCAACTAATTCCAGAGGGCATGATTTTTGCTTGCGATTTCCGTCCCACTTGGTATGTCTTTTTTTTTAGCAGTTGAAAGGCGCTTCTTTCATGCGACTTAAGAAGCAAGTAATTTTTGCTTTCGTAGGAAATGAAAAGGGTTTTTTTTTCCTTCGAGAAGAGCTAAAATAATATGTAATTAATCAAAGTTATAGCACCTATTTACTTCTCCAAAGAAGCAGTTAAATATATGCTTCAATAATGCGCCATTAAACATGCAAAATAATATGCAAAATTTTATTGAAAATGTCCAGAGGAAAAATGACGTGTCTAAACAAATTTTCTTTGCATATTTGACATTTAATTTTTTTAAAAGATTTCTTAAAAATTTCATTATTTTAAAAACAGGGTTGGCACTCAATACCTTTTCATAATAACGTCAGTTGGCTACCACAGTTATATCAAGACCGAAATGAAAATTTTAAAAAAGCGATTCCAATAAATACATTTGTGTTCTTGTATAACCGGTCTTATTTCGCTATTTTAACGGTTTGATTTTGAAATATCTTAAACGCTAAAATGTCTTAACGCTAAAATATCGAAACTCCGATTTATGACGGTATTTTCTAGATATAAAAAGTTCAGTGGATCAAATTTTGAAATTAAACATGCCACAATTGAAATCGTAGTTTTAAAATTTTCATATAGGTCTTGAGCTGGGCGTGGTAGGCAACTATCGTTAAAACTAAAATTTAGTGCTTGCCAACCATGTTTTAAAGATTGAATGAAAAAATTGCCAACATTAATAAATTTTCACACAGTTAATGACTTTATTAAATCAATGAAATCGTTTCATTGATACTTTATTAATTCATTATATGCATTATTTACTGCTTCTTTCTATGCATTATTTACTAGCTCATTGTATGTATTAAGGAAAGCTCAACAAAATGCTTTCCTTGATTGTTAAGCGCTATTAGCTATAGCATACAAATGTAGTTACTGCTTACCAAATCCAGGTTGTTTTTTTTTTCTGGGATGTTATACAAAAAAATGTTAAAAATATTTCTCCTCAAAGTGTCGAACATTTTTGAAATTCCTCATATAATATAATTTAAAACATTTCTTAGTGTCTTACCATTCCATATCTTGTCTTTAGAATCCACCGGATTGCTAATAGGAACAGGTAGTATACAAACTTGTTGATCTATTTGAGCCAATAGAGCTGGACACAATTTCATGAAAGCCACAGGAGTTAAACGGACATTGTTGATAAATTGATCGTATTCTTCCTCAAAGTCATGATCATTATGACTGACATCCAGTTTTCCCTGTGTAGATGACACAGCGGCAGAAGATGATGAAAAAGTTTTGTATAATTTTCGTTTATGTAAATCGTCATGATCGACAACCAAACGCAATAATGATTTTGGTGACAAACAAACTCTCGCAGACAATGGTGGCCCATCAAAAGTGGCATCTGGTGTAGTAGTAATTGTGGGTGCCATAATATTGAAACAGAAGAAAGAAAAAAAAATGTGAATAAAGATATGAATACGATAAAAAAGCGTGTATATTCCAAATACAATAATTGAAAAAGTATAAATTTGTGCGACAAAATGCTTGAAATTTGTGTGATCGGCATAAATTATGAATGAATTCCAAACAAAATTATGAAGAATCACATAATTTTGGTCAATACCATATTTTTGTTGTATTTGTAACTTATTATTTTTTTAACACTTCTGTCCTGTTTACAATTATACTCCGTCTGCTGTGTTAGTTGGGTCAAATTGACCCAATTTTAAAATGATTAAAATCATACTATAACTATGTTTGTATCTTTAAAAATAACGAATTTAGGACACTCTAAGTGATAATAGTAAAATATAGTAAGATTAAAAAGAAAACATACCGTTGTCTTATATTTAAACGGATCTATCTATCGAACTTCTACACTATTATTTAAAAACTGCTTTTGAACAATACGTGTAATTTTTTTTTAATAATTCGTAATATTAGCTGCGTTGTAGTAGAAAGCTCTGTATTTCAGCATCTAAAATCCAAAAAGCCATAACTACACTTTTCAGTTTTTTACAGAAGAGAAAAAAACATTATAAATAAAAAAACTACTTAAAGATTAGTGTCAAAATTTTAGAATTATGCTTAAGACACAAAGACGAATTTGTTTCGGAGAAAAAAATTCATGGGAAAATAGTAGTTTTTAAGTAATGCATTTTGTAATAGATTTTTCTGAAACCAAAAGGCCGTAACTACAATTCCAAAATTTATGCAAAAATTAAAACACAAAAGTTTAACACAAAATACTGCTTTTCGGCAGTAGTTAAAAAGGCTTTTAGTCAACTTATGTATTTTTATCTATTTATTGTAAATATTTTTTAAATTAAACGCATTTTAACTAATTAAAAACTTCAGAGAAAAATTATTAAATTAATTTATTTCCAGAAAAAAATTAAGTGAAATTTTTTAAACAAAAATCAATATAAATCATTACATAAATAACAACACGTCGTTTTCGATAATGAATACATTGAAATTGCAGTTAAAGCCTTTTGATTTTCGTTAATAAAACCGGTATTTTTGGACGTAAATGTTTAAAATTTTGTGGGAAGGTGTATTCTGGTTAACTGCACGTAATCAATCAAAAGGTCAATTTTGAATTTTTTGTTAGTTACGGTCTTTAAGACTAGAAATTATCGATCCTGGTCAAAAAATTTCAAGGCGAAGCAAGCTTAGTTGTAAAAGTATTAAAATATAATATTGGCTCTAAATGACCCCAACATAACAGGTGTATGTAAAAAATAAAATCGCTCATAGAGGAAAACCAAATAAATCTTTTCACAAAATTTTTTTACTTAATAAAATTTTTGATGAGATAAATATATTAAAACAGAATTTTACTGGAAACCAGCAGTTTTTTAGTTTTAGTTTTGTTTTTCAAAATTTTGTAATTTTGACCCAAACAGCACAGAAGAGTTTATTTTATAAAGCTGTTTCATTTAGTTTAGTAACTATATGTACTCGTAAAGTATTAAAAACTAAATCTTAACAATTTAAATGAAAAATTTTCCAATTCTTTTACAGAGATGGATCACGTGTCATGTTAACGTTAAAAGCAGTTTTATTACGTGCATATTATTTTAAATTTACGCATTGTTTATCCACATCAAAAGTAGAAAATTTATAGCCATTTTGTTCAATATATAATACAATGGTTTGTCAACATTCTCTGACTGGCTGTGTGATTTACTTAGGAAGAATTTTCAATTATTTATCTGTACATTTGCACACGTTCGAAGTAATTCAATAAACTCTTAAAATAACAGCCTTCAAATTGCAACTTTATTGCAAACTGGCAATGCCCTCATTCAATTTTGAATGAGCGCGCGCCATATAATTAACGGTATTTTGCATGGCGTTGTCAACAAGTGTTATCACTGCTTCCGTGTAATGTGTCACATGTGCCGCCATTTAATATTATTTTGCATTACACGTTTCAACGTATTTTATTTATTTACATTCATAAATATTTCGGTATATAGACTAATTAGCGGCTATAAACTAAATGCCTATTTGCATTTTAATTAGTGGCATATACAAATGTAAGATTCCGGAAAACAGAATAATATTTTGTTTTTGTTTTAGGGTTTAGCCATTGGCGTAGATAACCCTGTCTAGGGGATCTTGGGGTAGATTTGATATTTTTTAAACAAGTACATTAGAACGACTCATCTTGTAGGAAAAAACAGTTTTTTTTTGTATACCCCTCAAAGTGTACCTTGGTATGTTTTATGAAAATCTTCATAAAAGTAATTAATCATTCCGACAATGAACGCCTTTATAGAATTTATGAAACAATTTCATAAAATTTTTTAATATTAGGAAGTTTCCTTAATTTAATAAAACTCTTCATGGATGTCTTGAAAATGCATTGGAACTAAGCCCATGAACCGCTTTGTATGATTTTTTAAACAATTTCATTGAAGACCAATATTAATAAACCACTACACTGAAATAATAAATCACTTATAACATATGTTGAACACTTGAGAATAAAATCTTAAAACTAAAGTTTGACATGTATGAAAATTAATGAAATTATGAAATTTTATGAAAAAATAAAAAAATAAGTATTTGAAATAATTTCATAGCTCTAAAGAAAATTTTCATTCAAGTTATGAAGGGATAATTTATGAAATCGAATGAATTTTTTATGCAACTATGGAATTTTATTAAAAAAAATTATAAAAATATGAAAATTAATGAAATTATGAAATTTTATGAAAAAATAAAAAAATAAGTATTTGAAATAATTTCATAGCTTTAAAGAAAATTTTCATTAAAGTTATGAAGGGATAATTTATGAAATCGAATGAATTTTTTATGCAACTATGGAATTTTATTAAAAAAAATTTATAAAATTTTCTTAATATTAATAAAATTTCTTGGATATAATGAAATTCTTCATTAAATTTACAACAAAAAAAAATTTCTCTGAAATTTTTTCATTAATATCATGAATAATAATTCTTTCAGCGCACGCCATTTTGAAAAGTGGTTTTCCAAAGAATCGAACTCTATATTCTTTTAAAATTGGGCATTTTCCCAGGAAATGTTGCAAATTTTCTTGTTCATTTGGGTTTACACAATATACACATTAAAATTATGATTATCTAGAGCAATAAGACCAATTTGAATTAACAGATTTGTAAAGTTAGTAATCCAAAGGTTTCTAATTAAGTTTGTAATGTTCCACACTAGTCCATATTGACTTCCCAATTCATTTAAATCTTTAGCCGAATATATATTTCGTTGCAATACGTTCCTTTATAACTTGTTTGGGAGTTACTGTTTCTGTATTTAAAAATTGCTTTATGTAAGTAGCGTAAATGCAAATCAAGTGTATATACGTGACCATAGTGGTCACTTCGGTTTTCTGCATTATACAGTAAGTAGGTGTAAAGTCAGGTAACCTAAAGATTTTCTTTATAAAGAACCGCTGTAACTTCAAAAAGTGAGTAACCCCATACTTGAGCTGCATAGCTTTGAATGGACCTAAAGAACGCTTCCATTTTGCTTCCAAAGATATATTATTTTAACAGAAAAAAGCATTCCAAGTTGCCATTATGCTATTTTTGTAGGTCATTTAAGTGGAGGGCAAACATCAAAGGTGACATTAAACACCATTGTTTGACTACCGAATGCGTACAACTAAGTATTACTACAAACTAAACAAAGTTTCGAAATTTATTTAATATTTTTGAAAAAGAGCGAAGAAACTTATGCGCCTGCATGCCAGTGGAAATCTGCCAAATATCGTCTTCTCAGATGAGAAAAATTATCCAATTGAACAATATGTTACAATGAAAGAATTATCTGTATGATAACAATGAATATTTGCATTAGATCTATTAATTGTCATTGGAACACGTCCATTGAAACTTTTCATTAAGTTAATGCAATTTTTCATATAATTTAATGAAAAATTTCATATTATTTATTACAAATTTTATACGCCTTATGAAAAAGTTTCATTAAAAATAATTTCATTAAAACTATGAAGCTTTTTCATGAAGTTTAAGAAAACTTCATTAGTTTAGAAAACAAATTTCATTAAACGTCCAAAGAATTTTCTCTGTAAGAAAAAAAATGATCGGGTCTGGTTAAAGGTGAGATCGTCCAATAATTTGGAACAAATATTGGCCATTTGAACCCAAGCAAAACCTCACGTTATGTTTTGGGCAGCAGTAATTCGACTGGCGCTTACCGCTCAAGCTTGGTCTTTCAACAGGACTCAGCACCTTTAAACATGGCTCGCGTGAATCAAGATTGGTTAAAAAACAATGCTCCACACTTTATTTTGGAATACCAATGGATTTCAAATTCTCCGGCTGCCAATCCGTTGGGTTTCTATCGTGACAAAAAATACGAAAGTGTTTAAGCTTTGAAGTGAGCTCTTCAACGTGAATGGAACAAAATAACACAACATCACATACATACGTGCAACTCGTTTATCGACAGGATCGACGCGACCGGATAATAAAGGCTAAAGGTTGACATATCAAAAAATAAATTTTGAATATTTGTTCAGTTTATAGCAATACAATACAATTACTTGAAAATGTATATCCCTTTACATTAGTAACACTTCGATTGCCGCACGCTCTTTTTATGCAGTAAAATGTTAATTTTTTGTTAGTTTAAAAAAAAAAAAGAAGTCTATGTCAAGTTTTTAAAAATTCTCGTTTAGTTTATATTATGCTCATAGTTTGCAAATAGTAATTAGATAATTTCATTCTATCTTGACTTTGCGTTTAAAGTAGGATGTAGAAAATACAAATTTGAATTGTAATTGAAAAAAAAAATTGTGTTATTGGAAACCTGTAAAATAACTGTTAAAAACAGTAGTTTTTACCAATTTTACAGTTGTTTCAAATTTTTTGTTGTAAAAAATTGTCAGTTGTTTTTACGACATTGTTACACTAAGGCAATTATGTATGTAGAATCAACTGCAAACTAACTACATTTGCAATTGAAAAGGTTTATATTACATTTGCATTTAAATCAACTGCAAAGTGTATTTATTTTTAACTGTTAGCAATTAACTGTTTTTACTACATAAACAACTACAAATGCAGTTAACACAACATTACCAGCATTTAAAAAAATAAGTATTAATAAAAAACTTTTTTGTAAATATTCATAATCTGATTTTATTATTTAATAAACACACTTTTGTAAAAGTATATTTTTATAAAATATAACTTTAAATATTCAGGTTTCACGCTATTTCTGTCACATGTCTGTCTTCAAGAGATGGAATATTGTTTCTTTGATTTTTTTTTTGTCACATTGAATTGAATTAATATATAAATATTAAAGAGCTACAAGAAAATAAATACAACATTTAATAATATTTAAGCAAATAAATTTAATTTATATTCCAAATCTAACCTTAATATTTTATTTATTCAATAAAATTTACAGCGTCTTCATTTTATTTGTCTATCTTCATTTTTTACACTAACGATAAAAGAGAAAAAATGATTCAAAGACACCTTGTCAAAAAGTCGGAACAACTGCATAAAATAACTGTTACCGAAATGAGTTAATTTTGGTAAGTTGTTTAAAAAATCAACCATCAAAAACATTAAAATTTTTTTTTTAAGTAAAACAACTGCAATTGAAGTTTAAACAATTACAAGCACATTACTGCACAAATAACTGTCATGTAGTAACTGTAGAACTGCAAGATCATTTTTAGTAGCTTTTATTTTATTTTTACAGGTTAATTTCTATGAGTGTAGTTGTAAGTTAATTTCTATGAGTGTAGTTACAGGTTAATTTCTATGAGTGTAGTTGTGTTTTAACACTAAAAAAAGTCCGTAAAGTTAGCAAAAAAGTTAGTTGAGTCAGCAAAATTTTTGCTGGGGGATCCTTGCAGAAAAATAGTTAATATCTGCGAAACTGTTTTGCTGAAAATCAGTGATCTAATTTTTTAACAAGGAATTAGTAAATTCAGCAAAATGTTTTGCTGACACTTAGTTCAATGCAAATGAAAATCGACAACAAAATTTTTGAAATCATCAAAATTTTTTGCTGGAGCTTAGTAGATTGAAAAAAAAAAACTAAAAAACGTAGTAAAGGGTGTTTTTATAGAGGTATAGAACTTTGAAATAGAATAAAACAAAGATGAATTTTTAAATTGACATGAAATTTGCTTTATTCGAAAGATAATCTTCTGGCATTATAATTTAAATATGACTTCTGGCATATAACCGCCACGGCTGGTTCGGGCGTAGTCTAATCTGGAGGCACAATTTTCGATGACTTTTTCCAACATTTGTGGACGTAAATCAATTGTGGCACGAGCTGTGTGACATGTTGCGCTGTCTTGTTGAAACCACAGCTCCTGCACATCACGGTTGTTCAATTGATGAACGAAAAAGTCAGTAATCATGGCTCTATAGCGGCCACCATTGACTGTAACGTTATGACCAGCATAGTTTTTAAAGAAGTACGGATCAATGATTCCACCAGACCATAAAGCACACCAGTCAGTTTTTCTGGATGTAACGGTGTCTCAACATACACTTGAGGATTATCATCACTCCAAATACGGCAGTTTTGTTTATTGACATATCCATTTAACCAAAAGTGAGCTTCATCGCTAAACGAAATTCGCTTATGAAAATCGGGATCAACGGCAATCTTGTTTTGGGCCTATTCTTCTTCCATAAAGTGGATGGACACATATAAAATTCCTGTGCACGATGGCGGATAGACTGATTGGGGTCTTCCTCTACGCTACGCTCTACAGCAGCAATGACTTCTTCTGTACGCACTGTGCGAGGTCTCTGTGGATGCATATTATCATTTAGAGTAAACGTGGCTCAAAAATGTTCCATAGTTAATCGAATTAATTGCTCTGATAGACGATTATGTGGACCGTAAAATGGACGTAGTGCGCGATACGTATTTCGAACAGAACCATGATTTTCAAAATAAATTTGCACAATTTGGAAGCGTTGTTCAGTCTTCAGTCTATTTTTTTTTTTTTAATTTTACTTTTAACCAATACTCAGGGGATGCCCCCTACTCATGCAGTGCATTGTATTGATCAGGAAAATAAGGTATGGGAGGGAGGAAAGAGGGAGTAGTGTTTGTGGATATTTGATTTAAATTTTTCTAAATTGTAAATAACAGGGAAGACTTCTGCGGGAAGTTTGTTCCACATACGAATCGTTCGACTAAAAAACGAATTTTCTCTATACCTGTATAAAAAACACCATTTATAAAATTTTTACTTTAGTTAATATATTTTGCTGAAATTGAAATCTATTTTTTTTGTGATGTATAACAATTTAAATATATATTTCCACATCGTTAACATAATGCAATTAAATAAAAAATCTGGAAATAAACCAAATATGTTATTAATTAAAAAACAAAACATAATTATTCCCAATTACTTACATTCAATTAAAAAAAATACTTCAACGTACCGTTCGCAAAAAAAAAACCTTAAAATAAGCTTAATTTTTAAAGAAAAAAGTTAAAAAGTAACAAATATTTACAAAATACGATAAAAAAAGTTATATCAAATAGTCCTCTATCCTTTCAAATAAAAAACAATCTCTAGCTTATTTTTGGTTGCCTTAGTTATCTCATTTTTCCTCATGAACAAATTTCATCCGTATTTAAACTAATTTTTGGACCTGAAATTTAGTAATTCATGATTCTCAAATTTACAAATTTGCCACTTAATTTAAACCTCAATTGTTTTCAAACCATTATTTTTGTGTCTCCGCATAAAATGAGCAAAATAGACCAAAAATCGTTACTCCGTACCTTATAAGTACTCTTTATTAACTACTTATATTCCCGGTAATAAATATGGACTTGCATCTGGTCAGATCCGGACAAAACCTTTTTAGCAGAAATTTTCTGTTGATTGAGCTTAAAAATTCTGTTGATTTAGCTAAGTTCTTAGTTAATTTAACTACAACTGTCAACTCAAATTTATTTCTTCTAAAATTTAGGTCACCTTTATTTAGCGGACAGTGATTCTCAACTTCATCGAAGATTCTGCTGGCTAAAATTCAGGTCTATTTCCTGTTGTAGTAGCTGAATTTTCAACTATTTGAACGGACTTTTTATGAGTGTTTGGATATCGACAAGATATCAGTAGAATATATATTTCCTTTAAGCCGACCTCCTTCAACTTGTTTATACTCAACTTGACTATAAGGTATTGCTTTCTTAATTCAGTTGCTTTTGATAAATGCAATTATTTACATTTCAATTTCGATTTGATAAAATCGTTTTGTTTGCATATTTAAATTTTTTTTGCGCTCATAAATAATTTATGTTTGACAATAGATTATTTTATAGTATAAATGTACATTAAAGTGGTCCTTATTTTGATCAACTTTCGAATTTTGACCGTAAAAGCATATAAGGAAGACTTGTGGCATCAGCATTAAATTAAAAAAATTTATTATGTGGGGAAACTCCTAGCCTACCGAAAACTAGCCATTTGCAAAAAAAAAAAAACTTTATTATATTTCTTGCTACTATCATAATTTATGAAACAGTTTCATTAAACTAATGCAAGTTTTTATAAAATTTTATGAAAAACATCATTTTATTTACTAAAAGTTTCATATACTCAATAAAGAAGTTTAAAAAAAAACTAATTTCATAAAATGTATCAAACTATTCATTAATTTTAGGAAAATTTTCGTTCACTTTTTGAAAAAGTTTCATTAGTTTACTGAAATTTTACTTATTTATAGTAAACCAAAATTCTTTCTGTGGATATTCGATCATACTGATTTTTTATATGCAAAGAAACATTTCTGGGAGGAGTTATTTCAAAATTCGCAATTTGAAAAAATAGGGACCGCTCTAAAATGCACACACAATTTACATGTATACATTGTAGTATGGCCCATCTTATTACTAGTACATATACCTCATTTGATCTATAATTATGTACTTGAAAAAAAATTTAAATGCAACAAAGTTATAATTGAACTTGTACTTGAATATTATGTTTTACGAGGTTTACTTGTTACTGTGATAAGTCCAATATTGATATTGCTTAATAGATATTATAGATCAATGTTATTTGTTAAAACCACGCGGAGAAAAGAGCATCATGTTATGATAGTTTAAGAGCATCATGTTATAGATGAAACACGTAACAATCCTCATAATCATATTATGATCCTAGATGATGATAAAATCGTCATCAGTGATTATAATATGATCAGTCAGAATCATATTTATGATTGCTAGAATCATAATATGATAGTTTCTTATCCACAATCATGTTCAATCATATTTTTTTCTGCGTAAATGTGTCATATGTGAAATGATCTACATATTGTAATTAAAATCCAATATAGATATAACTTTTGGAAAAAAAGTCCCTTGTTTTGAAATGGTCCGTGTGTTAATTGTTTTTTATGTTTTAGAAACTGTTAATCAAATTGTTTATAACAATTTTCTTAGTTAAATAACACGATTTAATAAAGTCATAAAATGTGTATCTTACAAATTCGCACACTAATGAAAAAAATTAGTAAAAACTTTTGCTAAAACAATTATTATTTTTTTATTATTTTTTCCTCAATATTAGTAAGATAAGAATAGCAAAAATCTTCTAAATATACAACATTTTAGTAATATTTCAGCTAAGTTTAAGTTAATTAAAGGGTGAATTTAAAAATATTTATCAATTGGAAATCTTAATACGAGTATTATTAACACAAAACAAACAATAGAAACAAATCTGATATCACAAGAAACAATACGTTCGTCCATACGGGTTTTTTACGATTTGTTTTGAAATGTGGCGAGTTTTCGCTTTTTCGCTGTAAAACGTTTACGTTTTGAACACTCATAAGTTAATTCCTGACACTTTTACCAACTCCATGGATTGGACACATATATTTTTTGATCCATACACTCAGAAAAGTTTTACAGTTACTACATAATAGTTATTTGTGCACTAATGAGTTGGTAGTTGTTTCAACAGCAATTGCAGTGGTTTACTTAATAAAATTATTTTTAATATTTTTGAGTGTTGATTTTTTAAACAACCTACCAAAATTAACGCATTTCGGTAACAGTTATTTTTTTCAGTTGTTTCCGGTTAAAAATCAACATATATGCATCCATTTATGAGTATGTATTCATGCTCATATATAACGTCGTTTGAGGTCGTGCATGTTCATATACCAACATACAAAATTCTTATATGGTTATATGAGTTCATATGTTATCATATGTGTAAACTTTATATCAAATTTCGTTAATGTACATGTATGAACATGTATGGAAATGTATAAACATGTATGATCATGCATGTAAATATTAACTCAATTTTCGTTAAAGCACACACATGCACATATGTATGGATATGATTCCTCATATGAACATGTATGAATCATTTATGAACACATATAAATCATATATGGATGCATGTGGACATGTATGAAGCATGTGTGTTCATGTATTTATCCATATATGTCGATTTTTAACAGGGTTTCGACTTTTTGACAAAGTGTGTGTATCAAAAGATTCACAAGCAAAAAAACCAACATGGCGGTGTAGCAAGCTGCTTGTTTACTTGTTCTACATTTTTTCTGTTTTATCTTTAGTGTAAAAGAGAATGTTGAAGAAAATAGACAAACGAAATTAAACGCTGTAAATTTTATTAAATAAATAAAATATTAAGGTAAGATTTGGAAAAGAAAATAAATTTATTTACTTAAATATTATTAAATGTTGTATTTATTTTAATGTCTCTAGAAATTCTAATAACAAAGTCCCCTGAAGATTTCCTTAGGCAGGAATGAAATCCGGATAGGGACACGCCTACATCAGATTGCTTTTCACAATTTGTTAAATAAGTTTTGGGACTTTAGCACATTTAATTACTTTAAATGCAATTAATGTTTATCCCGATGAAAATAAATTTAAATAACAAATATGCAGGTGCTTGTGCAAATTTAAATGTAACTGACACTAATAGAAAACATATGATTTTCTATTGTTGATTTACTTGAATAAACGTCACTACATTGCTAGGTCTGTCAAAAAAACAGAGTAGTATTTGGAAGATGACAAAGCCAATTGTGACAATTTTTTGTTGTTGTTTTTGTTTTTTCTTTGATATTTTAAATTTTGAATCTCGCTCCTAGACGAGGACAAGGCGGTTTTCGTAGTGTGTGCCCAATGCATCCAAGCTTTCTTTTACGTATTTCCACATTGACGTCTCTAAAGTTTGATTGGAACCATAATTGTTGGTTGGATATCCTGTTCGGCCAAAATACTCTCAAAATCCTGCGCAGACATCTGTTGACAAAAACACGCAGTTTGTTTTGAATTAATTCAGTCGTATACCACGTTTCACATCCATACAGAAGAACTGAAAGAACGCATGCCTTAAATATTTTAATTTTTGTTGCTTCGCTGTATATGTTATTGTTCCAAACTTTATTCAGAGTTGTGTAGGCTCCTAATGCTTTTCTTATACGAGAATCAACATCTTTGTCAGTACCCCCTTCTTCTGTGACCATGCTACCTAAATACAGGTATTCATGCACCCTTTCTACTATGTTCCCATGAAGAGTAATGGGTTCAGCAGAGTTGGCATTTATTCTCATGTCTTTGGTTTTGGCAATGTTGATCTTCAGATCTTCATTTATTTATTAATTATAATTATTTATTTCCAATATTTCGTCTCCACATTGGGTGACGTCTTCAGGGAACAATTATTTAATCAAATTGTAATAATTGTAATAATTGTGGAGACGAAATATTGGAAATGAATTTATAAATAAATGATCTTAAGCTCGTTAAAAATAAGAAGAATTAAATAAAAGAAGATTAAAGAATTTGAAAAAATAACGCTATCTACATGTGAGACTGATTGCGGAGATACAAAAAAAAATATGGTTTGAAAACAATTGTGTTAACTGGTGTGGGCGTTGTGGTGTAATGGTTAGCGCGTTGGACTTTTACACAGAAGGTCCCGGGTTCGATCCCCGGTGCCGGCAACATCAAATTAATATGTATGAGTTTTTTCTATCCCTCATAGGTATCGCAATGTCCACCTTCGGTGTTCCCATAGCAATTAACCCCACCGAAGTAAAATAATGAATCAGGGCTATGAACCAAAAAAGCTTCAATAAGTTCGCCAACTCTCCATCAGGTGGCGAGCAACAACTGTTCTAACTGTTACAGTGTTGCCATGTCTGAAGCCCTTCATCTTTCCCCACCTTTCATCTCTATACTATCCCTTTCCAAAGAAAGCAACACACTAAATATAGGAAGTATTTCCTGATGATGATGAAATTTTTTTTTGTGATAAAATGAGAGAACCCAGCAAAAAATAACCTGGGTTTGGTAAGCAGTAACTACATTTGTATGCTTTCAAAATAGCGCTTCACAATAAAGCAATTAGAGAAGGCATTCTGTTGTGCTTTCCAAAAATGCCTTCCTTGAAGCAGTGAATAATGCTTACAATGAAGCAATAAAGAATGCATACCGTAAAGCATTAATGTTAGCAACATACAAAAAAGCTCTTCTTATTGCCTAAGAAGGCATGCATTTATTGCTTCTAAGAGCACATGAAATAAGCACTTTTCACCTGCTTAAAAGAGACATTCCAAGTGGGACATCGCGAACAAAATCATGTCTTCTGGATTTGCTTTGGAAGCGCTTCGTAATTAAATAATGCCTTCCGGAAGCGCTTCTGGGTAAGCACTATTTTTTGCTGCGAAGTAACAACTTTAGCTAAATAATTGACGATAACAGCAGAAAAATTAGTTCAACTGAATTGGAACCCGTTCAACAGATTTCTGCGCTAACTTTTTTCTATGAGTGTATTAATAGTTTTAATTATTTTACGTCCTCTTCTTTCCGTAGGACGCAAATTGCCAATCCATCGACTGTATTGTGCGACAGAATTATTGTGAAAAATGTGTTGTTTTTTTTTTTATTGTTTAACAGTTAAATCAAATATTAACTCAAGTTTTTATTTAGTTTTGTTATGATAGGTTGGTAAGTAACGTTAACAGAGTTATAACAACTTAATGATAATTTAAAATTAATATTTGTTTATAAATTTTTTTTGCAGTTTTAATTGATAACATTTTATTGTTGCAGTAAAATTGCTTTCTTCCTGAGATTTTCAAATTCATCTTGACTTTTTAAGAGATACAATTTCAAAGTTTCCCAGCAAACATTTTTTCTCTTCTAATTTGGCATTTTCATCAATGAATTTAACATTGGCTTGTCATAGGAAGGAAACATTCCATATATGATTCTGTGGAAGTTTTCTGCCTAAACAACTTCTTTGGTAGTTATTTAGGCATAAAATATTCATACGAAGTTATGAAAATGCTCAATTAGAATCATGCTATGGCAGAACAGTTTTTGCTGGGTTTATCTATATTTAAAAAGGAATAACGTTACTGACTCACTGACTGACTTAACATCGCCAGCCTATAGCTAGGAACTTGAAATTTGGCATGGAGGTCCATCCTCCAGCGTAGACGTCCGTAAGACGGGGCCAAACCACTAAAGCGAGGAACTTGAAATTTGGTACCTTATCACGAGTAGATATCTGTATTGAGGGTACTTTTGGAAATTTTCTCGGGGAGGGGCAAAACGGAAAAAAATCTCCCCCTTGGCGGCATGGTCAAACCGTTGATGCTATGAACTTCAAATTTGGTACGTGAGTTTCTAAACAGGAGTAGACATCTGTATAAAGTGGACTTTTGAAAGTTTCCACATGGAGGGGCTAAAAGGAAAAAAAGTTTTCCCCTTGGCGGCCTGGCCACACCACTAAAGCGCGGAACTTGAAGTTTGGTATGCGGGTACCTTATCACAAGAATTAAAATATATGTTTTTTCGAATACGAACTAGCTCACTAATATGATACTTATTCGATTTCTGGTCAGTAACGTGGTAAAAGTAGTGGTTAACTTTGGGAAAACTCTACCCTTAACGGCAAGGCCAAACTATTAAGGCCTGGAACTTCGGTATGTGGGTTCCTTATCACGAGAAGTAGGGCTAAACGTTTGAAAAAGTCTCCTTGGCGGCATTGCTAAACCGCCGAAGCTAGGAACTTAAAATTTGGTATGTGGGTTCCTTATCAAGAGTAGAAATCTGTATTGATGGGATTTTTGGAAATTCATACGATTAGTGGCAAAAGAGGGAAAGTCTCACCTTTTTGCTTAATCAGGAGTACCACTTGTGTAGAGCGGATTTTTGGAAATTCGGTATGTGGGTACTTAACACGAGTATACATCTGCATAAAGCGTATTTTTGCAAATTTTAACGGGGAGGTTTTATCTTGAAATGTGGTATGTGGGTTCCTAACCCAGCGTAGACATCCCCTTAGAAGAAATTTCTACGGGGAGGTCCAAACAGGGGTATAGTCTGCCTCTTGACGGCCTGGCAAAACCGCTTAAGTAACGTATTTGAAATATGGTGGCTAAATGTTAAATTTAAATTATATATTCCTTGGAATATGTCCTAAATTACTAATATGATTCTTTTAGAATTTTCACGAGGAACTTAATAAACATTTTGGTACAAGTTTGTTCTTCCATTTTCTTAGACGGGATTTTTGGAAGTGAAAAGTATCGCCACTGTCGGCTTGCCAATACCATTTGTGTAAGAAACCTAAATTAGAAATATTTGTTAACTGTTGTATGGACTAATTCACTGATAAGTTTTATTTGGAACTTTTGGAAAGAAATGCACGTTTATTTAAGGAAATGCCTGCTCCTAAAAGCCGCTAAAGTAATGATCTTAAAATATGGTTTGTCAATGCACACAACATGAACCTGCAGAAAAAATTTAGGCAAAAAGTCTGAAATTTAAAATATTTTTTTTAGGTATGGGTTAATTTATTGAATATATATTTTGGGTTTTTATAAAATATTGGTATACATTGGGCTTAAAAGAAAGAAATTCCACCTTTAATGGCCTATGGAATTCCACTAACGTAAAAATCTGAAACTTAAATTCACAGAAACATTCACTTAAAAAGGATAAACTAATTTATTGAAGCAAATTCCTTAAAACATAATCCATTTGCCTTCCGATATATAAAACTACTGGTAACGAAGTATCCGTTTATACTTTCAGCTAGTTAAAGTCAATGAAAGTAAGAGTAAAGAATGATTTTTATAGAGGTATAGAACTTGGAAATGGAATAACACAGAGATGATTTTTTTTAATTGACATGAAATTAACTTGAATCGAAAGATAATCTTCAGGCATTATAATTTAAATATGACTTCTAACATATGACCGCCACTGCTGGCTCGGACGTAGTCTAATCTGGAGGTCCAATTTTCGATGACTTTTTCCAACAATTGTGGCCGAACCAAACTAAACTAAACATACTGACAAAGTGGCCGCCAATTAAAAAAGTGTTGCCAACTTAAAGTTCTATACCTGTACACTGTACAATGTTAGAGATAATCTGAAGATGGACGGATGCAAAGATAATGTTAGTTCAAAATTTAAAAATTGTTAGCCAAATATTTTTGATAATTCATTGTGATAAAAAATGGTATTCCATGCATGTTTGCAGCATTATAATTTCCTTACCATTTTCTCGAGGATGTCTATGTTTCGGATCATGCATTTCTTTAAACTCCTTTTTAGTTTCCTCAATTGTACTGTCATCATTTGATTGTTTTGTTGCAATTTCATCACTCTTTTTTCCCGATCTATCCTGTGCTAGATGAACATCATCGTCATCTGGCAGTAGCGTGATCGTTTGTATTTCCATGTATGTTTTCATTAGTTCTTCGTTATCTTTAAGATAACCTGTAGGGTGATGTTGATCTATAGTATGGGAAGCTTCAAACTCAATGTGTCCTAATCCCAAACTGTACATTAAATGTTCAAGACCCTACAAATAGAGGAATTAAAATATTTCTTGAATTACAGATTTAAATATATCTTATTAAAGGTGGTCACATCAACTGGCGAGCTTTAATAAGTAAACCTGAAAATAAATTTTCAAACATAAGCCGGATTCATGTGAAGTCGTATATAGTGTAAATAACGTAGTTTTATAACATTAATGTCAAAAATGTTTTATCATCCCTGGAAAGTTTTCTTTTGTATTTTTATTTGAATATTTCGAAAATGAGAAAAAATAGTCCTTTTGTTTATAATAAAATATTCTATTTTATAAATATAAGAATCTTTTTTGGAAGAAATAAAAGTGGAATTTGCGAAGAAATGAACGAATTATATTAAAAATGAGGCAACAGTTTTTATTTTCCGTACCTGCAAATACGACTTGTGTACATATACACCAAATACGAAGCGTATTATGAATCCCCCATTTTTTTGAATTATTGAATTATGTACCTACTCGATGAAAAAAGTTCCGATATGGGTATATATAAAAATATATAGTCGCTATTTCATATCACACTATATCTTAGTTGATCCGAAAAATGGCATACATGCAATCCCATGGGATCTCATTTGATATAATATGATCCGAAAAATAGGTCTATCTAATTTGATCAAGTTATATATAACACCGGTCGACACGTTTTTTGGAGTCTGACTTCTTTATGTCAAATTTTGGTGTTTCTTTCATGTTACTAATAAAGGCAAACATTTTTTTTATCAATGTTTGTTTTTGATCTAAGTTTTACACACTGCCGATCGTAAATTTACATATAGACGTAAAACCCTAAAAACAAACTTTAAAAGCTGGGAATGAATGTTTTGATATTTTTCGATGTCTAGAACCAGAATTTCTGCATAAAAACAGAAACCCAAGAAAAAAATGTTTTATTGTCGACCGCAGTAATTTCATATAACTTCATAAAATCCTTTAAAATTGTTTGAATTTTCTGAAAATTATTGTTTACTCATAAATATTATGTAATTACTCATAAATATTATGTAAACTTTGAACTTTATTTTAAGTGCAGTTTTTCTAAGTTTTTGCTTTTGCTTTTTTTTTACAAATTTTTTTTGCTTTGAATACATTGAATTTTCCTTTTTATTCTGTTCTGATAATTACACAGTGCAACACATAAATTGGTTCCTCTTTCGTACCCGGTTTTTTTTGAAGTGTATATCGAAACTAAAAAAAATCCGCAAAGGACTTGGCCAGATTACATCGAAATTTTTTTTTTTGGACACCCTAAGTTTTTGCACCCAAACATGATTTTTTTAAAAAAGGAAAATTTTTATGGAATCCATATATCATAAACCGTTCGGAATTTTGTTTTTATGTCTTTGGCAAAGTTGTAGATCCAAACCAAAGCAAAAAAATTCTCATATGGACCGACCATATAGTCTTTCTTTGTCGAAACGACAAACATTGGCTATGCAAAATAAGTGTGAGCAAAAAGATGTGCTTTCTAGGGTTAAGGAATGTTCGTATTAAGATGACATGTACTAGAGAGTTGTTTATATTGTTGTTAGATATAATTTAGCTGAAGAAAGATTTCTTAAATTCCCAGTATTTAAGCCATTTCAGGACAAAATCATGAAAAAATCATAAAAAATAGCATTTTTTCCCATTTTTTGCAATTTGATGCAGTGGATGCAATTTTTTTGGGTCGGTCCTTATGAGAATTTTTTTGCTTTGGTTTGGATCTAAAACTTTGCCAAAGACATAAAAACAAAATTCCGAACGGTTTATGATATATGGATTCCATAAAAATTTTCCTTTTTAAAAAAATCATGTTTGGGTGCAAAAACTTAGGGTGTCCAAAAAAAAAATTTCGATGTAATCTGGCCAAGTCCTTTGCGGATTTTTTTAGTTTCGATATACACTTCAAAAAAAAAACGGGTATGAAGGAGGAACCAAACGATGACCTTAAAAATGCTGCACTGTGTTATATATAAAATAGATACATTTTTTTTTGTTAATTTCTACCATATATAGGTTTATATATAATCCATATATATAAAACTCATTTTCTGTTTGTTTGTTCTCTATACAAATTTGCTATTCTCAACGGATTTGCCAAAATTGGCATGAATAATCCTCGGACCTCAACGTAGATCGTAGTATAGTTTTCATCGACCACGCCCACTTCTACGCCTACTTTTGACAAAAAATGTGAAATTAAAATTTTTTTCACCTTTTTTTCGTTTTTTTTTCGAATACAAACTTCTAAGAAAGTTTTAACGGATTTCTTTAAAATTACTCACATATATTCTACGTTTCCCGAGGAAGGCCTCAGTAAAAGTTTCATTACCATAGCCAGCTTCAATGCCGACTTTTGATCAAAAACATCAATATCAAAAAATTCCACTATTTTTAATAAAGCTTATTTTTTTAATTTGAAAGCATTAAATCCAATCAAAACATTTTAGGAAAAAACATTTCGTTTTTAAGAATTTTTCCCCCGTATAATATACCTACTGGCTTTTTCGATTTTTTTTATTATGTATTTTTATTGTAACCCGGATACATTTCTAAAAATATATGCACATTAGGGTTATAGCTTTTTGCTAAATTTTTACCTATTAGAACGTAACGGGCAATAGTGTATTAATAATATAAATCGTTTTTTCAGGTAAAGGTAATTTTGAAACAAAACCTCTCGCATAAAGTGCATTTTCTTAATTTTTTTCAAGTTTTTAACATTAAAGTTATACTAGTTTACCAATAATACTGCACAACACATTTTAAATAACTTTTTACTTATTGTGTTCGTTATTTTGCTAATTTTTATGTCTATATTGCGAAACAACGCTTTAATCTGTTTTATCAAAATCCGTGAAACACGTCAAATTTGAAAACGTTTGTGTCCTTTAAGTTTGATATTCATCGTTTTTGTATAATTACGTTAAAATTTTAGCTAAATATTATTTTTTAGTTTAATTAAACAAAAATAGAATTATGCCCTTTTGAAAACCGCGAAAAAATAAAATTTATATTTTTGTGGACTAATATACGGCTAGGCTAGCTAAAATTTGAAAATTAAAAAAAGTCAAAAGTTATAACCCTAGTACATACAGAAACTTTTTTTAGTATCCCGATTAATAATTTGGTGATCTATATAATCATACGAAATTAATTATGAGTCTTATGCCCGTAATTTCAAGCAATAGATACCTACCGGTGCTTAGATACCTACCCGATTTTGTTCGTGTACACGGTAGGTATCTAAGCACCAGTAGGTATATATTGCTTGAAATTACGGCCATTAATACAGTTTTATCCAAGAAATGGGCCTATATAATTATATAAGTTTGCATTAGTGTAGTTTTAATTTGACAATATCAGATTAAATTACACCCGAATAATGGCGCGATACAATTTAATCTGGTTTATATAGGTATAAATTTATATCTGAACTGATATTAATATATACAAAATAAGCTATAGTTGTATCCGGTTTTTTATTTTAAAACTTCATTAAAATCCGAAATATTTGCAGAAATAATTACCGTCAAATACGGGTTTTGTTTCAACGTTATTAATCCTTTTAGACTTTAGCCACTTGAAAAAAGTTTACAACTTTTTAATTTGTAGCAAATTCCTTTACATATCGAAATTTTATTTTATTCAAAAATTTCTCTTGAAATTACCTAAAAAAAATAAATTGTTTGAGAAAAAACTTTGAAAATAAAAATATGATGAAAATGAAGATTTAATGGAATTTAGTAACTTATACCATTAAATGACAAACACGGAAAAAACGTTGAAACTTAATTTAGCTTTTTACACTGAAAAAATCTAAAACTTAATTAAAAACTCCTAATGTTAATTTTTTTTAGGGTTCCTATATATTTTGTGTATAAGGTGTAAAAATGTGGGAACCAGAAAGAAATCAATTCAAAAGACAAAAATTGGGGTAAATTATGTGTAAAAAATTATACACAAAATGATATTGGCAATTAATTGTACTATTGTATTGATGTAAAACATATTTATATCCAAAATATGATTGACAAATTTTCTCTGCATTAATTTTATCCAAAATTAAATTGTGTTTTTTTTTAAATATGCTGTGGGCGTTGTGGTGTAATGGTTAGCGCGTTGGACTGTTACACTCATGGTCCCGTGTTCGATTCCCGGTGACGTCAACATCAATTTAGAAAAATAATATGTATGAGTTTTCTATCACTTATATGTATCGCTGCGCCCACCTTCGGTGTTCCCATATCACATAACCCCACCGAAGTAAAATAATTCATCAGGGCTATGAAACAAAAAGCTTCAATAAATTCGCCAACTCTACATCAGGTGGCGAGCAACAACTGCTCTAAGACTTATCTACTCGCACAATTACAATGTTGCCATGTTTGAAGCCCTTCATCTTTCACCACCTTTCATCTCTCCACTATCCCCTTTCCAAAGAAAGCAACACATTAATTAATAGGAAGAATTTCCTGAGTGTTGCTTCTCTTTAAAAAAAAAAAAAAAAATATATATACATATATTATTTTGCCTTTTGCAATGTCTAGGTAGGAGTATATACAAGGTGCCGCAAAAATAACCTTCCGATGTTTTTTGGCTGTAATTTAAAAAAAAAATGAAAAACTTTGATTCTTCTTGTGGATTATTTTTATTTAGTATTTTAATTTTTTTTACATCAAGTCGAGAATATGATGTCATGTAAATGGCCGCCGCCACAGTTGATTGTCATTTGAGCCCTTTTTATGGCATTTTCCATCTCTTTGGCCAAAACTTCCGGCGATAGGTCCTCACATTCTTGACGGATATTGTCTTTAAGAGCTGCAAGAGTCTGAGGCTTGTTGACATAAACCCGCGACTTCAAAAAACCCCACAAAAAGAAGTCTGGAGCGGTCAAATCAGGCGATCTTGCTGGCCAGTGCAAATCGCCAAAACGGGAGATTAGGCGCCCGGGAAATGCATCCTTCAGCATATCGGTTGTGGCACGTGCAGTGTGTGCCGTTGAACCGTCCTGTTGGAACCACATGTTTTCCAATCCCAATTCATCAAGTTGCGGCAAAAAGAACTCGTTGATCATTGCTCTGTAGCGCTCACCATTCACAGTAACCGTTTGGCCCGCGACGTCTTCGAAGAAAAAAGGTCCGATGACTCCTCCAGCGAAAACAGCACACCATACAGTGACTTTGAGCGGGTGTAATGGCTCTTCGTGGGTTACACGCGGATTTTCAGTGCCCCAGAAGAGTAAATTTTGCTTATTTACGTACCCGCTAAGATGAAAATGGGCCTCATCACTCATGATTATTTTTGATGAAAAATCATCTTCCTCTTGGTGGTGATTGAGGATGGCTTGAGCGTATGTTACACGCGATTGGCGGTCAGCAGCTAACAGCTGATGTACCGTCTGGACTTTGTACGGAAACATCTTCAAATCTTGTACCAAAATTCGCTGTAAAGACCGTCGACTGATACCCATTTGCGTGGCACGTCGTCTGGTCGATGTCGACGGCGCTTCCATGACATCCTCGGCTACAGCAGCAATATTCTCTGCAGAACGGCTACTCCGGGGTCTGCCACGCCTAGCAGCATCTCGTGTTGTGCCAGTCTCTTCGAGGCGAGCGGCTAAACGTCGCAGTGTTTCACCAGTAGGCGTTGGACGGCCAGGAAATCTGCGACGAAATTCACGTTGTGCCAAAGTCACCGACCGATTATTGGTCAAATAAATAGTCACCAATATTCCGCGTTCTGGAGCAGTGTAGCGTAACATTGTTTATTAACGTGTATTTCGCATGTGTTTACTACACAAATGTCAAAATAGAACTGACATTAGGGGCCAATCGCAAAATTTATAGCATTTTCTGATAGGAGGATTACTTTTGCGCCACCTTGTATAACGTCATTATTAACTGATTTGATTTAGCGTATTATAAACACTATATACAATTATGTATTGAACGAGATGCGATAAGACGCATCTAAAAAGGACATCATATTAAAATTGTTTGACGAAATTAGTTTTATATATATGAATTTATATAATTATGTCCGGTTAAATAACTGGCATATAAAAACTTATAAGTGTATATAAAATAATGTATTATTTTATGCAAACATTTTAACTCGGAAAATTAAAGATTTATAACCGTCAAAAAAACTAAATTTTTTTATTCGTGAACTCAAAAGTTCCAGTTTTTGCAGACAAATTAAAAGGTAAATATACTATATAAATTGCCTGACACTTACAAAGAAGCTTTTCTAATGGGTTCCCTTTGAACTTAATAAAATTCGGATGGGTGATAAAGGAGCAAAAAAAATATGAAAAACTTTAAAAGTGGCGATGAAATTTAACACATCTTTGTATGAAAATATGTTTAAAGTTTAGGAAATTTGGACTTATTTAAAAACAGCGTAACATTATTTGAGAAAACACACATTTTGAAAGCCATTTCGACACTATGTTTTGGACCCAGGCTGCCACTTATTTGAATTATTTTAAATATTGGTGAAAAATTATTCACTATTTCTTGTCCTTTTTCATATATCCGATTTTGTTTAAGATCGGAGACAGCTCATCGGGGCTATACTTCATATCTTGTTTTAACAAAATCGTTAATTTTCCAATGAAGCGTTTAATCTCACTAGTGTGATTGTAGTCTGAAATAAATAATGATAACGAAAAAATATGAAATTGGAATATTTCGAATTCACTTTGATGTATATTTTGGACAATTTAAGATGCGTTTCAAGCTTTAGCATAAAAAACTACTGAAAACTATATTTCCAGACCCGTGTATAGCGAACCAAATTAAAATAAAAAGATTGCACTGCAAGTAAAGTATCAACTTTTGAAATGACACTACGGCACACGTGAACTTAAGTTTGGGTCGTAGAATCCAGTGGTATCCCCGTTTTAAAAGATTATGTCAAAATACACAGAAAAAAATATTGTCAAAATAATTTCAATTAAACTTTTGTTCGATTTCAAACTCACTTTCAATTAAATGTTAAATAGTATGTATTAACTGTTTAATTGAAAATGAATTTAATATAAACAAAATTTCCAGTTTTTATAACGTATAATAACAACATATAATAAAATGCAAATATTTTAAAAAATCAAAATTTTTCAAAAAAAATGTAAATTTTGTTTTAAATTGATGCCACAACTGCCATCTACATCTCACAAGAAACTGCTTATAATCGGTTCCCAACCACTGCTGCCAGGCTTGACGATTTATCGTCATTTTGACGATTTTTAGTACCTAAATTACTAAATGATGATTGGACGATTTTTGCTTCCAAAATGATGATTTTTTAACAAACGTTTAATATGTCAGCAAAACATGTTTATTTGCTATTATTAAAAAATCACCGGATCTATTTTTGGATTTTTATTATTTCGTTAAAATTAAAAACTATTTTTTATTGAAAGTTTAGCAAAAAAGTTATTTTATGGATTCATGTTAGGTTTATTTTAATTTATTTTCTGCACTTAATAAAGGTAAAGACCACTGCAAATGTAGCTAAAAACGAATGAAATTTCACTTGAAAAAATAACGACTTACATTTTAGTAAATTCAACTAATATAGACATTTGTTTTTTTCGCTTTTTTAAATTTCCACTTCGCTATTAGTGTTACTGTGATAGCCAAACGTTATTATGAAAAGTTATTGAATGCCAACCCTGCTTTTTTTAATATTTATATTTTTATAAAGTTTAATTAGTGTAAGGTTGAGATAAAAATAAAATATTTTTTAAATAAAAAAAAAAAACATCCAAGTTTTTGCGAAACAAACATCGAGTTCGAATGTTCTGATTAATAAATACAAAAATAAATCCGGTGCTAAAAAACAGGCCTAATCATAATATAAATAAAGTGTTCCAAAGTGAAACTTCAGATATTTACAATTTATATTTGAAAATGGGAAAACATGCAGTAATAAACAATATTTAAATAAAAATAAATAATAATATAAATAATTAATAAAATGAAAATTATTCAAGTTCGAGGCCATACTCTATATTTCTTCATTAGGATATTGTCCTAACAAATAATCTATAAAGTTTTTTGTTTTATCAATGGTTATAATTTTTAACCTCAAACTCATGTGTATATTCTCATGTAGTGAGTAAACTAGTTCATATGAATGTTTGATGTTTGGCATGGGATTGTTACCGCTTTCAAAACGTGTTCTGATGATGGGAACCTAGAAAATTCCCGAAATAGATCTATCAACACATTCCTGAAAGGGTCAAATAATAAATTTGAAAACATAAAACTCTATAGATTATTTGTTAGGACAATATCGTAATGAAGAAATATAGAGTATGGCCTCGAACTTGAATAATTTTCATTTTCTTTGCACAATTAAAGGTCGAAAAAAACATAATTTTTATTTTTAAAAATTATAACAAACTTGTAATAAATAATAAATAATTTTTAGCAATATTAAAAACAAACCTAAAATAAAAAATATGAAATAATCAAAAATTTCACAATTTATTTTATTAAATTATGTCATCACATGTAATGCAATTTGAAACTTTAACTTTAATGGAAGTCCAAATTTAATAACACTGTCCAACAGCATTTTTGGAACAGAATAGCGACCCCATAATTCTGAAAGGGTATGTTGAGTAGATCATTTTTGTAGAACAAAGTTATGGTCCAGCACGTCTGAGTTTTTTTTTTACAGTGGGTCAAATTTTTCATTTTTTGGTCGAAGGGAGCATTATACTATATGAAAAAAATGCTGTAAGTTAATGTCTGAGAGAATTCTTATGGTCAGAGTTGTATTGTGGAATTGTATGAGGATTATTTTTGTGGAAGATCTTAACCCTCTAACTGGTCTCTTTATGGGTCACTTTGACCCTTTTTTTCGAGAAAATCAAAAAATATCCTTTAAAAAAGGACATTTAAGGATTAAAATATTCTACGAAAATGTTTGCCGGAAAATTTCAGTGGGGGTCACCAAAGACACCAATGTTGTAAATAAAGGTCTTTACGATTAATTGGCAAAATTACACGCCAACTTCTATAAAAAAATTATAATTTTGTTTTAATAGTGGTTTATTATAGTATGTACATATTTATTTTTTTTGCTTCAAATTTTCGAGTAAAAGGGAATTGGGAAATAGCAGTAGTATGACAATGCATTAAAGATTAAACTTAATATGCTTTCCTGTATTTAGCTTGACGTGAATGTTCCGATGGGTCAAGGTTTCTGTACAAGCTCCATACGTATTCAGCAAGCATTACACTTTGGGATTTCCCTTTGAATCTTTCTTCCAATACCTTTATATCCTGATGAAACCTTTCACCATGTTCATCTGAAACCGCTCCAAGGTTTTCTTTAAAAAAATTGAGATGAGAGTGCAGAAAATGCAGCTTTAGTGACATCTTAACGCCAATATTGTTAAAACCGATTAGCATGCTTTCAATATTTTCTGCATAGTTTTGTGCTTTTGAGTTTCCAAGGAATTCTGATATAACCAGCTGCATAAAGTCAAATGCTGTCTTTTGCATATCCGACAGATGACCATAAAATTCTTCATTTTGTAATAATTTTCTTATATCGGGTCCAACGAGCATTCCTAGAAAAAGTAATTTACATTAAATGAAATAAATTATTTCTTAAAACCGTATTTTACCTTCTTTTAATTTTGCTGCAGATAATCTGGGGAAAATCGTTTGAATGCGTTTGAAAGCATTTCCTTGTGTATTTAAGCTTTTAATAAAATTTTTCACCACGCCCAACTTAATATGCAGCGGTGGAAGTATGACCTTATCTTTTGGGACAAGGGATTCATGGATTACATTTAAGTCACCAATAATATTTTCTTTACGTTCTTCGAAATATTTAATATGATAATGGCTGCTGGTAGCACGTGAATCCCATTTACAAAGAAAGCACATATATTTTGTGTATCCTGTTTGCATTCCAGTCAATATTGCAATCATTTTGAAGTCTGCGCATACTTCCCATTTATATTTATAATATTCAATTTTATTTAAGAGATTTGAAATATTTGCGTATGTTTCCTCCTTTTTTGTGGAATACGCAACCGGTATTGATGGATGCTGATTTCCATTGTGCAGTAAAACTGCTTTTAAGCTGTGTTTTGAACTATCTATAAATAGTCGCCAAGCGGAAGAGTCCAGTGGAAGCTTTAGATATTTTAGAACCTCTTCAATACTGCAACAGTATACAAGTTCTTCTGATTTTTTAAAATAACTTTCCAGATCGGCGTGTCTTTTTCTTGGAAATGTAACTTTTACATCGGCTTTTATCAAATTCCTGTTTTTCAATGCGTGTCTTTTTCTTGGAAATGTAACTTTTACATCGGCTTTTATCAAATTCCTGTTTTTCAATCTGGAACATAATATTTCAGCTTTCTCTTTTGTTAGTCCTAAATCTCTTACAAGATCTTCAAAATAAGCTTGGTCTATCAAATTAGGACATATGTTTAAACCATCAAGAGGCAAGTAACTTATATCTGATATGTTTTCAACCGCCGATGTTATTTCTGTATTGGCGAATGTCATATTGGCCGAAAATGTATGTGTAGGCGGTTGAGGCACCGGAACACCTTCACAGCGCACTTCTGGTAAAATGACATTATTTGTTGCTTCGTATGTCATTATCGCGTAGTGCCTTTGGCTTCTACCAAATTTGTAATTTACGCAGAAATAGCATGTATCTGATTTGTGATCTTCAGGTTCAATCCATGTAATAGGCGCAGAAAATGGCAGCGCCTTAGTACCGCCTTTGTACCAGGTCAAAAGACCACTTTCGCAAGTAGTACATATGGTTTTTGGTATCCAAGCTTCAGATAAAAATCGTATTCCAAAGAAAAGAAAATATGGTTCTTCAATTGTAGGGAATATCTTTCTTCTGCTTTGATGGTGCGTAAAATGTCCACAAATAAAACAAAACCAATCTCTTAATTTGCAAACAGAATCCGCCATGCTTATTTAAGCTTTAATTTTTCTTTTTTTATATTAATTTTAGTAAAAATCACACCAGATATGTACTGCTTAGTAGCTCAATTATGCTTGAATTTTTTCTTTTATTTTTTATTATTAATTTTAATAAATATCACACCCGATTTGCAAGTCACAGCTGACTAGACGCGAGAACTCAGTGTTTGGCCCGGCCGAACTTGACGCCGTTTTTACCTGTTTTGTATATGTTGGTGTATAATTTTGCCAATTAATCGTAAAGACCTTTATTTACAACATTGGTGTCTTTGGTGACCCCCACTGAAATTTTCCGGCAAACATTTTCGTAGAATATTTTAATCCTTAAATGTCCTTTTTTAAAGGATATTTTTTGATTTTCTCGAAAAAAGGGTCAAATTGACCCATAAAGAGACAAGTTAGAGGGTTAAGATCTTCCACAAAAATAATCCTCATACAATTCCACAATACAACTCTGACCATAAGAATTCTCTCAGACATTAACTTACAGCATTTCTTTCATATAGTATAATGCTCTCTTCGACCAAAAAATGAAAACTTTGACCCACTGTAAAAAAAAACTCAGACGTGCTGGACCATAAGTTTGTTCTACAAAATGATCTACTCAACATACCCTTTCAGAATTATGGGGTCGCTATTCTGTTCCATTCAAAAAGTCTTAATTTGTTGGACAGTGTAATTAAGGAAAATAACATTGTTAAAGAATTTCTAAACTATGTAAAAGAATTTAAGATTTAAAAATTGTGCTACTGAAGTGGTGTTTACAGAATTATGTAGAAGGAATTAACAGTTAAAGTGGTAAAGTGCTATCGTTATAAAATATCATGACTTTCGAAGTTTAAATTACAGAAAAGTGTAAAAAATCGTATTATATTACACCGATACTACATGATCACTTGAAATGTGAATTACATTCCCAGGAAAAAATTACACATTCCAAAAAGAAGGTGATGCCCAGACGTGCTTACATATCTCATTGCCAAATTTAGTAACTGCAATACCAAACTCATTCCAACGATAGAGTAAAAAGCAATAGTATTGTAATCAATTCTTTAAATTTAAACCAGAAAGCATGAACTCAATATCAAAGTAATTATTTACTTGAAAGAAAATAACAATGTTATTAACTTATATGTATAACTTTTTGTACTCAAGAAGTAATCATATACTTTTTCTGAATAAAAGGACGTTATTGGAAGTAGTTCTTAATTTTGAAAAAAGAAGTTATACAATTTTAAAGAATTTGTCTCATATATTTTTTCAAACAAATTTTTATTTGCAGGAAAATAATACTAAAAACAGAAATTGCATGTTGCCTAAATTTTGTTAAACTGTGGTTAGGTGTAAATTAGGGAAGCGCACGTGAGCAGAAAATTGTGAGTGGACGTTGAAATTACTGACGTTATCGTGAGTGAGTGTAAAAAAATTTTCGAGGGTGATTGTGCGTGAGTCATATTTTTGTTTTTCAATTTTGAATTGTTCTTTTTTTTTGAAAAATTTATATTTTCATGGTTTATAGCTCCAAAATTATAACAAACCCATGTTATCATAACAATTCGATGTTTCATTTTTTAGGATTTTATTTTCGTATGAGTTTAGATCGTTATATTTGAGTGACCTAGGAGAATCACGTGCGAGTAAAAGTTAACTTATGGAACTACTTCTTTTTTTTTAAATGTAAGTACTTCTTATTTTTTCTAGGGAACTATTTATTTTTTTTTTGTGTAAGTACTTTGTAGTTTTACAATGGAACTATTTCTTTATTAAAAATGTATGTAGTTCTTAAAAATATAAAGTAAATGGTTCTTCGGTAAAAAAATAATCAATTCTAAAGAATCAATTATTTTAGTCTCACGCCCTGTTAAAAGAATCGAGTAGGTAATCTAGTATGGAATGCGTTCTGCCCAAAATGCTTGATTACAAACCCGCTTACCTTCTTGGAAATTTTTTGCTGGGTTATTATTCTTTTTTTTATTAAAACTTTATCCCACTTGTAACAAATATTTTTTGTGTTGACGATTTTTTGGCGATTTTTGAAAATATAATGACGATCTTGACGACTTTTATTGGAAAATTGGACGATTTTATGCTCAACATACCTGGCAACACTGTCCCCAACTTATACAACTCAAAAACATGTTCGACAAGAACCAGTTTAATAGAACTCAACCCGTTGCACTGAAAATGTAACAAGAATTATGGCGTTTTCTTTTCTGGCAAAAAATGTAACCTTTTATTTGCCCTTTCTAAAAAATTGCATTTTTTGTGTTCTTTTCTAAAAAATTCACAGCACTTTAAAAAGGAATCATGTTCTTTTAAAAATATGTCGCCCTATTAACATGCAAAAATATTGCCATTTTCACCCTTTATAAAATGATGGGGTGAAAATGTTGCACTATAAAACAGCTGATTTTATAGTTTTGTTTTGAAAAAAAAAAAAATACTTGAAGACGAAAATTAACAAATTTTGTTTTATAAATTATAATAATTTTAAAAAATACACATTTAAATTGCTAAAAATGGAAAAAGCTGCTGTAGTGATATGCGTAAACAATGTTGTTGGGGTACTAATGGATTCTTCCTCATCATCAGATGAAGAGGAAATGTGTGTTCTGCAGGAGCGAAATATTGTGCTTGCATCAATTCCTGAATCCATTTTAAATAAAAAAAAAATAATTAATTAAAAACAATTTGAATGCCAATTTGCAATTTGCCGCTTTTTTATTTTCCAACTTGTTTTCTTTTATACACAAATCAGCTGTTCTAAAGCAGGGCAGCATTTTTTGTATAAATTCATGTTTTATTGTGACTATGAATATGGCAACATATTAATACTATGAATATGGCAACATTATTTAAATGTCACTTATAAAAATGCAACATTTTTTTGTCAGAAAAGAAAACGCCATTAGTTTCATAAGTTGCCCTAGATTCATAAAAAAGCCCATACATATAGTTGAAAATTCTGCTACGATAACAAAACAAAGTGCCGTATTTGTGCCTGCAGAATTTTCAATAAAGTTCAGAATCATACACCACAGTCCTATATTTAACATTCCCATGAAGGTGAAATCAATGCGACTTTTTTTCGAGCTTTGGCTTTCACAAACCCAATTTTCCGCTTTACTTTCCTCTAGAAAGTAAAACAAAAACAAAAGATTTTTAAACATCATAATACTGCTTTATGTATGAAAATTTAGACATAGAAAGCACCAAATTTTAATTTCATGTGTTTTTCAAATTCATCCATATTCAAAAGGTAAGGAATCACAGGACATGGACTTTTTTTAAAAAACTGCAGATGAGAAAAAAATCTTTTTCCAGATTTGGAACCAGCGTACATGGGTCTATTAAAAACGATTTGTTTCAAAGACAGTTCTTTTGGTCGTCGATTAGTGTAATTAATTTGAACGTAAATTGAACTTAAAAGTGGAAAAATATAATTGAATTCTGAGGAATATTCCCCGGAATTCTAAAGTTAAAAATCGGCGAAAGCCCTACAAAAAATTTTATCAGATTTTTAGATAAATTAAAAATAAATTAAAAATTCAGAAAAAGCTCTGAATTTAAAAAAAAAAATTTTTTTTTCAAATTCTCCATAAACAACTATATTGATATAGTCAAATTTCTAGCATTTTCCAAATCCAGTTAAATCATATTAAATAGTAAACTAAAAATTATCGCAACATTTTTCAATATTTAACCACGCCTACGTAGCACATTTTTTGGAAAAATTGAAAAAGTTGTTTAATGTTTTGTTTGACTTTTATAGGAAAACAAATGCTCTTAGTTTGGCATTGTTGCGATATACGTTTCTTTTAGCTGGACAGTTGGCTTGGAAAGCATCATACTAATAAGTACCCAGTATTTAAAATGAGGCGTTAACAAATTATAATTTTTAAGCCATGTTTAAACAGTTGAATTAAATTTTCCTCAATAACAACATATGCATAATATTTGTTATTTAGCCGATTTCATTCTGGAATACAATTAATCCAATTGAAACAAAAAAATTAAGTTTTATTAAAACAAAATATTGAATTATATTATTAAATATTTATCAAGAAAGCAGATGTCAAAAAATAAAAACAATGTAAACATTATTCACGAATTTTTAAAAACGTCAATTCAGATACAAAATGAAGCAAGTGTTGGTTGTATGGGCTTAATGATTTAGTTAGTACATACTAATTAACAGGGACTCAAGATAACAGTTATTTAAAATTTTTTAAACAAAACAAGCATATAGAAGCAAATGTCGGATAACTGATTCAAATATAACCTTATATACATACATACTTATGTTGAAGTATTGCATAAAATGCTCTGATTTTTTAAATTTGATTTTTTCGTGCTAATATAGAGTTTTTTTTACTTTAACTTTTTCGAGCAGAAATAAAAGTTGTTTTTTGATTTTATTTTTTCGAACAAAAATAAAAGTTTTTTTTTTCAAAAATGTATTAAAATATTTTATTTTTATTTTGAAAAGCTCATAACAAACGCATAAAAACGTTATTTAATCCCGATAAAAATAAAATTCATGGTAATTTTTTATTGTAATAAATTAAAAAACCAATAGGAAAAAGTTGATTAAAAAAATAAAAATCAAAATATAACTTTTATTATTGCCCAAAAAAATCAAAATTAAAAAATAACTTTTATTTTTTCTAAAAAAAAAAAAAAAAACCAAAAAGTAACTTTTATTTTTGCTCGAAAAATGAAAGTCATAAAATAACTTTGCATCTGACTTTTATGATATAAGGAATACTAATTACGGCCCCTGCTAATTCATATTTTGTTTTTCTTTTATAATAATGACAGTCAAACAATAACAATTTAATGAAAAGTTAAAAACAAAATTATATATGCAAACCTTCATAATAATCAGGGACCGGAAGTTCATGCAAATGCATGTTTTTTCCTTAAGTCTGGAAACAGGATAAACAACATATTTTTGCAAATCAAAGAATTTGCGTGAAATATTTTCATATTTTGCATATTTTCACTTATTTTGCGTAAAATGGATATTTTTATTGCATTTTTCTTAGTTTTTCGTAAAAAATCAATTTCAGTTTTATTTTATATTTGACCGACGAGCATATAGACTGAAGACGAGCATACATATATACTGAAGTTGCTTAAGACCCGTTAAGTGTTCTTCTAAATTTTATATGCAAACTGGGATTAAGAGCGATAGTTTTTAGTGTGAAAAATCATTAATCTCTATTCAAGTTTTTGTTAGTTTTCTTCAGAAATCTCAAAATAAAAAAAGAATTTAAGTTAATTTTTTTTACATTTTTAGTGCGTATTTTACCAATTTTTCATGAATATTATAGGCGCCTAAAACACACTTTTTTAGTGCATTTAGTTAGTGTTTCTGATAACTTTATAAATACAAATGTGCGTTGTTTTTTAGATTTTTGAACCAATTAATTAATCGCCGCTAAGAAAATAAATATTTTAATATTTGACATTTTTTAAAACAACTGAACAAATTTTGGTGCTCCATGTGTACCTAAAACAATTTAAAATTTTTTAAATTCTGATATGGAATATAAGTCATACAATACATACTAGGATGTCTCTTAAAATAACGATTAGTCGATTTTCGTTCATTACACCACCAGGTTCCAAATGGAAGAAATCGATTTTTTTTTTGGGAAAACTTTAGCCCGTGCCGTCGGTCGAAAATGGCCCATTTTGGAAAAAAGTGTATTATTATTAAAAATTTCCAAAATTCAAAGTTTCGAAAAAATGTATTTTTTATTTCAATTGTTCATTAAATATACTCAAAATTCTGGAGATATGAAACTACATCGTTTTTCATTAACCCACTTTAGTCTGGAATCCAAAATGACTAACGAATTTGAGAAAAATGCGAAAACATGTTTTTCTTTTAAATTAATTTCGAAGTTGTTTTAAAATGCCTAAACTGGAGATGTCGATTGCTATTTTTATAATATAATAGTTGTTATTGAAGAAAAAATATAAATCGCAAAAATGTTATTATTTCTGATAGTATTAAGTTATTTATTTTATTTAGAAAATGTTATTAATTAGCTTTTGTTATAAAATAGCTTTTAATAATCATATATGACCCTAAGGGCTTTGGTTATGTTAACTGGAGAGAATAAATTCTATATTTATTACATAAAAAAATAAAAATAAAAGAAAAATTATAATTCGAGTTTGTGTTTGGAGCGACTTCTTTCCAGAACATTTTATGAAAATTGCTTATTTTGTCCAAAATTTAACATAATTTGAATATTTTTTATCAAATTTTGCACAATTTTCGGAAAAATATCGCTTAAATTTGACTTGACAATAATTATCCTAACTTTTATCAAAAAAATCTTTTAATAACAATATGTACTCTTGAGACATTTTCGGCCGATTTCAGCCACGGGTTAACGTTTTCAATAAAAAATCAATTTCTTCCATTTGGAACCATTTGTAATAAAACTGGGGATGGTGTAATGACAAATATATTTTTAAGGGACACCCTAATACATAATTTATATTTTGAAAACACATTTTTCATTATAATTTCGTATTTAAATTTGTCTTGTTTCAATTAGAATTCTAAGTGCGGCCAATTCAAAAATTATTTCTACGTTTTATTAGTGATATTTGCAAGTGTGTAAAGAATTATTAACTATTTTTTTTTCAATAGTTTAATATATTTATGGCTGTTTAAATTATATGAACATTTGTATATGTAAGCTTGTACTACTATATTTATAAAATTTTCAAAAGTTTAAACACCTTTTTAAGCCAGAAAGTGAGTCTTTTTGATTTACTGCCAATTTCATAATCATAATAATTACGCCAATTTAGTATTTCATTCAAAAATTATTGGCTTATAATTTTATGAACATATACACTCAAAGAAAAACCTGTGTCATATTAATGAAAAGTTTTATAAATTTTCGTTTCGTGTAACATTTTGTAACATTTCATCAGAATTTACTAATAATGTTTAATTAACGTTTTATTTGCTCATTACACTACTCGGCGGTCAAACAGATCTCGCTTTGAAACAGTTAATTTTTAATAAACCTAAGTACCCGACGAAAAAAGTTCCGATATAATCTATATAATATAATAATTATGTGATACTATATATTATAATATATAGTATCACATATAACTAAACATCACATCATATCTGTTCCGAAAAATGGCATACATAAGCTGCTGATCTCATGGTATATCATGTGATCTCATATACATAGTTTGATCCGAAAAATGGGTCTATCAAATGTGATCAAATTATATATAATTTGATACAATTTTATCTAATAACTTTTTTAATTAAAAAATTTAAAAAAAAATTCAATGTTTTTGAGATCAGTAGCTTATATTTTCAATAATTCATTTATATAATTCAAATGTATAGTTATATTAAAAATAATAACTATACAGTTATTATTTTTAATTATTTTTATGAAACATAAATCTCCCTATTTAGTACTTCAGGAATTTCAGATTGTTCAAAACAACTATTTTGTTAACCACAAAACATGATCTGTGTTAGATCAAAATGTTATTCATTTTTAAAATTGAAAATTTAGAATTGTTATGAATGTTAGGTGCAGTGTTGCCAGGTTTGTTGAGCATAAAATCGTAAAATTTTCCAGAAAAAATCGTCATCATATTTTAAAAAATCGTCAAAATAAAAAATATTTTTTATAAGTGGAATAAAGTTTTAATAAAAATATGAAAGACAATAGTGTGATTCATATTTCAAGTGTTAACATGCTATCGTTGTAATATAACACGATTTGTTACACTTTTCTATGGTATACACTTCGAAACTCATGGTTTTTTTAAATTCTTAATTGTTAATCACTTCTACATAATTCCAATTTTTAAATCTTAAATTCTTTTTAAAAATTTGGAAATTCTTTAAGACTGTTATTTTCTTTAATTCTAAAATTTAGACTTCCATTAATGAATTAAAATTTATGATCAAATTCTAATTGTTTGATGTTTAATGACATACAGTGAGAAAATTCTCTGCATGTTACTAATGAGTTTTTGCATTAGATATATGAAATTTTTAAATTTTTTCATTAAATGAATGTAGTTTTTCCTATAATTTAATAAAACATTTTTTTTAACAAGTTAAAAATCGACATATGTATATGGAACTATATTTGCACCACACATGCTTCATACATGACTCATGTGTTCATAAAATGTTCTTATATGTTCATATGAGAAATCATACATGTTCATCTGTTTGCATTAACGAAAATTAATGTTATATTTACATATATAGTCATACATGTCTATAGATTTCCATATATGGTGGTACATTAACGAAAATTGAGGTAATATTTATAAAAATGATCTCATATGAACTCTTATGAACATATATGAATCCTATATGGTAATATATGGACATGTATGACCTCGAATCACTTCATAAATTTATGTGTATATGTTGATTTTTTACCTGGTATACGACTAGGGAAAAAGTTTCATTAAAATAGTTTCATTAGAACTATGAAGCTTTTTCATTAAGTTTAAGAAAATTGTCATTCACATTGTGAAGAAAACGTCATCAGCATAGTGAAAATTTTCATTTTGGGTTTCATTTTCTTATTTCTAAATGCAAATTATTTTTATTCAAAAATAGTTTATTACTGCTTGTTTTTCTATTTTCAAATATATATTTCACTTTTAGGCTTATTACCTGTTAAATTCATCAGTGCTGGGAGCTCTATGGCGATATATTACTTTACTCATTATTTGGTGTGGTTTTACTGCACAGAGAGAACTCCTTGGACGAGTTTTAATAAAATATTTTCACTAAACTAGTGAAATTTTCTTCTCAATGTTAATGAAAAATTTATTAAACTTCATGAAAAAGCTTCATAGTTTTTGTAAGACTTTTTCATTAATCGTATAAAATGTTTTATAAATAAAATGAAATTTTTCATTAAATTTTATCAAAAACTGAATTTATTTAACGAAAAGTTTCAACGAACTAAAGGGTGTTTTTTTATAGAGGTATAAAACTTTGAAATGGAATAAAACACAAATGAATTTTTTAAATTGACATGAAATTTACTTTATTTGAAAGATAATCTTTGGCATTACAATTTAAATATGACTTCTGGCATATGACCACCACTGGTGGCTCGGACGTAGTTTAATCTGGAGGTCCAATTATCGATGAATTTTTCCAACATTTGTAGCCGTATATTGGCAATAACGCGGCGAATGTTGTCCTCCAAGTGGTCAATCGTTTCGGGCTTATAGGTGTAGACTAGCGACTTTACATATTCCCACAGAAAATAGTCCAGCGGTGTTAAATCGGAGGCCAATTCACGGGTCCGAAACGTGAAACTATGCGGTTACAAAACGTTTCCTTAAATAAATCAATTGTGGCACGAGCTATGTGACATGTTGCGCTGTCTTGATAAACCACAGCTCCTGCACATCATGGTTGTTTAATTGATGAACGAAAGAGTCAGTAATCATGGCTCTATAGCGGTTACCATTGACTGTAACGTTCTGACCAGCATCGTTTTTAAAGAAGTACGGGCCAATGATTCCTCCAGCACACCAAACAGTCAGTTTTTCTGGATGTAACGGTGTCTCAACATACACTTGAGGATTATCATCACTCCTACGGCAGTTTTTTTTATTGACGTATTCATTTAACCAAATGTGAGCTTCATCGCTAAACAAAATTCGTGCGCGATACGTATTTCGAACAGAACCATGATTTTCAAATTAAATTTGCACAATTTGGAAGCGTTGTTCAGGCGTCAGTCTATTCATGTTGAAATGCCAAACCAAACTAAACATAAATCACTTGACAGCGGACAAAATGGCGGCTAGCTAAAAAAGTTTTGCCAACTTAAAGTTCTATACCTGTATAAGAAACACCCTCTTCATAGATCTAATGCAGAAATTCATTGATATCATGCAGATAACTCTCTCAGTGTGGGTAAAAAAGTTAAAATTTACCGTTTTCCATATAAAATCGAAAAAAGTATCTCTAATCACAAAATATATTAAAAATTATCCCCCACAAGTGTAGCTCAAAATGATTCTCATAAATTGAATTTATATTGAATTTCAGCTTGTCAAGCATTTCATAAAAAAAAGTTGGTATTGCTGATTTTATGTTGCCCTACTTACTCATCTCTAATCACATTTACACACACTGATTATGTCTGATCTTTATTTGATCATTGTCATTTTCAACTTACATTTATCTTGTCTTTTCTTTAATTTGCTAAGAATATTTTTTATCATCAACAAAAACGATACGCAGATAAATAAGTAGATAGATAGTATGTATAAATATAATAATAACAGTAATCTGCAGATAACTTAACTAAATATATATAATATAATACTCATTCATATACCCACATAATAATATCTACAATACATTTAAACAATAACTAAATTGTTTGGCTTCTCGGTGCACAGTGGCAATTCATGCCTCAGAGGGGGTGAAGTCTTTGATTTTCTTATTTTGATAACTCATTCTCTAATCACTTTTTCTAAAATTTATAAAATCGTTATCATATGATTTTTGTATGAAAATAATAAATTTTCTAAAATGATTATGCATACGGAGCCCTAAACGCTAAAAAGACGTAAACGTATGGCAATCGCATAAACCAGAGAAAAATTATTTAAAAAAAGTAAAAAGCTTCTCTGTTAAATTAAGATTTTATGTTAAATTATGATTTTGGCGCTTACGTCTTTTTGGCAGTTAGGGCTCGATATGACCATTAGATCTTTTTAGCACTTAAGCAAAACATGCGCGATTTGTAAAGACAATTCATTCAACTACCCTTTTAGGATTTCATAAAGATATCTGAAAAACTAGTGTAGTTCCAAAATCTTTAAGGCTGAATTAGTTTGTACGTAACGCTTCGTGACGAATCAGCTGATTTGTTTTTGATGTATGGCAATGAGTATGTGTGGTAATGCAACGTTGCGTGCCGGACGAACCTGTAGGCTCCAATAGTCTTGTCGTTCCGTGACGTGACGAATCAGCTGTTTCGTTATTGGTTTATGAGAGGTGGTTTTTTAAAAAACGCACTATAAATAAACCACAAACAAAACTGCTGATTCGTTACGGCACGGAACGGCAAAATTAATTGAGCATTAAAAAACAGAATTTCTGTACTACGTTAAGTGACAGCTAAAAACAGCTGATTGCTCTCACATAAAAAAAACTAAAGAACGAACACAAGACATTTTTTTTTTTATTTTTTAAAATTAAATTATACAAATTAATATAAAAACAGATTTTGTGACACATTTTAATAATCAAATGGCCATATTTGCAATTAGTAACACAATAACTATAGTCGCTTAGTCAAAGCAACGGCTATATTGTTACGGAATCGACTAACCACACAAAACACACAACCGAAACGGCACGTTACAGAAACGTCACGGAACGCAAAGACTAATGGAGCCTTTAATCGTTTTTTTCCGAATGCAACAACTTTTTTCAATTAATCCAAGTAATATATTGATTAAGGTGGCAATGGTGTGGGGAACGTGTTTTTTTTTTGGAATTCCAACGGAGCCCTTGCGAATTCTTGTGTCATTTGGGCTAAAACTTACATGTTGACAATTTTAGCCAAATCGTATAACGCCAAGTCGTGCGTGCACATATGGGGTTAAAGCTAAAATTTTGGAAAATTCAGTATATTCCAATATAATTAACTTAAAGCGATCGTTTTGTTGCGAGATTGATGTTTCAAGTATCATAAATGATTTATGAAATATGTTCATTACAATTAACCCTTTTGTGCTTGGGGTGTCAAAATGATACATTGCATCAAATGACTTTTACACCCAAAATTTTAGAAAAAAAAAATTAAAATATATATTTATGCTAAGAGGTGCAAAATGACACATTAAAATATTTTTTTCAATTAAAACAGAAATGGTCCTAAATAATTGCCATGACCTTATTTTTACCGTTATACAAAAATATTATAATAAGAAATGACTTCTTCGACACCGTTATACAGAAAAATGTTACTGAAATTTGATTTCGTTATCACCCAGCAAAAACAGGGCTTCAATTCGTTTGCAGACAATTTACTCGCAACATTACTTTTGTTAGTGTTTTTTTTCTAAGCGAGAGGGTAATGTGTACCCATTATTTTGTGCCTTTTTGTAAGCGATAGGGTACTCGTAATGCAGGCATTTTTGAAAGTACCTTAACATATGCTTAACTTACATTTATTTATTAAGCAAAACTTATAATTAGAACATAAATATAACAAACTAGCCAGTGTTTCTATTAAAAAAGCCTTATTTACTTTAAAATTATTTTGAGAAAATATGTAATTTGGAACCTCGGATTAGAAAAGGGTTAATTTTATTTTATTATTTTTACCTCCGTATCACAAAAGTTTTAATTTAAATTAAAATATTTAGAAATCCATTTAATATACGTCCAGTTTTTATGGAAAATCTTTAGACCCCCGTAGCACAAAAGGGTTCATTTAAAAAAATTAAGGATACTTGGAATGTCAAGTTTTTCAAGATTTGGTCAACCTTTGTAAAAAAAATCGATCGTTTTAATTCAATTATAGTTCAATATACTGAATTTCTAAAAATTTAAATTTTGACCCTTAGTTTTGGCTTATAATTATCAGATTTGGCTTAAATTTTTACCATGTAAGTTTTAGACCAAGTCCCAAAATAATCTACTCGGGTTTGATCAAAAATCCAAAGCTGATTTTGCATTGCCACCCTAGTACTGATACTATTCAAATTCAAGTTGTGCTGTCTACAAAAACACAACTTTAAACTATTTATATTTATCAATTGACATACACTCACCGAAAAAACGCCCTGAACTGAATGGTCCTAAAGTATAATAAATTAAAGAGGGTAACGTGATGTGACAAAAATAGTAGTTGATGTTTTCATATTTAGAAAAACCCAAAACTTTGAGAATTACGCGGGAATTTTTTGATAAAACTTTTTTTAATGTGATTTGGAATGTTTTAAGTTTGTTTTAAAATTTGCTGAATTAATAAAACTTTTTTGATTTTCTGTTACAAGCGATAGTGTAAAATTTGACGTTGCGTCAATTTGACATAAATTTCCTAATTGATAAATGTTACACGGCATTTAGAGTAGATTGAAAAACACGTGTATTGCCAAAACGAGTGGAAAAGAATAAAAGACTGTTGGAGTATAATAAAGACCTTATGGCAAAACATGTTTTGCTGTCTAGTGGGAATGTGACTTTAGCAATTATTCACAAAAGTTTTAAAATATTAATTATAAAACTAAAAAGTATTCTAAATTTAAATGTCGTGAATTTTTTTTAAGTATCACAATTAGGGAACGCATCCCGGGATTTCCCGTCCACGGATTCCTAGGAAACTAAGCATTTTTCTATTCCAGCAATCCCGGTAATTTGCTTTGGTAATCCCGGTATTTTTAAAAATACATTCCCAACCAGAAAAATTAAATATTCTACATATTTTACGCAGCAGAAAGCATTTTCAACTTGTGTTTAAAAGAAAAAAAAAAATATAATTACTACACCGCAAGAGTTAACTTCACCGTTTATCATAGACTTCGATCTAAATTTGGGCAATTAAGTGCTCTATATAGCTCTTAAGTAACGTTGCCATTAGAAAATTTATCCAAAACACTTTAAATGATCAAATATTGTCCAAGTGCTGATTTTTGTCCGAACTCTTTGGTCAGACTCAATTTATTTATATTTTTTTTAGTTTTACCATTTTCCTTGAACTTTTTTTGCATTATTTTAAGCCTACAATCCTTTAAGCTTACAAACTCTAAGATTTAAAGTAATTGCTGTTGTAAAATTAATGTCTCCTAAAAAACTGGAAATTTTAAGAAAACCCACAAACTTATAATGGACACTTATATTTACAAAAACCTCAGGTGAATTAAGACATTTCATGATTTAATATGAATAATTTTATAATTTATTTTTCGGGCGGGATTCTGGGATTTTCGAAAAAATGTCTCGCTTACCCGGGAAATGAAAAGATGCGAGATTTTACAATAAATAGCATGTAAATTAAATTAATTCAATTACACAGGCCATCAAGTTTACCAACCCTGATACTAGAGTATACTTTTCAAAATATTTGATGTGCTCTGAATCCGATCAGATTTTTTAGATGACATGAAAAGTTTTGTGAATAAAGCTCAATTCGAGATGTTTCAACGTCATATATATAGCGAAAATACGATTAAGAAACTTTTGTATGCAGTATGTCAATTGAAGCAGTTATATAACAGTTATATTAACTACTTATATTCCCGGTAATAAATAGGGACCTGCCTCTGGTCAAATCCGGATAGATATTTTCAGAAGAAATTTTTTGTTGATTCGGCTTAAAAATTCTGTTGATTTAGATAAATTCTCTTAGCTAATTTAACTATTTACAATTGTCAGCTCAAAATTAGTTCTTCTAAATTTTAGGTCACCTAAATTTAGCAGATTGTGATTCTCAACTTGATTGAAAATTCTGCTGGTGCAAATTCAGGTACTAATTTTAGTTGTCGTATCTGAATTTTCAACTATTTGTACAGGGTTTTTTTATGTGTGTAATTTTGAATATCTCTATATTCAAAAGTTGCTATTGAATTTCTCTGGTTCAAAATGCTTCAAGTGTTAACAAGTGAAATAAACTATTCACCGAACTCGCCTCTCAATTGGGCCATTGTTTCGCGTGCTGTGTGGCATGTGGCACCGTCTTTTTAAACCATATGTCACCAAAGTCACCATAGTAACGTTCCTGTCTTCGTCGTCTTTGAAAAAGTACGGTCCAATGAGTCCAGTTCTTGCAATGCTTCTGGCTGCTCTTCACACCAAATACGGCAATTTTGCTTGTTCACGATTCCATTCAACCAGAATTGAGCTTCGTCGCTGAACACAATTTTCCGATAAAAAAATGGATCTTTATCCAACTTTGCCAGCGCCCTTTCACCAAAAGTTATCCGTTTTGGTAGGTCGCGTGGCTTCAATTCTTGCACCAGCTGTATTTTAAAAGGTTTTACACCCAAATCCTTCCGAAAAATTTGAGTAACAAAAGTGGAGAAACAATAATCTGCAAGCGTTGTTCGTTTGTAAGTCGATTCATGGTTAAATTATAGACCAAACTGAACAAGTTTAACAGTAACATGTTACACGAACACAGCTGAGCTGCCAAAAACAGAGTTGCCAAAAAGAAAGTTGCAAATAAATCACCCTTTACAAGTAGTTTTCAAAAACTACTCGTTTTTGGTTCTAGTATAAATGTAGTATTATTGTGAAATATATTACAAGCAGAAACAAGCCGTTTTTTAAAACTACATGCTTGTATATACTTGCCAAATTCGATACAAATTTTTAATAAAAAACTGGAAGTTTTCAGAAACCTTAATTGTTGACAAACTATCAGATTTAAAAGAATTACTGTTATAAAATCAATTTCTCTCAGGCTTTAGAAAACTTGAAAAACTAAGAATAATGTCAGGTACACAGTGGAGTGAATCAAATAAAAAGTGGTAATAAATATAGAACTTCTTAACTACTAGACCGATTAAGACCAAATGTATATGTAATCGTTAAGGAGGAGTATAGCTTTCAGAAAATTTTGAAGTCACCCTCTGTTAACACAGGGTGAACACTAAGGTGCCAAAGTAGACCACCTCGAGTACAAAAAACTTTTAAAATGCTGTAACTTCTACAATTACTACTACAATTCTATGATTTCGATGATTTTAGACTTTTTGAATCCGCTTGATGAGATTAATAAAAAACATGCTTACGGTAAAATGTTACCTCTTAAAGTTTAAAAGTTGTGTGATGTTGAACATTAAAATTAAAATTTTTTTTTTACAAAAACACCTCAAGGACTTTTTATTTCCCGGCGGCAAACTTGATGAAGAATAATTAACATTTTATTAATCTATAATATTAAGTTTTAAAAAGTTAAGAAATGGGCGTGCGATTTTTTGCCCACGTGTGTAAACTTGAAATTTAGCTTGAAAATTGGTTATTTTTGATCAATGCTGGGTGTAGGGTGCATGTCCAAAATAAATAATACTTTCATTTAAAACTATTCTCAAAGCCTGTTCTTTTCGAATATTTAAAAAAAATATTTACTCTTCTTCTACTAGATTATAAAAAAAAACGTATGAGTGAAGCTACTTTTTCTCAAATATTTTACAATTTTTTTGACCTATTTCAAAAAATTGACTTTGCAGATTTTTCTTTACTTACCACTTTTTATTTGATTCACTCCACTGTGACGTGTTAGTAATATTAGCTAATATACAAAATTTTATATTTTTTTTCCAACCGGGATCACGGGACTCCAACTTTCAGGGAATATTAGAAAATGAGAGATTTGCATTATACGACCCATGAATGAAGGAGTCCATATATTGGAAGACGATTTATAAAAGATTTTTTTCAAGGATGTACATTTAACAGCTTCGAAGATATAAACAGAGTTTTAATTTTTCGTCCAATAGAATTTTTAAAACAATTTTTTATATAAACAGAACATTTTTGGTCTTCAAAGTTTAGTAACGTCATGATGCTTGTTAGGAAAATACCCTAACCACGTGTTTGATTACTAAGAAGACAAGAATGGAGCAAAATTGATGATTAATAGGTTTTCTGTTAAAGCTCCGCCTATTATGGAGGCTCCAGCTTTTCTAAAACTTCGGGTTCTGATGAGATCTTAAGCCCGATCGACATACTACTATCAACCTAGCTCATATGTTTGAATTGCTTTATTTTTGTAAATATGAGGAGTTTGAAAGCTCGTTATTAATTGAAAATAACATACAAATAATCTCGATGTATATAAAAACAAAAAACTTATAAAACTTTAATTTTTCTTTAAATTTTTCTGTTTCTCCCACTGTGCGCTCATGTCCGTGTACAGTAATTTACGTATACGCTTGGTTAGTAAATCCGAAAGATTTGTTGTTTATAAATATGTGTGTTTATAAGTGATAAAATGTGTTGAGTTTTGATTAAATTTATGATGAGTTTTTTTATTTTTAAAAAAGATAAAGATCTACCTAGCGACTTTCTCTACAACTTGCATTAGAGATTAAAAACATAGTATTGGGCTATTCTATTATACGTTATACATTTATTAGTACATACACACACTTTTTACCGCGTAATTAAACCAACAATTTCTTACGGCGACGTTCCGCCAGTGTACAGTGGGATATCTGGACTTCTTACTCACTCGGAGAGTCTTCCGTTGGAAACAAAAATTATTGACAGGAATTTTTTTAGCGGCCCAATCTCATGTTTTAGGGTTAAAAATTGGGGTCAAAAATTACCCCATTTTACGTTTTTTTTTTGGCTAATTTCAAATTGTTTCAGAGAAATTTTAGACAAATGGGGTAATACATTTTGGAGACGCATTAATTAGTATACGAAGCTTGTTTTGAAAATTGCAGAGTACGGCAAAACTGACTTATGTCAGAAAGCGTTGTTGTGTATTTAATAAACAATAACAACACTGTGTATTATGACTATATTTTCTAGCCTTTAAAAATGTATTGCCATAGGGCTTACTCATTACAAAACACCTTACTTTACTGATGAATTTTACAGGCTATGAGCATAAAAGTAAAGGGTGGACCCATTACTTTGTAGGGGGGTAAAGTAACTGGTTACTTATTTGAATACATAGTGGGAAAAAGTAATGGGTCTATAAATAGATATTCACAAAAAAAACAGTATTAATAAATATTATTACAAACATTTTTTTTAATTAAATAATTAACGTGGTCTTGCTGGGATTCGAACTTGGGGTCCTGTAGTTGTTAGTCGAGAACTCTACCCACTGAGCTATCGTCACATTTTTTTTTTTTTATAATTTAACCAATACTCAGGGGATGCCCCCTACTAATGCAGTGCATTGTATTGATCAGGAAAATAAGGTATGGGAGGGAGGAAAGAGGGAGTAGTGTTTGTGGATATTTGATTTAAATTTTTCTAAATTGTAAGTAACAGGGAAGACTTCTGCGGGAAGTTTGTTCCACATACGAATCGTTCGACTAAAAAACGAATTTTCTCTGTAATGCGTTGTGCGAAACACAGGACAATCAACTACAAACGGATGTGCTCTACTAGATAAGCGAGTATTACGAATAAAAACTCGGGCTCGTGGAATAAGTTCACTTATCTCAGATGAGCATCTCCCATGGTAATATCGATAGAAAAGTGTCACACAACCCACATTCCGACGATGCTCCAATGAATCAATAGAGTTGGATACACTACTGTCATTGATAAGCTTCACCGCCCTCCCCTGAACACGGTCCAGAAGCTTCAGAATAGACAGTGGAGCCCCTGCCCATATATGAGAGTTGTATTCCATTTTTGGCCGGATATAGCTGGTGTAAATAGTAAGGAGATCGGATGGAGTGAAGTAAGTCTTGCACCGTTTTAGAAAACCGAGACACTTGAATGCCTCTTTCGACACTTGAAATACGTGCTTATTCCAACGGACATCACACTGTATTCTCATGCCCAGAACATCAAGAGTATCCGATTCCTCAATACATATACCATCTATTGTTACAGATGACAATGTCAATTCCACAGTCCGTCTGTGGGTTAACATACAGCATTGGGTCTTGCGTGCATTAAAATCGACCTTATTCGCGCGACCCCACTCGGAGATTGTAGAAAGGTCTTGATTGAGTGTGTCATTCATGTTCTCTGCCGCATGCCCTCTATCTCCAAAGAGCTTGGCCTATGATCGAATGAAAATGAATGACAAATGTTGCTGTCATCTGCAAAAGAGTAGATAGGGTTGATGGTCTGACCAAGAATGTCATTAATAAAAATAAGAAAAAGGGTAGGAGAAAGAACAGAACCTTGCGGTACCCCTGAATTTAACTGAAACTCGTTTGATGAGACCCCATCTATAACAACACGTATAGTGCGGTCTCTGAGAAAACTCGTTATAAATCGAGAGAAGACATTACCGACACCAAAAGCAACTAGCTTAGTCACGAGTGCCCCGTGCCACACACGATCGAACGCCTTGAAAATATCTAGAGCAACCACTTTACTCTCACCAAAGCGGTGGATTGACCGGCTCCAACGTTCCGATAGAAACGCCAACAGGTCTCCCGTAGATCGACCACTACGGAAGCCATACTGTCGATCATTTAAAAGTGAATTGGTCTCTAAATATTTCACAAGATGGTGGTTAACCATGGTCTCCATCACTTTGGAGAGCGCAGAGCAAATTGCGATTGGGCGGTAATTTTCAGGGTTGTTAGCCGCACCCTTTTTAGGGATAGGCTGGACATTGGCCACCTTCCAGCATGAGGGGAAGATTCCCGTACGGTACGAAGAGCTGAAAAGTTTTGCCAATGGACGTGCCAACGTTAAAGAGCACTGTTTCAGCACCATGCCATCCGGCCCCGGTGACTTATTTACGTTGAGCTTAAAATGTAAATGAATTGTTGTGCTTCGATTTTGTGTTTGTGATGTTAAAAATATATACCTTACCCTCATGCTTACAAAAAATCACAAAATAATGTGTCTAAATATAGATTTTCAAAAAACAAAATATTTCAATTATTACTTTACGTTTATAGTTCATGCATTATGTAATTGACGATCGGTAAGTCATTATTTTTTGTTTCGAAATAATGTAAAAGGTAATGATGTATCATTACAAGGTAATCCATGAGTACACAATTATTGGTAACTCATTACTTTATGTTTCGAAATAATGCTGAATGTAAGGAGTGTGTATTACAAAGCAATGCATTATGTAACCCATCATCGGTAACATATTACATTTTGTTAGAAAATAATGATACAGGCAAGGAGTATACATTACTTTATCGAACCCATTACCAAAGTTTTGCTGGGTAGTTAAAAATGTTTTATTTTTGATTTGAATTAGTTCAATGCTTACAATTTTGTTTTTTCCTTCTCATCGGGCAAATAAAACAATACGGGTACAGCGTTAATCTTAAAAATAAACATTGCACGGATCGAAAACTTCCTTAATCTTCCGTCCTCACACTGGGGTATAAAGCACACCAACAACGGGATAGGAGTGAGGAAGAAAAGTTAAACACGTATTTCATAATTTTTTCCAGCTTTAGGCGAAATAGCCAAAATAACTACGCAAAACAACTGTAACTAAAATACGGTATTTTTGTTTAGTTACTTTTTTAAATGACTGTCAAAAATAGTTATATTACATTTCGCATAAATAAATTGATACAATTACGGTCAAAAATGACTACACTAAAAGAATTTTCCTTCATAGTACTGATAATTTGATTTCTGTAAAATGAATTAATTGATTTAATGAATGATTTCATTAACTTAATGAAAATTCATCAATATTGTTAATTTTTTGAGTTTTTCATAATTTCATAAAAAAAAATTCATTAAATCAATGAATATTTTTAGAATTAGTAAAACTGTTTGATTTTTTTCCTATATAGTACATTTTGGATTAAACAAATAATCGTCGAAGTTTAACGCCTAACATTACAAATTACATACATTTTTTGTTAAGCAAAATTTACTAAAACTTTAAAAACATTTGAGACGGACTTCAAAATTCTTAGAAAATTTCCTTAAGTCGACATAAGTGCTTTTGTCAACTAAGAAAATAGTTTTTGGCTAATATCTCAACCCATTTAAAAAGTGTACACAGAAGTAAAATTTAAAATTTTTGTTTTGTAATAAAAAGTAATGAAAATATTTCATACAAACTAGGACAATTTTAGACTCCCTGAAGATTTCATTCAAAGAATGACGAAATATTGGAGATATATAAAATAATAAAGGATATTTTATAAATACAAACGTGACCTAGAGCTCAATTATTTAATAAAGTCATAAACTATGAATTTTATTCATTAAACACACGAAACTTCCATAACCTTTATGCTAGAACTAATGAAAAACATTTTATATACTTTATGAAATTTTCATTGGGTCAATGAAACCATTCATTAAAATTGGGGACTTTCTTTGGAGACTTTTAAAGAAAAAATTTATTTCATTAATGAAGGAATTCATTAATACTAAGAACAAATTTCTATCAGTGTACTACCATTGGCTACACGAATGCCTAATATGTAGTTACGGGAAGAATTTTTTGAGTGTAGCAAAAAATATTCTCAGAAAAGTAAATTTTTTGTTGCCGTAAAGCAGTTTTCAAAATATTTGTGTTGTTCATGATAGCAGCCAAAAAGTCATATTTTTCTTTAAATCACTGTTATCTTGTTCCCTCTAGAAGATATCCGCTAATTATGAATTTTGATAGGAAACATGTTTAAAATTGTTGGAACTCGCTTTAACGAATAGTTAGTTAACTTGGTATTTTATCTCTGATTTTTAACATTTTTTTTTTAATAATGTCACACTTTTGCGAACATACATACATGGATTGCTACGCAATGGACCGTGTTAATAATAAATAAACAAACAAAAATTTAACTTCATTGGAATTAAACTAAAAAAATTTAATATACATTTACATTTATTGTCATGAATTTAAAAAGTAAAGGTCACCTTTTTTTTGTATCGTTTTAAAGGTGCTAATGTTAATATTAATAAATAAAATGCTCTAATTAAAAAAAAAAAATAAAACTTACCTCAAACGACATGGTACCACCATTGCCATATTTTTGAAAAATATGTGCTAAATAACGGTTATATTCTGTAGAAGCCTTAATATCCGTTATGTTCACCAATACACAAGTAACAAAAATACACCAAATGGCAATGACTTTAAATGGCGCCATTTTTAACTTTTTCGTTTAAGGATTAACTTAAATTGTATTTATATCTTTTATTTTTATTTTATTCTTAAAATTTTTCTATTTGCTTGAAACTTTCGAGAATAACTAAATATTTTTATTTTCTTTCAATTAAAAATTATCTGAGAAAATGCATAATTTTTCAATATAAATAAATCTCTTTTTTATTTATTTGCATTTACACAAACTATTTTTATAACATCTCACACTTTTGTTCAATTTGATCGTTAAGTTTTGATATTTATTTCATTTGTGCGCGATTATTATTATTTTAACTGGTATACATCTACTACTGCCCGCTCGTGTTTATAAATTTACCGCTTACTACTTGCTTGCTGATCACGTTTAGTGCCTTTGGCGAATTGAGCTCATTGCTTAGTTTGGTCTCTCTATATGTACAAACGAGTTATCTTTAGCGAATATTTTAAATTATAAACTTAATTTTTTACTCGTTTCTTTAACGACGCTAATAAAAGCTTTATAAAATCGTTAAGTGTGCTTTAAAAAAAATTTAAATTAAATATTAAATATTTTTCAAAATTTCGTATTTGTTTAAGGAAAATAGTTTTTTTTTAAGATTTAGATGTTTTTCAGTTATTTCGGTAACGGTATTTTAAGGGTAACGTTATTTTAGTTATTCAGGTAATGTCATTGCACACCTACATTTTAAGCCCCATTATGTCCGATTTCCAATGACTAGCTAGCTTATGATCAAACTTTGGGAAAAAATATCTATTTACAGTGAGTTTTATTTTCAGATCTTGTCAGATTATTTCGGTAACGGTATTTTAAGGTTAACGTTATTTTAGTTATTCAGGTAATGTCATTGCACACCTACATTTTAAGCCCCATTATGTCCGATTTCCAATGACTAGCTAGCTTATGATCAAACTTTGGGAAAAAAATATCTATTTACAGTGAGTTTTCTTTTCAGATCTTGTCAGATTATTTCGGTAACGGTATTTTAAGGTTAACGTTATTTTACTTATTCAGGTAATGTCATTGCACACCTACATTTTAAGCCCCATTATGTCCGATTTCCAATGACTAGCTAGCTTATGATCAAACTTTGGGAAAAAATATCTATTTACAGTGAGTTTTCTTTTCAGATCTTGTCAGATTATTTCGGTAACGGTATTTTAAGGTTAACGTTATTTTAGTTATTCAGGTAATGTCATTGCACACCTACATTTTAAGCCCCATTATGTCCGATTTCCAATGACTAGCTAGCTTATGATCAAACTTTGGGAAAAAATATCTATTTACAGTGAGTTTTCTTTTCAGATCTTGTCAGATTATTTCGGTAACGGTATTTTAAGGATATCGCTATTTCAAATATATCGATAACGGTATTTTAGCGATGAAGGTATTTTAAGTATATTAATATTTTAGTTATATCGGTAATGGTATTTTACGGATAACGGTATTTCAATTATTTCGGCAACGATATAGTCTGTTAAAAGTTTTGAATCGATAGCGGTATTGCCTGCCATCTCTGTTACACACATAATTCAAATGCAATTAATATTATATACAGTTGCGGTCATAAAAATAGTAGTAGTATTGAATTTAGAAAAGCTAAAAAATCTACTTGAACTATTTCAGTATCAAAACAAATGTTATATCCGCTAATAGAGTAATATGGTATTTATTTGCTCTGCAAATTATTTATCAATCGGTCCACTACTTTGCTTTTAATTGCAATTTTTTTTTTTAATGGGTCATATAATTATTTGGTCATCAAATTTGTAGTGATTCTAATAATCTTTCAAAAAGTATCTATTAGAGTATATTTAAAATGGAGATTTAACAACAAAAATTGCAAAATAAAATCAACACTAAGAGTAGAGATACAACTTTGCGGCTGCGGCGGCTTTTCTTTTTTTATATGGAGATTTGACAACAAAAACCGTAGAGTAAAACGGCACTAATTTAAAACTTATTTTAATTTTATTGCCTTTTCTCTAATACTACACTACACTAAAGAGTGTTGCCATATTTTCATAAAACAATCCCATTTTTAGTGCTATTCATGTAATATTTCTGATTTAATTAATAGTAATGTTAAAAATGATGAGGACAAAAAACGACATTTTCAACTTTACCTCTTCTGATTTTAGTAAAACTTGGTATAAACATGATCCTAGTTAATATGGTGTATACATATTTTTTCTTTTATATGATTCTTCTTCGAGCTTAAGATCTTTTGTTAAAACGATTTTAAATTATTAATTTCCAATATTTCGTCTCCACATTGGGAGACTTCTTCAGGGAAATTTATTTTATTTTAATTTTAACAATTTTAAAATTTTTTGAAATAACAAAATTTTTTAAAAAAAAAAAAAGCCGGGAAAATAAATTTATTTTTCCGCCTTTTTTAAAATTTTGTTATTTCAAAAAATTTTAAAATTGTTAAAATTAAATTAAAATAAATTTCCCTGAAGAAGTCTCCCAATGTGGAGACGAAATATTGGAAATTAATAATTTAAAATCGTTTTAACAAAAGATCTTAAGCTCGAAGAAGAATGATATAATAAAAGAAGATCGAAGAAAATTAAACATATTTTTTCTTTTTTAAAAATTCGTTGTACCTCTCTGATGACCAACTTGAAATTTTTATTTGTTGTAAGATATACTTTAAATTAATTGCAAAATAAATTAGAGAAAAATGAATTATGGATTTTTTCGAGATATTCGCGAATTAAGAACTTATTTTCAATTTTGTTATCCTTTTCGCTATTAAAAAAAATAAATCCTAATCTTCCTCTGTATTAACTTTTAAAATTTTGATTTTTAACCAAATTGATTGACATCCAAACCGATTCAATTTCATCATAAGCCTATATATGTTTAGCATATTTTATGATTATATCATAATTCTATGACCTACTTCAAAAATGTTCGACACCTGTTGAATCTAAAGGTTTTACGAAAAGTTAAAATTAAAAGTTATGACGTGCAAAAAAAGTTGTCATGTTGAAACGTCTTCACAAAATTAAAAAAAACTCCTTGAAACTTACATGAGTTTTTTTTATTAATTTAATTTCCTCCTCGTGGTTTTTAACTTTCACCAATACAAAATGGACTCACTAGACTTTGTAGATACTTTCACTGAAAAATTAATTTTCATATCGTAATAATAACATAAAGTAATTTGTCCGTTACCGTTTAAATTTACATATCGTATATGCTTAGTAGGGCTATAACTTTATACATGGCACCACGATGTTGGTAACACTGAACTGATGAAAAACATATTTTTGTTTTTCATTGGAAAAAAAATATTCCCCACCGAGACCAATTCCTAAAATATCACATTTTTAGCAATTTTTAAAGATATGTTTAACATATCCTTAAATACCTACCGACATTACCACTCAAAAAAAAGGTAAAATTATGTTTTCAGTTAAAATTTTAGTTGTACTTATTCAGCACTTAACTGTTTTGAACTAATGTTTTACTAAATAATTAACATTAATAGTATGGACGACAACCAGATTGAAAAATATACTCAGAAAAATATAATAGAGACGAGGAAAATAATACTAAAAAGTACAACTCTTATAAAGCATATAAAAATCAACCATGGAAGATTTTTGTATCCATTTTTCATACATAAAACAAAATTGTGGATTAAAACCAATTTAATTTTGTGAAAATAATTGTCTATAAATTAAATTAAAGACAACATAAAGATTAAATTTAATAAAGATTAAATGTGTATTTGTAAACTAAATGTTTATAATGATTATTAATGTGGTGTGGTCAAATTGGAAATTTTAAATTGCAAATAAATATGCAAATAAAGGGATACACAAGACAAGGACATACGTCTTAGGTAATTTTTTATGTTTCAAGGATTTTGGGATTAAGCTATGTTGGGAGACTATGTATGGTTTCTCACTAGAGAAACGGATCCCAAAAGCAACCGAAGACAAAGCAAGAGCCACAACTATTTCTAACACACAAAAATGTCAAGAATGTATTGCAAGCGTTTAAACCCAATAAATTGCCAAAAAAAAAATTAACGGAAATAAGAGATTTGGATTTATTCACTCAATTGCTTATAACTTTGTAATTTTTCTGGTTGGTCTTTGTTCTTACGTAAAAGTATCATCTTTACGTACATGAAGAGAAACCAGACGTTTTTTTAACGATTTGTACTTTTCCGTCGGCACAGAATCACTGTAAAATATGATTTTTTTGAAAATGTGCCCTATTCTCTTCGATATATTTTGAATCGCTTTACCAATCAAAGATCCGATTATACATATTTGTTCGTCACCTCAATACCTTGCATGTGGGTACCAAGAATGACCCAATCGGAGATTTCTAGATCGAGATTACAATATCTCAAAAACTGTTCCATAAAAAAAAAATTAACCTTGATTTTCGAATTCAGCGGGAGAAAATACATAAGGAAAATCACCTCTCATCACCTCATGTAAACTAGTGTTATGAAATAAAATTATTGAAATTATTTCAGTTACTCGAGTAATTTCAAAAACTTACTCGATTAATCGAGTTACTCAAAATCGAGTTACTCGTTTACTCGGACAAAAGTAAGCCCGAGTAATTTGAATACCCTATTATTTTGTAAATAGCACATCCTAGTCAAAACGGCATTTTAAACATTTTTAACGCAAACATTTTATGAACTTTTTAAAAATTTAGTGAAATTTAATTATGTTGTTTCGCATTATTTTATGAAAAACGTGCCTTGAAAACATAGTAAGGTGTCTATTGTGATTCCTTACGACGAAACTAAACTGATAAAGAGGAAACAAGTAATTTTTTTTTTACATGGATCAATTCCCCGAAAACGTACATCAAATAAAAGATTTTAATGAGCTTAATACTAACATCGAAAAGGCAGCAAAAATTCTAAGGAATCTAAATTTTAAATTTTCATAACCTCAAAAAGCATCCTTATACACAATTTTTTTAATATGATTTGCCACAAATAAGTAACCTTAAACCCAAATTAATATTATTAAACAGGCAAAAGATACGTGTTTTCCAAAATAATCCTTTTAAGTCCTAATATATGACAAAACAATTTCTTAGGTATATTTTTATATTTTTTGATGGCGTAATATATATTAAAAAATATGATAAATGCAATGAGATCTATAAAATGATTTAGCTATTAATTAAATGGAGCAAAAATTGTAATTTTAATATTTTTAATTTGCTTGAAACTTCAAACCGGCATTATTTTTGAGCTGTTAAAGATAAATTATTAACGCGAATGTATTAAGCATGCTTAAACATCGGCTAACATGCACACAAAAAGTTATTTATGTCATACAAAAAATGTTTTTAAAATATTTAACCCGAATTTTTGATGTTTTCTTAAGATTACCGCCTATTTCTAATCATGTTCTGATGATAGGAAGCTGAAAAATTCCCGAAAAGGATCTATTAACATATTCCCGAAAAACTCTTGAACCTGTATAGCTTAGAAAAAATTATAAAAAAAAAATAAATAGGTCTGTATGAATACATTTCTAGTAAAACTATTTAGTGAAAAATAAAAAATAATTTGATGGGCTTATTGTAACAACTTGATAAGCCACATTTATTGTTTTATGGATTTCGCTGTTATATGGACATCTGTTAATTAATATTTGCTCTTGCTAAAAGATTTATTACAAGTACCTCGAGTTTAAAGGTACTGCAAAAGTCATATTTTTTTAATTTTTTCAACCTTTAAAAGGCGGAAACAAACTAAAAATAAAATGTGGCTTATCAAGTTTTTACAATAAGCCCTTGAATTAGAAAAAAATGTCAATATATTTTAAAGAAAACGAACCAAAAATGACAGAAATAGTAAAAATTTTTCAAATAACGGGAAAAACCTTACGCGGAGTTCAAACTTTAAAGCGATTTACTAAAGATAATGCATTTAATAACGATTTGCATAAAAATATGTTCAATTTTATCGTTAACTATAACAACATGTTACTAGAAGTTTTTCGATTTTTTGCACTAGAACGGGTTTTTGAGTAAAACTAGTGAAAATGGTAAAACAAGTAAAAAAATATCATGTAAACAAACACACTGAATATATCGTCCGTGTTAGAAATATATATATATATATTTTTGCCCAAAATCTATCACTGTCCAATAATGAAAAAGAGATGGGGTGCAATAACGCCTTACGAAATACGGCCTTAAAGGCTTTATTTCTCAATGGAAAGTGAAATAAGGCCTTTATTTCCAAAAAGGTTTTATTGCACTTTGAAAGTGAAATAAAGCCGTAAAGGTCTTATTTCACTTAAATTTTTTTTTAAATGAAGCAATAAAATTTCTTATTCTTATTCTTCTTATATTATATTCAACAATTATAAAAAAATTTCATATTAACAAAAATTAATAGAACATTAATAATTAATCCCACTTCTGGAAACGAAATAAATCCCACCAAAATGAAAAAAATCACTTTAATCATTACACATTTTTGCAATATGATGATAAGCAAAAATTAATAGAACATTAATAATTCAACAAAAAATTTAACTGCAACAATATTGAAAATCTTTGCTTTATAAAGTTTTTCTGCGTGGAGGCCTGCGGCCGCTCTTAGGGGTTTTCTCCTCCATGGGACGCGGCAGGTGGCTTCGCTGAATAAAGTTTCCCTGCGCGCGTCACACTAGGGAAGATAATGAGACGCGCGCAGGAAAACTGTATTCAGCGAAGCCCCCTGCCGCGTCCTATGGAGGAGAAAACCCCTAAGATCGGCCGCAGGCCGCCACGCAGAAAAACTGAACAGTGTAACAAAAGAATCAAAAAATACAAAATAAAGGCTTTATTGCACCATTGGCTAAATTTCAATAAAGGCCTTATGTCACTTTCAAAGTGCAATAAAGCGCTTTTCGCAATAAAGGCCTTATTTCTCAATTGGAAGTGAAATAAAGCCTTAAAGGCCTTATTTCGTAAGGCGTTATTGCACCCCACCGAAAAAGAAAATAAAATTTTTTATTAACCTTTTAAAATTTATTCATGTTGAGCTCAATAAAAATACATAATAATTGGATGTTAATTTAGCCAAACAGAACTGATAGCCCGATCAAAAAAGTTCCGATATAACTAGTTATATATAATCATATATAGTCATATTTATAATTCATTATCACATCATATCATAGCTGAACCGAAAAATGGCCTTATCTCATGATATCCGATGGGATCTTATCTGATATAATTTGATTCGAAAAATGGGTCTATCTTATTTGATCAAGTTATATATAATTTGATAGAATTTGATATAACTTCAAAAAATTCTTTGAAAAACCTCACTACTATTTTGTTTGACATTCCCAATAATAATAACACTGTGCACCAGTGAAAAAAACACAAGAACTTGACTATATAGGTTCGATTGTACTACTAAAAGGTAGTAAAACCCTATACTCGGTTTGTCCAGATTGGTGACCAATTCCTTTTTATGGGCCTCTAAAGTTTCTGGAAAGCAGTGGGACCCTCAAAATATGGTATCATTAGTTTTTGCCCTAAATCTTAATAAGACTTGGTGCTACGGCTTAACTATATTTGGCAATAATGTGGCTAACAGTCCACTGAACAAATTCTTTCAACATTTTATGCCAAAAAAATATTTTTTTCCTGGAGTTTTTTTGAAAAAACATAGGAAAAAAATATGTTTTTTTCACTTTTTCCAGTATTACTTACAGGGACTGTTAAATTTTTCTTAACAATATTTAGCAAAAGTGTAGCCAAGGTAACGCCGAACAACTCTTCTGAACATACCAACACAATCTGAACATTTTTAGGCACTCTAAATAGCTCATAAAGACCAACGTGTACATTAAAATGTGTGTTTTTGGCTAGACTATACTTTTATTGCAATTTTTTTTACACGTTTTTTTGTATTTTTGTTAAACAAATGAAACATTTTTATGTCAGAGTTAGTTCAAAGTCCTGCATGTAGACCCAGAGGATTTTAAAATGCTATTTGGCCCTCCCCTTTTTATGGGCGTGGATATAAGAATGAATTCAAATAATAATTAAATTGTATTACTTAAGTGCAAAAAGCATAATAAATGATTTTGTAAACATTTATCGCGTGGGGAAGGTGCCCCCAATATAACTCACCGCCTACCAACAACCCCCCACACCTCCGAAAACTCCCTGCAATTTTTTTTAATTTTTTTACATATTTGGGGTATAAGGATTCGACACAGCAGTTAAAGTTGTTTTTTACTTTAATTGTTATTGTTACATTTCTTGTGCTGCTGATTTCAATATTTTTAAGTTTTATCGTTCCTGCGATCGCGAACAATAGCATTACAATTTGCGTCTTCCTTAACTATGCAACATGTATCAATTAAAGTTTTGGACAGGTATAATTTTTTTAGAGGGGCGATATTTTTTACCTAGATAATTTTTTAAATTACAGTTTTATCTCGAAAATTCATTGAAAAACTTCAATAATCGGAATAACACGTGTGCAAAAAGTTAAAGAAAAACAAATAAATAAATATATTTATACTTAAATTTTACAAAAATATTTGTATTGAGGTAGTGGATACCTTACCGCCCCCTAAATTTTAGTTTGGGGTTCGTCTTTAGTGAAAGCATACATTAAATAGCAATATTTTGTAATTTTTTGATTGCAGTTTTCAAAAATAATAATTCCAAATTTTATCGCGATGTACTTTTTTGACATTCGCGAAAAAGTAAAAACATTTGTCTTCATAGTTTTTCATGGCCTATGCGACTGTGCTATGCCAATTTTGATATTTGCAAAAAATTTAAAAACGTATAGCCCTAATATACATGTACAAAAAAAACTTTAAATAATAAAATATAAATTAAAAAACAAAAATCATAAGTTCGTACAAAAAAAATATTTTTTTTGTAAAAAACAGAAATCCAAATAAAAGTTTAATGGGGGTCGGTCTTACATTTTATCCATCTAGAGGCAACTGCGGGGGCTTTTTGTGGATTTTTTTAGTCAAAAACAACAATTTTTAAGGTGCAGAGTGGTCTTTATGAGCTGTTTAGAGTGGCTAAACACGTTCAGATTGTATTGGTATGTTCAGAAGAGTTGTTCGGCGTTACCTTGGCTACACTTTTGCCAAATATTGTTAGGAAAAATTTAACAGTCCCTGTAAGTAATACTGGAAAAAGTGAAAAAACATATTTTTTTCCCATGTTTTTTCAAAAAAACGCCAGGAAAAAAATATTTTTTTGGCATAAAATGTTGAAAGAATTTGTTCAGTGGACTGTTAGCCACATTATTGCCAAATATAGTTAAGCCGTAGCACCAAGTCTTATTAATATTTAGGGCAAAAACTAATGATACCATATTTTGAGGGTCCCACTGCTTTCCAGAAACTTTAGAGGCCCATAAAAAGGAATTGGTCACCAATCTGGACAAACCGAGTATAGGGTTTTACTACCTTTTGGTAGTAGAATCGAACCTATATAGCCGAGATCTTGTGTTTTTCAAAAAGTCTTTTTTTGTTGCATAGTGTAATAATTAAAATTAAAAATAAATCTATGGATGGGAAAATTAGACGGAATTCCAATTTGAATAATATATATATTGCAATTCTGATAGAATTTTTTCTTATTTCTTTCATATATGTTTAGATATAATTATCAAAGAAGACAAATTATCTTTTTTATGTTTTTTTTACTGCTTTATTTGGATTTTCAGATTTTGAGCATAAAAATAGCGTTTTCTTAAGATTTTTGAGCTTTTCATGGTTTCTTTGACTTAAAGTTCTTTTTATACTCATGAAATATCATTTATTCTATTAACTTTTCTAAGTTTTTTTACTTTTAAATTTTTTACAATATTTTTTTTTTTTGAATTGTATTTAGCTTTATTGTATTTTCTGATAATTATATATAAAAGTGATAGAATTTGTTTGGTTTTATTGTATCATATATACTTTTAAATATTTATACATGGATGTATATATGATCTCATATTTAGTTATATCTAGTATATATGATGAGATATAAAAGATCAACTTGTTTATAGCATGCGATATAACAATTTGTGATGATAAATAGCGCTGTATTAAAAATATTAGTAAACAAAAATATGAGATGTAAATATATAGCGTTACATATGGCCACATATGCAATTGTATATAATAATATCAAGACTTATGTATATGACTACATACATATAAACTTTTTGCATCAGGAATACAATTTTCAGGTGGAAATTTTAAAACATTGGATTTCAAAAATATTTTTTTTTTCTGGCGGTTACAAATAAAAACTGTGGTTTGCCAGTATATATTATTTTCTGTACTGTTGGCTATTTTGCCTGCGATAAAGGTATTGCTACATATTTTAGTTACGTTCTTTAAAAGTAGTGAATTTAAACAATAAAGCTTTGGCAAAAACTTTAACGAAAAGCTTATTTTTAAGGAAATGCGCTTAAACAAATATTATTTGTATGTTGTTCGGCTAAAAAGGTTAACTCAAGTTAATTTCTGTTTATTTTTTGATAAAAGCATTTAAAAATATGATTTATTAATTAATACTACGAAAGGCCTTTCTACATTGTAATATTTAGTAGTAAGATCTATGAAAAGTTTTACATTTCTTTATAGTGTTTTAATTTAAAACACTGTGCAGAAATGTTAAATAATACTGTGAGAATGAAAATTATACGATTTTGAGAAATCATATTATTTAACACGAGACATTATTTTAGCATACACACAAAAAAAAAAAGTTCGTAAAGTTAGCAAAAAAGTTAGTTGAGTCAGCAGCGTTTTTGTTGGGAGAATCGTTGCAAAAAAATTTCTAATATTTGCAAAAGTGTTTTGTTGAAAATCAGTGAGCTTTATTTTGCTGAAATTTATATGTATTTTTTTTTTGTGATTGTTTTAAATATACTTATATCGTCCATTTCATGATAGATCAGTCAAAATTTGACCGGGGTCTTTTACATTCCTTTATGTTTTGTACACGTATTCTCTAGGATGCCTATTAGTCACTACCATTTCCAGTTTCTGCAAAATTCTGTAAACTCGCGTTTTTATTGGCTTTTTCAGTTTTTAAAAATTAAAAGAAATTTAAAAGTAGTGAACTTTGAAAAGCCATATTTCCTTAAGTAAGTGCACTATTTCAAAGATTTAAAAAGCATATGAAAACTTCAATTGTCTACTTTGCAACTGTCCAAATTCAAACTCAAGTTTTTAATGCATTTTGCACTTTTACCCTCCTTCGATTTTGGAAACGTTGTCATTTTTGAAAAAATTATAGTTTTTAGAAGAAATAACAGCTTCGAATATTTTTTGACCAGAATGCTAACTATTTTTAATAATTTTTTAAAAACTAGCTTACTATATTTTCCCATATAAAAATATTTGTTTTGGTTTTTTAAGATTTAATTTTTTTTTTATAATTAAAAAAAAAAAAAAACATAACAGCACTGAACTTTGAAGAGCATTATCTTCTAAATTGTATTGACTATTTCCATAATTTAAAATTCATTTGAAATCTGTAGTTGTCTAGTTTACGATTTGTGGATCACTGTTTTTTTCTTAAATGCAAATGTGATTTTTTAATGAATCTTGCATTTAAAATGCATTTTTCAAAAAGAAACGTTATTTTCGCCTTCAGACGCTTTTTAATCTATTGAAATAGTCATTATAGGTAAGAAGATAATTCTATTCAAAGTTCAGTGCTGTTATGATTTTTTTGATATAACCCAAAATTATAAAAAAAAAAACTTTAAAATACTAAAAAATTGTGTTTTTATATGAAAATGCAGAAAGCTATTTTAAAAAAAAAAATCAATTAAAATTATTAAAAAGAATAATGAAATTTTCAGAAATTACAACGTTTTAAAAATCGAAGGGGATGCGGAGTAAAGTATACAATGCAATCAAAAATTGCATTTGCATTATGAATGCATTTTCAAAAAACAAGTTATTGCTTTTAATAAAAAATCGTTAAAAAGACAGTTTCGACTCTTTTTAAAGTCTTCTACTTTGAGAAATATGGCTCTTCAAAGTTCACTACTTCTACATTTCTTTGATTTTTAAAAAAGTTAGAAATGGGATTAAAAACTCAAATTTACACAATTTCAAGAACTGAAATCGGTAGTGAGTAATACACATCCTAGAATATACGTATTAGAAAATTCAGATTACTCGGGTTTGGTTTTGTTCAAGTAAACGAGTAACTCGACTTTGAGGTTTTTAATTTACTCGAATAATCGGGTAAGATTTTAAAATTACTCGAGAAACTCGAATAATTTCAATAGTTATATTAAATTAATTTTTACTTTTAAATAAAGAATAACACACAAACCAAATACAGAATCGGAACTTCCGAAATTGTTTTTTATCAAAATTTAAAATAAATCCACCTCATTTAATTATTTAAAAATTACCAATATCTTTTAAAACAATATACAATTGAGGAGTTTAACTTTTTTCTTTAGTTTTTATAAACTTTGACTTTAAGTAAACATTACCCACATTTTTTGAAAATATCAAAAATAATAAGGCATAGCAACAATCAGTTCATGCCTTGGAAAAATATAAAGAAAAATTATATTACTTTTTCGCCGTAGCTAAAAAATTGCAGCGTTGAAGTTTGGAAGAGAGATTTTTGTTCAATATATATTTTTTTTATTTTTGCAAAATTGGTCATTTTAAATGTATGTTATTAAGTTGAATATAGATCCGAATGTAAGAAATTACTGAACGGCCCAATCAGAATTGCCCACACATGGTTCCACCTCAAAAGTTATACCTCAACTAAACAAATATAATACGCAAATTAAAACGGATACTTAAACATTGCTTTATATTGTATAAAAAATTCTTATTAAAAAATACGAAACAGTTTAAGATTTTATGAAATATAAACTGAATAGAATATATTTTGATTTACTCGATTGACTCGATTAATCAACCAAAATTGTTCGAGTTATTCGTTACTCGAAATTGGCCATTTTAATTTACTCGAACAATTGCTTGATTGAAATTCATCGATTAATCGATTAATCGAGTAACGGTTAACATTAAAAAAAGCATGGATGGTAACCGATTCCATGCGGGTAACGCTAGTTTCCTTTATTTCGGTAACGATATTTAAGGGGTATCGATATTTCAGTTATTTCGGTAACTGTTTTTTTTAGCTATAACGGTATTTTAATTATTTCGGTAACGGCATTTTAAGGGTAACGTTATTTTAGTTATATTGGTATATGTATGCCTGCACACCGATATTTTTAGCCTCATCATGCCCGAATTTCAATGTATGCTGATCACACTATTAAAGCATATGTATTTACAGTTATTATTTTTACTTTTAATCTTCTAATAATTTCGGTAACGGTATTTTAAGGATTTTAATTATTTCGGTAACGGTATTTGAGTTATTTCGGTAACGGTATTTTAGGGGTATTGGTATTTCAGTTATATCGGTAACGGTATTTTACGGATAACGGTATATTAATTATATCGGTAATGATATCTAAGGGATAACGATAGTCAGCTGAAAGGATTTTGAATATATAACGGTATTTTAGCGGAATAACGATATTTTAGCGGTACTGCCATCCCTGAAAAAAAGTAAATTTATCAATTTAAAGTCGCAAATATTCATTTTCCTATTTACAGTAGTCACAAGTTACATATTTTTCTCAGTAAGTGAGAGAATTGCAATCTCTTTATTTTCTAAACTGGTTTTTGCACAAAGTACAAAATATAAATCATCCCAGCAAAATAAGAGCTGAGTAAGAAGTAGTAAAAACACCACATCTACTGAGCCGGATGTGGTGCAAATTCAGGTGAATCATTAATGATTTTAACATTGTCGTGTCATTCATTGGGCGGATGGAGTGAAGTTATATAACTTGTTAATAGCATTTTAAACAGTGCATGGATGCTATTTTTCAATAGTTCATGGAGGTCTTTTTCAAATATATATTAACATTTTTATTTAATAAAAACCTGCAGCATACTTTAGGGATGTTTCTTTAAATATTAAAAAAAAAAATCTTTTGGTGCCAGCGAGTATTGAACACACGAATCTGAGTTACGATCTGCTGTATTAAAGTAGACCGCTTTACCATTTGCACCAAAGTTTCTTATGCAATACAACAAACTTAAAACGAACTTAAGTTGAAAATATTGATATTTTTTATTTTTATTTTATTAATTAATAATCATATAATTTCAAATTATTTGCTATTACCCTAACCGAGCACTAGCTACTATGGCCTTCGGCGCGTTGTAGCGAAAACAGACCAGTGCCTCTGGTGGGAATCGAACCCCCGCACTGATAAGCCAGCACGCTACCAACTAGCCTACCGTGCTATTAAGTAACTAGCTTTCAAAATTTGGCTGCGATATTTTTCGTTTTTGCTAATTTTTGCGATCCGAAACAATAGAATTAAAAATTCAAATAGATTTTTGAAGCCAAAATCAAATTTTTTTTACCTAGTTTTTTTGAATGTTGCACACGTTTCAAGACACACCTGAAAAGTATATCTTGAAAAAATATGAAAAATTCGATAAACTAATTTTTAGCAGTGAAATACATATTTGCATTCTCGTATCAATATAACAATAAAAAATATAAAACCTTACGTTTTTTTATATTTTTAAATAAGTTTTACAAAAAGTTCCATCGCAAAGATAAATAATAGATTTTTATCAAATAATTATTTGTCCATTGTGGATAACAATGTTCTAAAACAAAATTCTTTATGATTGAAGTCAAGATGTTAATTATTTGGTCGTTTTTAAATTACTTAATTCTCTTAAAATACTCAGAAAAAACTAAAATAAATAAGAAATACTAAAAAAATAAATTAGAATTATAAAAAAATAAAAAAAAAATTAAAAAAAAAATTATCTCCCCGGCCCGGAATTGAACTCGCAACCTTCTGATTGCAAATCCAACCACTTACCACCTCAACCTCCATATAAAAAAAAGAATATGTGAACTTACGAAAAACTACTTCTTAGCTTGTTATTAATTTAGATAGCAATTAATTTATATGGTGATGCAAATGCTGTTTAAAATAACTTTAATTTAACATTTTTGGCAGTTGTTAACAATAACTTCTATTAAAGTGAAAAATGTGCGTATGCTAATGCTTTGGAAGTCAAGTTAAAGAGGTTCTTAAAGCACTACTTGCACTTTATTTTGCAGGGTAGTTGCGTTTAATTTCAATTTCCACTTGTTCGTCCATTCTATTACCTGATCGAGAGCAGTTTGTAGGGTTCGTGTTGATTCATCGACAGTTGCCGCTACTGAGAGAATAGCTGTGTCATCAGCAAAAGTTGCCATTGTTGTATTTTCTAACTCTGGAACATCACACGTGTATAAAAGGTACATAATTGGTCCCAAAATGCTTCCCCGTGGAACGCCTGCCTTTATTTCTTTTAAATCTGAATATACTTCTTCATGTTTTATTCGAAAATATCTTTCTTCTAAATACGATTTAAGCAGGTCACAGTAACTGGTGGGTAGTTGAGATGCGAGTTTTGCAATAAGTCCTTTATGCCAAACCTTATCAAACGCCTGGGAAATATCCAGAAAAATGGCAGAGCATATCTTTTTTTCTTCTAGAGCCTTTTCTATAACGTGTGTGATCCGATGAACTTGATCTATAGTGGAGTGTTTATTTCTAAATCCAAATTGGTGTTTGGGAATTGTGTTATTACGATCAATGACTTCTTCAATTCTTTTTAAAAGTAATTTTTCATAGAGTTTTGATATTGTGGGTAATATCGAAATTGGTCTGTAAGAGCTAACGTTATGTAATTCCTTTCCCGGCTTTGGAATCATAATAACTTCGGCCACTTTCCATAGGCTAAGGACATATTTCAGCCGGATGGATGCATTAAAAAGTTGTGTTAGGTGTTGAATATTTCTTAGCACTTCCTTGGTAATCAGATCACGTATTAATTTGTTCCCATACCTCTATAGGTGATACTTGTTCAATGTTCTCCTCATTAGTCTGAGCATAATATGGATCTAGCGGCTCGATTTGGTTGAGATTTCCTTCCATAGAGAATGTAGTCGCTAAGTAGTCTGAAAACAAGTCTGCTTTCTGGCTATTGGTTTTTGCCTACTGGTTGCTGTTGGTTCGAATTTAGCGTATTTTGACTTATATTATTTTTATAGTTTTTTTACGAAGATGAAACTCTAGGGTCAAAAATCAAGGTACTATTTTTACAATTTAGCTCCGAATAGGGTAATTTTGTTGAAAAATGTGATTTTCTAAATCTTTCTTTTGTTTGTCTATATGAGCTCTTAGAATATGCTAAACTTCTTATTCTAAATTACTCAGTGGTTAGTTTGTAACATAACATACTCGGATTAAAAAAGAGATATGTTGCGAATGTTTTTTTGTCAATTCTCTCTAAAAGTGCACAGCTAACACTTAGAGTCGTTCTTGTAAACAAAAATTCGATTCGATAGGAAATTCGATTCGAACAGAATTTTCACATTGAAAACAAAGTAATAAATATTACTTTTTAGCTGCTAAAAATGTTGAAAACGTGTAGACAATTATTTAGTAAATACAAAATGTATTAAAAAGTTGGACTTTTAGGTACTGATATCAATTTACCAGAGTTATAAAACTTTCTAATTCCTCCCCTGAATATATATAAATTTTTTTAATCGGGTAGTGAAAAATAGACTTGCTCGCCTTCTCTTCCTCAGTGCGACGGACTAAATTGATAAATTACAAACAGATTAATTTATTTTATTCCTAGCGGGTACAGTGGGTACAGTTTTTCCACACACAAGCTCTGTATCAATTCCGTCTAAACTTACATCAAATAAAATAATTTAATGAGATTAATATTGAAATCGAAAAGGCATAACAAATTTTAAGGACTGTAAATTGTATGGAGCAAACATTTTCATAGCATCCTTATATAAAAATTTAAAGTTTACATATTTAAAAACATTTTAAATAATTTCTAGTGGTACTTTTGGGAGTGGTACTTTTTGAAGCCTATGCCGAACAACGTCCAAATTTACCATAGTAGGCCTAAGCCGACGCAGATTATACCCAAAACAGCCCAAACAACCGTTTTAACATAATTTTGCATACGGGAACGGTTTTGGGTCACTGCGGTAAAAACAGGTCAATTTCAAGCTTTGCTTCAAATCGTGTGCAGCTTGGGTTGTTTTGTGTCATAATTGAGTAATAATAAGTACCGATGGTCTATTTTCGGCCGAAGACAATTAATCGGTCGAACACTAATGAATTCCTGCTAATAAGTAACCATATCCCCAATTAAATGTCATAAAACTTAAAAAAATAATGCATGTTTTCCAAAATAATCGCGGTTTTCTGTTTAAGTTCTGATATATGAAAAAAAAATTTTTTGAGTGTATTTTTATACTGTTTGGTTGTTCCTCACTTACCATGGAAATAAAAAAAAAAACAATTGCCAGTACTTTTAGTACAAACTGAGTACTTATCGGCGTTGTTAAAACAAGCCTATTTTGAAATGTGATAAATACAATGAGACCGTCGATAATATATATAATCTATCGGTTATAGTAAAATCAAAAATGAATGAAAAGAAGAAAACTTATGCTTTTTTCGTTGACTTTAGAGCTGCATTTGACAGAGTGCCAAGAAAACCGCTCATTTATAAATTACATGCTTTAGGTATGTCAACGAAAGTAGTAAATTTTATAGAAAACGTCTACAGACACACAAATCAGCAGTTTGGAACGGAAATGAGGTTTCTGAGTACTTTGAAACTTATACAGGTGTTAAACAAGGGTGCCTTTTGTCACCCTTGCTTTTCACTCTATATTTAAACGATCTTCACGAACACCTGGGTGGTGGGCTATTAATAGATGATATTAACGTACGTTTGCTTCTTTATGCAGACGATATTGTTTTATTAGCTGATGATATACAAACTCTACAAAGTATGGTAATAAACTTGGAAAATTACTGTGAGCAATGGAACATGGAAGTTAATATGCTGAAGTCAGAAATGATGGTATTTAGGAAAGGTGGTAGACTGGCATCAAGAGATAAGATTTGGTATAAAATCAAGAAGTCAGAATTGTAAATGAGTACAACTATCTGGGTGTAATTTTGACACCGCAAATGAGTTTTAAGAAACATATTCAAAAAAGAAATATATCTTCCAAGAATAGTATTAACTCAACGTGGAACAGTTTTCTAAACAAACCAAATATAAGTTTAAAATCTAAATGGAAGCTTTTTCAAGCAGTTTGTCGATCCATACAATCATATGCGGCTCAGATATGGGGATACTATTTATTTGAAGAGGTAGATAAACTACAGCGTTATTTTATGAAGAGAATTTTAAAACTTCCAGATTTTGCACCCAACTACACTTTGTTTTTGGAAACAAATGCAGAGTGCAGTCATTTTTATACATTAAATTTGCATATGAACTATATTTACAAAACGCTATTTCAGTACAACCAAAACAGATTGCCAAATAAACTGTCATTAATTGTATTACGAGATAATATATTTTGGGCAAAGGAGATTAATAATCTAAGTAGAGATTTTGGAGTCCAATTTGCGTATGAAAATATTTCTGCGCAAGAATGGATTCACAGTGGAACTATTTTGCTCCAAGAACTAAAATCAAGAACCTCTGAACAACTAAAACAACAAGCAATTAACAGTGAATCGCGTTTTTACAAATTATTAGATCATAAAGTGGGCATAAACTATATAGAAAATTCAAAAAACCAATGGCAAATTTCAAACGTATTTAGAGCAAGGTGTGATTTGTTACCTCTAAATGCAAACAATTTCAACACAACACAAAGTAAAACTTGTACGTTATGTAATACAGGTGAAGACGAAACTTTACCACATTTTATGGCAAGATGTCCAATTTTTAGGGAAATCAGAAACAGACATTTTGGTAAAACCTATTTAGATGAAAATGAACTCAAAAATATTTTGAATGGCCAAATATTCAACGGATGGAATATACTCCATAGTTATGTAAAAATTGCATTAAACTATAGAAAATCAATAATGAATGAATTTTTATAAATTCTATTTTTTAACAGCTATAGTTTTTGCTACATTTAATAAATATTTTTAAACTTGTTTATACTTTTTAATATTTAAATTACATATATATTTATATATTTATAACAGACGACTAATGTAATTGTTAATTAATTAATTTATTTCTTTATTTTTATATTTGTAAATAAAGATACATACATACATACATACATACATACATACATACATACATACAATAAGACCGCCCTTACAAATAGTTGAAAATTCCGCTACTTCAACAGAAAATAGTTCCTAAATTTGCGCCAGCAGAATTTCCAATGAAGTTAAATTTATGTGACCTAAATATTTGAAGAACTAAATCAACCGAACTTTTAAGCCGAATTAATAGAACATTTTTGCTAAATAGATCTTTCCGGATCTGAACAGAGGAATTACCAGGAATATATGTAGTTAATAAAGAATAATTATTAGATTAACGATTTTCGGCCCCTTTCGCTCTATCTCGCTTAGTTTCCGAGATATGCCTATTTTATGATTATAAAATAAAAATATGAGAAAATACCGCCATCTACAAGTGAGACTGATACCAAAAAATAATGGTTTGAAAGCAATGTGGTTTAAATTAACTGGCAAAATTTGAGAATCTCGAGTTACTACATTTTAGGTAATTATATGATTATTAGATAAAAATTAAAAAAAAAAAAATAAAATTAAAATAAGTTCAAATACGGATGAAATTTGTTCATGAGGTTAAATGTGATAACTGAATACTTTAGCTAAATAACTGGTTTAGGCCGAGTTTTTAGGATGTCAGTTAAACTTGGTTTAGTTAAACCGGTAACGAATTTTGTCTGCCATTTCCAAGTTTATTAACAAAAATTTGTCGGAGCCCATTTATCTTGTTTAGAATTTTCGTCTTTATCATTATAAAACAAAATACGCCACATTTCCGAAGCAGTATTCCATTTAAAAACTTCGTTAATCTAAGTTTAATGGCAATCTACATCCTAAAAACTTGGCCTTAAACCCATTTAACAGACGGTAATTATGTGATAATTAATAATTTGTCAAACATTTTTAAATTCCTCATATCGTCACCTTAAATGCAAAAGAGCGTAACTAACGAAGTTTCCAAAACTGAGTTTATTGATGATTATGATTCATTTGGCTAAGGCTAGGCATGTACTACACAAAATTTAGCCAAACTAAACTACGTCAAAAATAGCGGTTTTTATAAATAAAGATCGAGCATTTTTTTAGTTGCCCTGTAAAATATTGAAGTAGGGTTCAGTGATTATGAAGCACTGCATCGAACTACATATCTCCACAAAATTGTTGGGTTCTATAATTAAAACTATAAGTTTTATTAAAGGATATTGTTAAAATATATGTGGCAGTGTTTTTGCTTCTCCTTCAAGAAATAAATATGTTAGTTACGTTCTTATGCATTTTAGGTGACGATATACAGGTATATTTTTTTTTGTTCTCATAGCAGAATTTTCAACTATTTGTACGGTCTTTTTGCTAGTGTATTTTTTTTTTTTTTTGAATATTTACATAAAATACTTTTTTTGATTTAATTAAAAGGAACTATTATTTGTGATGTAGAAATATATGATGTACATAATTTAATAATCTTTATTTCGAGTTGTACAATTTCATTCTTTCAGAATATATTTTTACATAATATACTTATATCTTAATTTTATTATGTATAAAAATATACATGTTTACAAAATATACGCATGTTTATGACTTATAACTAAATTGTCTTTTGTGCTTAATTATTTCTAAATAATTTTTTTCAAAATAATACAAAAAACAACGAATTTGAATAAAAATAATTATCATTAAGGCTGTGCGATTGATTAATTTATTGTTCAAACAAAATTTTATTTAATCACAAGCAGTCAATTTTTTATTAATCAGAAATTTTATTAGTTTGATAAAGACTAATAAAATAATTTTGTCACTAATGAAAATTGAATAATTTAAATAATGCCTTTAGAACTTTTTCGAGTTTTTTTTTCTTAAAATTTTCAAAATCAGTATAATTATGAAATGATATTTATCGCTCTACCTTAATTATAATTTTAGGCAAAATGCATACACATATCAAATAAAAAAAAAAAAAATAGGTTGGATGTACGAAAATAATAGGGGATCTCATAAAAACTAGTATAATACCCGTAAACTGAATTAAGAATATTTGTAAAGAATACGACTCATTCTTTGATAGATATAGATGCAATAAAAAATGCTTTGTTATGCAAATGTAAATTTTAGATCAACATTTTTAACCATGGATAAATAGAAAATTTATAATTTTTTATATTAAATTTAACGTGTCTGTTTCTGTGAGGCAAATATCGTCCAATTTTCTTGATTTTTTGAAAAAACCAAATCCATTATTTCCATGCAAAAAATTAAATTTTTTGTATAATTTGTAATTTTTATATTTTGAACAGATTTTAGAACAGTTTAAATCTGTTTAAAAAAATAATTTTTGATGGAAATGCAGTTTTTGGACAGATAAGCCGAAAGAAGTCACTTTTTCTTTATATAGAGAATATATTGTGAGTTTTTAACTGTTTAAATTTTGATGTTGGGATTTTTCTGAGCTTCTTTTCAAAATTGTTGATTAGATATTTGTTTGGTACATATTTTTAAATTTATTATTAGAAAAGTTATTTTCCTCGAAAAAGTGCTTTCCCAGCCATTCATTTTTTGACCTAATTTGTTAATTGAAGATTTAATTTTACTTCTACGTTTTAGAAAGAGCCCGTTTATTCTTTCGGCATCTTTTTTGTGTTCGCGTATAATTAAGGAACATTTTAAATGTTTTTCCATCGCTTTAAACCGCCTTTTTAAACTGGCTATCCGATTTAGCGTTGTAACCAGCAATTACTTTTCTAAGCCAGGCTCTCATTGATAAGTCGGTCAAATTGCACTTTTTATTGGAGCAAGGAATACTCTTACAGATCAGATCTTAATGTAGAGAATACAAATTTAAGAGTCCTGTGTTTTTTTAGCTGCCCAATTTTATATTTATGTGTTACTAAGTGGGGTTAAGAACTAACCACTTTTACGGGTTTTTTCGGTTTATTTCGTTCTGTTTAAAGTAACTATAGACAAGTTTGGTATGAAAAGTTTTTTGAAGACACATTCAATGTTGTACGTCTTTTTTTTTGTAAAGAGAAGCAACACTCAGGAAATTGTTCCTATTAATTAATGTGTTGCTGTCTTTGGAAAGGGGATAGTAGAGAGGTGAAAGGTGGGAAAAGATGTAGTGCTTCAAACATGGCAACACTGTAATTGCGCGAAGTGATAAGTCTTAGAGCAGTTGTTGCTAGTCACCTCATGTAGGGTAGGCGAACTTATTGAAGCTCAAGTATATTTGTTATAAACAAAAATGTGTTTTGTGTAACATTAAGCCAGGCGTTTTATTAAAAAATTGTAGTTGTATTAAGCTCAAAATAATGGATAGAAATTTCTATATAATTTAATCGCATTAGGTTTTAACAACATATCCAAAGTTCTTTAAAATCTGCGAGTTCGTGTCGGGATACCTCCCATTTTAGTACAATGACTTTCTAGCTATTCAATAAACAAATAAACTGATTTCGATTTTTTCCAATCAGAAAAAAAAAATTTGAAGATGTTTTTCTTTTTTGCCTTTTAAAAAAAAGTATATGCTTGATTTTCATAAAATTGATGCAGTAACATAGGAAAACAAGAAGTTATCCGAAACTAAAGTCAAAATTTTGATAGTAATTACCTTTTTTAGTTAGAATATTGTTCTACCTCAAGTCCAAAATATAATATGATATTGTCATATTAAATTTTATAGGTTGCTTTTTAAAAATTTGATAATTTTCAGGATAAACAATACAATTGTTTCATAGACATCACCCTAATCTTCAGTTATACGCAAACGAACACGATAATTTACTTAACTCAAACCGATGAGAATTTTGTCTGCCTTAGGCCCGATTACTGAATGTCCAGTTAAAATTTAACAAAGAGTTAAATTGAAAATGTATATGGGAAACAACAAGAAATGTTTTAGTTAAAGTCCCAGTTAGTAGCAAATGGGACATTGTCAAATGAGGCTTAGTGTATAAACTGAATGATTTGGTAGATCTAAACATAAATCAAAACTTTTTGAAAATCAACAATTTTTACATATCAATATACATACTTTGTATATCATTATATGTAGTATATGTGTTTGTTGCATTACAATTTGTAAAAAACAACAAACAATGTTTGTATGAGAAAAGCCCGTAGTATGGTGATTGTTCAAATTTTTTTTTAATTTTTATTTTAAAAATACAAAAATAGTTTTTTTAAAAGTTTTGATTTTATGATTAGGTTTACCAAATCAGTCAGACAAAATTCTCATAATGGTGATTTTGTAGGTTGAACGTAATGTCTGGGTTTGAGTTAAGGCAATTATCGTTTTCTTTTGTGAGCAACTAAAGATTAGGGCAATGCCTATGAAACAATTGTATTGTCTATCATGAAAATTATCAAACTTTTAAAAAAGCAACAAAAAAATATAATATGATCATATTAGATTTTGAACTTGAGCTATAAGAATATTCTAAATAAATATGTGAAAATATAGAAAGTCCGAGAGAACAATTTTTAATACAAACATTAAAACGTTTTAGAAAAATTACTTTTTCTTTAATTAGCTACTCAAAATTTGTTGCAATTTCATTCCGCTTACGGTATTCGTGTTACAGAAAAAGCTAAATTTAATTTTATATAAAAAATTCAAAAATTAAAATTTAAAATGCATCCAAAAATTGCTTTTTTTTAAATGTATTTTTTTATTGCATTAGTGTGAAAACGAACAACCATATAAATTGATTGATTTTTGAATTAGAAAAAGCTGATAACAAATTTCGAATATAGAGCTCTTCAAAATTACATACTTTTGCGATATTTGGAGTTTTTTTTGAAAATTAGAACCGTGAAAAAATTAAAATTTTTTTTAATTTTAAAAAACTGAATACGTGGACGTGTTATGGGCTCCATGGAGTATATGTGTACAAAAAAATTAATCAAATTTGAAGACCCTCCATTTATGGTGTATTATGGAACTCATGACATAAATCATACAATTTAATACAGTTTACAAGTAGTATATAGTTTTGCATGAATACGTTTAATAAACCTTATTTTAATAAATATGTATAATTTTGTTGCGAGGCAAAAGGCACGCATATACTAATTTCCCTTCATCTTTTTTACAAATAATTTGATTTGAATTAGTCTTTTATGTTTTCTTAACTTACAGTCGCTCCAAAAAGTGAGTGCTCACAATAAATTGTAATTTTCAAATGATTTTAAAACACCTTTCATTTGTCATATAATATCTACTTTATAAAAAATTCCGAAAGATTCCCATATTTTTGAACATAGCAACAAAAACAAAAAAACATCCGTTTTGAAACTCCAAAAATTGAGGGCGTTTATTCTTAAAAATTAATTCTTTGGTACACGAATTTATATTAAATTTGTGTTATGCTATTTCATATTATCTGTAATCATATTCCAGAAAGAGAATTAAACAATGTTTGGGTCACATTAATTGGACTATTTTTCAATTATTTCTATGTATCACTAACCAGATCCTTTTTCAGTTATTTTCAAATTCTCCACTATTTTTTTGAAATCTTACCAACATTTTTTTAAATAAGATTTACAAAGTTGGTTAGAGATCTTTTTGATAACATTTTTGAAAATAGAACTGAAACCACAAAAATTTCTGTTTTTTTTACTATTTTTTTTTTTGTCAAAAAATGTAAATGTTTTAATATTTTCATCATAAAAAATCGCAACACTTTGAATTTACGTATTAAGATCCTACAGATCCTTTTTGTATAAAAAATGGAATGTATTATTCTTATTTTTATTGCAATATTTACAATCAGACATTTCGAAATCTCTAAAAACTTTATTGGAATTAAAAACTCCAAATTTTTTAATATATTGAACATTTCTAAAACATTTGATTATTGCTTCCCTGCCAGAAAACAAGCTCCAAAATCAGCCAGAAATGGCCCCAAAATATATAAAAAAAATCAAATTTTTGTATGAAAGTGGTTCATCCAAAAGAGCATTCTTTTCATTTTTCTTTAGTAAAAGTTTTTGCTTATTTTAGCAGAGTAAATTTTCAACTGACGAAAATTCAACTAGAATATAACTAAAATTTTGTAAAGTGAACAGTTTTATTTTTAATGTTCTTATTTTATTAATATTTAGCAAAAAAAAAAAACGTGTGCTAATTTTAGCAGTTTTTTCTGCAACGTAGTTTTTAACAAGTCTTTAGTAGCTTTTTACAGGTTTATTTCCATGAGTTTAGCGATTAAAGGGAATAATGGAATACAAATTTATCATAAATTCGTGTACCAAGGCATTAATTTTTAAAAAGAAAGCACTGACTTATTGGAGTTTCAAAAAGAGATATTTTTATGTTTTTGTTGTTGTATTAAAAAAATTGAGCATCTTTCCGTTCTTTTTATTCCATAATTATATGGCAGATAAAAAGTGGTGACTAAAAGTTTAAATAAGTGATAGTCATTTGAAATGCAAAATTTGTGGTGAGCGCTCACTTTTCGGAACGACTGTATATAAGTTTAATCTCTAAAAAAAATAGAAAACAGATCAATCAAATTTCTCTTGATTTGGCATACAAATAAAGAATTTTGAACACCACATATTTATGGATTGTGATATGCTCGTAAGCCATCCGACAGGACGATATATTGTCATAAAATACACTGGAATGCCAGATACAATAATAGCAGTACCTACACCAACTTCAATTGGTGATTGGAAGCACGATGAGATCACAAGGAAGAGACAAATGATTAAATATAATATTGGCAAAACCAGATTAACACGTATGGGTCTCTCAATTTTGGGCTGTTTATAACGTAGCCACAATAGACCGGAAACGGAAATTAACGTGAACAAAGCCTCAACATAGCTGACATAATTGATAAGAGCATAAACATCTTTGATGAATAGTAAAATTAGCGTTAAAATACACTGAAATATATAATAAAAAAATTTCATTATGTATAAATTAAATTGAAATAAAAAAAAAATAAAGAACGAACTAACATACCAAAAATATCAATGATGGTACTGGTGTCAAACAACTGACATTTATGAGGGAAATAGCTGCCGGTAAATGTCCATTACGTGCGCCTACAAAGAATAAACGCGACGAAGCAAAAATGGCACCATTTAAAGAGCCAAACGTTGAACAGGCCACAAAGAAGGGCATTAACCATGCCATGAAACCCAACATCTTATCACCAAATGTTACAGCTACAGCATCTGAAGCCAAGATTTCATCAGAGGATAAAACGGAGAAGTACGCTATATTTGTGACCACATAAATAATTGTAACCACTGGCATGGATATGCAAATTGCCTTGGGTAAGTTCTTATAGGGATCTTTTAGCTCTTCGGTAACAAAGTTTAGATAATTCCAGCCCGAATACGAAAATAAGCCATTATAGAAAGCCAACGCTATTAAACCTGGTTTAGTTAACGAGCCACTCATCGGTTCATCCCAGTGTTCTGTATTGCCAGCAAATAAATACCAAACTCCTGCTGCTACAATGACCAGCAATGCAAATACCTTCGTACCGGTAAAGATGTCAGTGACACGTGTCACCCATTTCACATTATAACAGTTTATAACTGTCAAAACACCTGTGGAACATAAAAAAGTAAATCAAGATAACAATTTGTTTATTAAAGATGTTGTAATTCAAACTAACATGTTATAACAGCTGCCAGCAGCTGTACAGCAGCAGCAGGAGCATCACAGGATGGCCAAAATGGCTGCAATAGATATTGGGCAAATGTTAAAGCTGTGATGGCATTACCAGTTGGCACTAAAATTAGTAGAGCTACCCAGAGGTATAAAAATGCTGGTAAAGGACCAAATGCAGTACCAATATATGCATAATCTCCACCAGATTTGGGAATCATTGTACCTTGAAATATAAAAAAAAATAAAACTATTTCAATACATTTAGTTCAGTACAGTCTCATGCAATATAACCTCAGAAAAAAATCTAGTTTCAATTAAAATCTTTGTTAATTCAATTAAAAGTTTAATTAAATTCCGTCTTATGAAGAAATTTGTAGTATCAATTAAAATAACACAGCGCTACAAAATTGACCCTGAACATTAAAAACAGTAGTACCGAGTTGTTGATCCTGAATATTTTTATATTAACAAAAAAATGAATTCCTGTGAAATTTGTTTTAAAAATTATCAATTATGTATGTAACATATCCTGCAAAAATTTTTGTGCCAGAAAATGCCGGATTTTCAACGAGAGTTTAACATTGCTCTGTTATAGATAGTAAGCTGTGTCATAGATAGTAATGCTTCAAAACAACTTCCAAGGTATGCAAAACAACTTTCAATGCCAAAATAACTTCCAAAGAAGTTGTTCAGGTAGAACGATACCTCAAGACTCGCACTCAAAAAAGTGTTACAGGTACTATATGACAGTTGCGAGTGTAGTATCAGTACTAGTTTTTTCCAAATCCAATTACAGTTGTTTCTCTATATGAGACAATACAAAACAACTATTATGACAGTTATTTAAAAAACTCAACTAAAGAAAATTACTGTACTTTTACAACAGTTGTTTGATACAGTTATTTTAGTATTTTAATAAGCAATTACTAAGCAGTAATTTTGCAGTAAATAGATAATTTTGGTGAATTATTTAAAAATCGAAGATTATTTAAAAAATTTAAAAATTCTCATTTAGTTTATATTTGTTATTATTATTATATTAGAGTTTCATAATTCGCAAATGAGGAAGTCAGCGCAAAAGCAGCCTAGACAGCCTAAAACGTACCAAAATTTGATGCAAAACCGGCCTATCTGGTATTTCACCAATAGTCAAGAAATGACGTTGCAAATGTTCTTTTTGTATTTCTTTATTTTGCTCTACTAATAATGCTTAGACCACTTTTTTGCATTTCATTTTTTCTCTACAAATTAAGCTTATGCCACTTTTGCGCTGCCGGTCTCAAATAATAATTAGAAAATGGGATTGTATCTCCAATGCATAGAAACGTTAAAACTTAAGTACCGTATGGAATTTTGACTTTGCATTTTAAGTAGCATGTGGAAATAGAAATTTTTATTGTAAAAATTGAAAGAAAAAACATTTTTTTCATTAAAAAATATTTTAAAAATACCGAAAAATAACTGTTAAAAACAGTAGTTTTTAGCGATTTTTGCAGTAGTTTCAACACTTTTGTAGTAAAAAATTGTTTGTAGTTTTTACGACATTGTTAGTTGTTTTTCATCATTTGAATCTCGCTCCTAGACGAGGACAAGAAATTCTCATTGAGTTTGTGATTTAACATAACCAAATATCTCTAGAAATTCTAATAACAAAGTCCCCTGAAGATTTCCTTAGGCAGGAATGAAATCCGGATAGGGACACGCCTACATCAGATTGCTTTTCACAATTTGTTAAATAAGTTTTGGGACTTTAGCACATTTAATTACTATAAATGCAATTAATGTTTATCCCGATAAAATAAATTTAAATAACAAATATGCAGGTGCTTGTGCAAATTTAAATGTAACTGACACTAATAGAAAACATATGATTTTCTATTGTTGATTTACTTGAATAAACGTCACTACATTGCTAGGTCTGTCAAAAAAACAGAGTAGTATTTGGAAGATGACAAAGCCAATTGTGACAATTTTTTGTTGTTGTTTTGGTTTTTCTTTGATATTTTAAATTTTGAATCTCGCTCCTAGACGAGGACAAGAAATTCTCATTGAGTTTGTGATTTAACATAACAAATATCTCTAGAAATTCTAATAACAAAGTCCCCTGAAGATTTCCTTAGGCAGGAACGAAATCCGGATAGGGACACGCCTACATCAGATTGCTTTTCACAATTTGTTAAATAAGTTTTGGGACTTTAGCACATTTAATTACTATAACTACATTGTTAGATATTTCAACGGTAATTGCATTTTTAACAGAATTACAGTTGTTTTAACTGTCATTTTCAATAGATTCTACGGTATAACTTTTTTGAGTGCATATTTTAAAAGGAATGATATAAGAGTTTCACCCCAAAGGTTTTGCTGGGTTACTATTAACTGTAACTTTTACTAACATATTTATTGCCGTTTTCTATATAAAATATGAATTTAACTGTTGTTTAAGTTTTAAAGTGATATTTAGTAAACAGGTGTTAGTATCATCAACAATTGATTTGTAATTTTGGCACTCGCTACTACTGGGTTAATTTAATGACGATTAAAAGCGCGTGCTTTTTACAAAAATATACAATTTGTTATCAGTTTTATTAACCGATCACATATTTAAAATTCAAATAATTTTAACATTTGACGATATGTTTTGCGGTATCACACGTAAAATTATACAAAAAAGTACATTTGGTAAACATATTAAATAAAACCAGAATTTAAAAGACATTTAAAAATAAATAGGCTTGTTTAACCCTTTATAAAAAAATAGGCTTGTTTAACCCTTTGACGACGAATGTTTGATATATGTCGCATTTTTATTTATCGTTGTAATAACTACAATTTTTAACCGATTGTTCCGAGTGTGATGCGTATCGACTAAGCATAGATATAGTTTTTAGATCATATCAACCAATTGTACCAGTATGGTCAAGATAAATTTATATAGGTAGTGGTACTAGAACTAAACAAAAACCGCGAAATTCGTGCGCTATATGTATTTCGAACAGAACCATGATTTTCAAAATAAATTTTGCACAATTTAGAAGCGTTGTTCAGGCGTCAGTCTATTCATGTTGAAATGCCAAACCAAACTAAACATAAATCACTGGACAGCTGACAAAATGGCGGCCAGTTGAAAAAGTGTTGCCAACTTAAAGTTCTATACCTGTAAAAAAAACACCCTTTACTACAATACTATCTTAGCATTTATACTACAACTATTGTAGTACAAATGCTAGTATATTGCTAGTATATTGTACGAGGCTAGAGGTACAATGAGATCGGTTTCTTGGTTTGACATAGGACTTTATTGGATGTGGACTAGATTTCAAAGTGTCTATAGTTCTTGTATTTACTTATTTTATAGTCAAGTTCCTTTTGATTTGTAAACTCATCACTCATTTTTTATTGGAATTCTTTAACTCCCACATAGGGACTCTGAAAAAAATATTGTACAGGTGTGATTCGGGGAAGCTTGGTCAAGAACCATTCCAAGCACTATTTTTGCAAGCCGTCACTCTAGGATGGGTCCCGCCCGACCAGATTCAATCCGATTATAGTACAGTGAAGCAAATAGTTGTTTTTAGATCTAAAGTTAATTTTGTTGCGTATTTTATCAGCCCAAGTACAAATGACGCCCGTTGTGATTCAGTTTTTGGTTGATATCATAAGCGTAATTTCCTCATGGGTATTCGGTTGATATACAAATGCAACATATACACACGCACCCACATTACAAATGACCCCAATAGTTTTAGTATAAATGGTACACAGAAAAAATTATCAACCTAAAATATCTAATAAAAGATTTGATTTTAATTAAATTTGTTTCTAAACAAATATTTAATTGAATCAATTAATATTTTAATTAATTTCCAATATATAAATTCATATTTTTTTTTTAGATATAACTCTCAAATTATTTCAGTATAAAATATCAAATACATTTGTAGTTTACAAACAAAACAAGCACACACACAAATACACTAACTGACACAGCATTACCAAAAACATATATACATACAAACGTGTCGTTCACACACTTTTTTTAGTATCATCCATTTTTTTGTAGATAGTTATTTATAGCTTTTTTCTTCTTTTTCATTTTCAATAAAAGTTTTAATTAATATTTGCATTGCCGTGATAGGTGCAAAATCAATTAAAATATTAATTGAATTCAATAAATTTTTTTATTTAAACCCGTTTTTATATTTTTCTGTGTAGTTGTAGTATAAATGCTAGTATAAATAATCCGTATGCGCCCTGGTAATCTGGTTGGTAGCGTGCTAGCTTATCCTTTAAAACCAGTTGGCATATACAATTTAACAGATTTAAAGTATATTGGTTCTACTTTAGTCTTTTTTTTTTTTTTGAATAAAAAAATCTGTTTCTTAAATCAAAAAATAAAAATGAATCCATTCTATAAATAATTGGTCCATATCAGTTTAAGACAATCGATAAAAAAAAACATATACATATATTCATTAAACTCCTTGCCCTACGTTAAATCATCGAATTGATATTGAATAAAGTGATATAGTGATTTAGAGTAATTTAATAACTCTTTTGTGATTTAATTCGCGAAGAATAAATAAAAAGAAACATTTTTGGTTGTAATGATTTGCTAAAGAATCAAGAAAACTCAATATGACTCTTTTCAATAAAAATGAATTTTGCGAGTCCATTCGTTGAAAATCGAATCAAAATTAAAAATTTAATTATGTTTTTAAATTTCTTTACTTCTTATCTCTGGATTCAGTTCTCCAAAATTCAAATATAATTTTCTACCAAAAAAAATCGTGCTAAAATTTATTTTTTTAAACATATTAATTTTCTTCAATACACATTTTGAAAATTAAAAAAAGTACAAAAATCAGAAAAACAGTACTTTTGCGTACTGTACTTTTTTTATCAAAAACATGTACTGCGAAAAACAGTATGTCTGGTAACCCTAATCTCGAATATAGCAAAAAATAGGGGTTTATAAATAAGATTCGGATTTAGCGCACACCAAAGCTTTAGAAAAGCATATTCTAGTCTAATGGTTAGAAAACTTGTTGGTTGGCCTGTGTTATTTTTGTAAGTCAAATTCTTTCTAATCCAATCTTTCAAACATAAATAAATCTGAATTTAATTAGTTTACACTAAATAAATACGCATTAAAAACTAAATATTTTCTAAATTAAATAATCAGTATTTACTTGTTTTGATTACCAAAAACAAAATTTTAATTATCAATATGTATTTCAGATTTGAATGAGAAGTTTAACAAAAAGACTACTGCAAATGGAATTAAAAACAAATGAAATTTTACTTGAAGAAAGGACGACTAACATTGCAGTAAATTCAACTAATATTGTCATTTGTTTTTTACTGTTCATAAAATGAACAACAGATGCAGTAAAAATTTAACAAACATTCATTTGTTTTATTTTTTTAACTAAAAAAAAACTTCTATATAAAATTAATGTAAAATCATAATACAGTAATTTTATGTGGTTTGTCAAAAATGAAATTTCTTCTACAAATGACTGTTTTTTTCACTTAAAATAAAGATTACTGTATTACGACTCAAACAACTACATATATTTACAGCAGAAGTTCCCCGAGTGTATTGATAATATAAAAAGCATTCAATGTTAATGCGTCAACATTATTTAAATATTATATAATCTGTATTTTTCATAAAAGAACTAGCGGAATAAGCAAAATATTATTTAAAAACTATGTACTCGTAGCATACTTGGGATTTTGTCATTGGCATTGAAATTTAATTGGCATTACATGATGTCAATGCCAAATATTTCATTACCATTCCAATGCCAATGAAATTTTTTTTAATTGGCATTGATTATTTTAATTGGCATTGATTATGCCTTAAAACCAATTGTAATTGACGAAAAATTAATTGTTTATAAAAAGCATTTTGTTTTGGCAAAAAAAAGATAAAGCAATAAAATTGAAGTTCTAACTCTAAATGTATTTTTTTATTTAATCTTGTTTGGTAACTGATTAGTCATGATGTTATTACAAGCTTTTTACAATACACTGCATTGCACAACTATAATTACAAAAGATTTTTGCCATTTTTTTTTCAACATTACAAACATTTTTTTAAAACTTATAACTGTTTTTAAGTGTGTGGTAACTAACAGGCGGACCGAAAAAAAACCTTTCTGATCGGGACCGGCGTAAAATAATCAACTGTGCCAGCAACTCAATGAAGAGTGTCAATCAGATAATCGATGAATGCTAGGTAAATGTGTCCAAATCAACCATACGTGAGCTCTTAAAGGGTTTTCAGAGAATTACTAGCCAAAAGCCAATGTCTGTGCCAAGGTTATTACACCTCCACAAAACTACTCGGTTTGAATTCGCTACAAAAAAATTTACAACCCAACATGAGAAAGGTAATTAAATAATCACAATTGTTGTTGGTAGGACTGTTTAAACACAAATTTCTTTTAAAGGTGATTTTTTCTGATGAAATAAAGTTCAATCTTGACAGTCTAGATGTTTTTAACAGATATTGGAGAGACCTACGTAAGGAACCACGATATTTCTCAAAAATAAATGTCGGAGGCGGATCCTTAATTGTTTCCGGCGCTTTTTGTTTCGACAGCATGGTTGATTTGGCATTTCCAAGCACCAGGATGAATGTTTCTGAGTACATAAAAGTATTAGAAGAGAAATTGGTGCTATTTATTAAAAATAGCAACGAAGTGGAATTTAGTTTCCATGTAAGTCGTAAAGCGATGGTTATCATCAAAATATATAAGAGTATTGGAATGGTCCGCATGTTCTCCTGATCAAAACCCCATTGACAGTATTTGGGGAGTATTAACCCGTCGAGTGTACGCAGAACCCGTTTTTCATCTAAAAGAAGCAGTTATTGATGCGTGGAGATCTATTACGGAAGAACTTCGAATAAATCTGGTAGACAGTATGTCTGACCGATTATTATCAGACATACTGCTGCTTTCAAATATTTTAATTAATTTTTTTTTGTAAATTTTAATATATTTAGTTAAGTATGTGTATTTATATGTATGAAACTTTAATTGATTTTGTTACACATTTTGAAATAGTAAAATTAAAAATGGCACGCAGTGTATATACTTGATAAAATACAGAATATTTATGAAATAAGTACGCGAATATAGTAATTTTATCTAAATTTGGAAAAAAGCAACAAACAATTATAACAATCAATTATAACTGTTTGTTAAATGCATTGTCATTGATCAATGCCAAACAAAATTTCATTGGCATTGTTTTTATTCAATTATAATGCCAACAAATTTAATTACCATTGACACCAAACAAGGCCAATTAATTGGTCCATTCAATGTACTAGTCCCAAGTATGCCTCGTTGTTACGCAGGTAAATAAATAAAAATAAAAAAGTCAACCTTAAAAGAAGAACTTAAAAAAATATGAAAATAAGTATATTGATTTTGTCATTCGATTTGAAACACAAGCACATAAACAAGTGAATTTTACAGTTATGTCCATTTTTATCACACCCAAAAAATAAATTATCTTTTTAAACCACTTTAAGGCGAACTATTAGTTGTCGATACAATTCTGATATGTTTACAAAAATTAGAATACATGTACAATTTCTTTGCGGTTCTATTTTAATTTAAAATGCGTTAAATTTTCTCAGTGCATTGTGCCCGAAAAATATTCGGGCATAGTAATAATTTCATTTAATTATAATCCCCAAATTAGAAATGGAAAAAATATCAGTGTCACTTAAAAACAACTTTTTACCTATCCAAAAAAATTCATATTGGTCTTATTTTTTAGCTAAGAATTTGCCCTTAAAAATAATACCTTAACAATTTTCTAGCGGTTCGCAATATATTGAAACATTTTGTACCATTATTCTCAGTTGGTAGGAATGTCAGTTGGTAGGACTGTTAAAACACAAATTTCTTTTAAAGGTGATTTTTTCTGATGAGAAAAAGTTCGATCTTGATGGTCCAGATGGTTTTAACAGCTATTGGAGCGACCTACGTAAGGAATCACGATATTTCGAAGGCGGATCCTTTTTGTTCCGACGGCATTTTTGATTTGGCATTTTCAAGCACCAGAATGAATATTTCTAAGTATATTAGAGTATTAGAAGAGAAATTGGTGCCATTTATTAAAAATAGCAACGAAGTGGAATTAAGTTTCCAACAAGACAATTCCTCATTACATGTAAGGCGTCAAGCAATGGAATGGCTATCATCAAAATATATTAGAGTATTGGAATAGCCCGAATGTTCTCCGGATCTCCGTCGAGTTTACGCAGAAAACCGTAAATATGAAATCGTTTTTCGTCTGAAAGAAACAATTATTGTTGTGTGGAAATCTATAACGAAAGATCTTCGAATAAATCTGGTAGACAGTATGTCTGATCAAATTTTCGAGTTGATTAAAAAAAAAACGAGGCCTCACGCATTATTAAAACTGCTGCTTCGAAATTTTTTCTTAATTTTTTGTATATTTTGATATATTAAGTTAAGTGTATTTATAGTTATGAAATTTTGTTAGTCCTTTTTAAATAGTAAAATAAAAAATAAATGAATTGTTTTTAGTTAGATTTTTACTGGAAGAAGAAGAAAAAATTTTTATTGAAAAACTTAACGGATACAATGAATATGCGAGACTGCCACAGTTTTGTCCCTCCAAGGACTCGACAGTGGTTAATTTATGTGTTAATTGAACAAAGTATTTTTTATTGTTAAATTGCTCTATATGAAAAACTTTTTACTTTGTGTCGTAGTGAGTTTCAAACCCACAGCCATACAACAGGCTATGACTCATATCATCACCTCTTGTCAATCACATCATTTACAGTGTATGTTTTAATCAGAAGAAACAGTGTTAACTAATACATATGAACAATTTAGTTTTCAACTAGAAAGCTTTCTCTTTTTAATCCTATTGTTATCTCTTTTTCACGTGTAATTATCACATTATGATGTGCTTTATTCACATTCATTAGTTGCATACCATGTATATGTTAGAGATAGAATTAGATAGAATATGTTATAGATAGAACCCAGCATACCATATGCGCTCTAAATGAGCTCATAAAGACTCTTTGTCGGAACGCTGACGCTCATAATGAGCTCATAAAATAATCATAAACAGTAATAAAACGCTTATATTTGAGTGGCTTTTTCCACTAAACTGGTCACTCATGAAAGAGCTCTAAATTTTATGCATAAAAGAGTATTTTCCCAGCATACCATATGCGCTCTAAATGGGCTCATAAAGACTCTTTTGTCGGAGCGCTGACGCTCATAATGAGTTCATAAAATAATCATAAAACGCTCAGTTTTGAGTGGCTTTTTCCACTAAACTGGTCACTCATGAAAGAGCTCTAAATTTGGATTTTCTTTTCTTAATTTGTTTGAACGAAGTTCACTTATTATTAATTTGCTTTCTTTTAAGCTTGCTCTTTTCATTATTTTAATTATGTATTATTTTTGTATTTATTATAAAATAACTCACAATTTTGTCTTTACGCTTCCAAAAATATTCACTAATGAATCAATTTGTGTAACTTCTTTCTTCTGCTTAGCTGGAAATTACCGTTATCTGTCAGCGTGCAGAAATTACTCATAAAAAGCACATAAAATCTATAGTTTATGAGCTCAGAAATATGCGCGCAGAAACCACGCATAAAAAACTCATAAAATTTACCGTTTATGAGCTCAGAAATTTACACGCAAGAAACACTCATAGAAAGTCATAAAATCGATCGTTTATGAGCCCAGAAATATGCACGCAGGAAACACTCACAGAAGCTCATAAAATCGCTCATATATGAGCTCATATATAAGAGCGCTCCGATAATGGTATGCTGGGAAGCGTCAATTAATTGACGCTGGTCAAATTTTTCAATTGTTTCTGGGGTTAAGTGTTTTTTTTGGTAATATTAATTTTCCATTGGTTTTACATGTATGCCTGTTAAACTCTTTTACTTTCGAAATTTCGTGAAAACAATGTGTAATTATAGTTTTGCAACGCAGTGTATTAAATTACTAACTAATACAACAAGTTTTCTTGAAATTAAGATGTTTAAAAAAAAATATTTAGGTAAACTTTCCTATTTCTTAAGTGCCATTTTGTAGGGTTAGAAAATTGTAAAAATTGTAATTTGGCAATCTTTCGGCTTGGTTCCAAAGCAACCGAAAGACTAATAGATAAAATTAACCCTAGAAAGTTAATCTTAATTTTTAGTACATTTTATGAGCTTAAAATACAACAACAAAGTTCGACAGAAAACATAAAATACATAAAAACATAATTTTTATTTTTAATGAAAATTATATTAAACTTTTAAAAATACTGTCGCTAATTTTAAGACCGCATAATTGTCTTTTAAATATAGTAAAACAACTTAGAGTTGATAGCATGAGATCAGAGAAAAACAAATAAAAAAAACGTATATATGACTGAAAGACCTAGATTAACTTTCTAGGGTTAAAGATATTTGAAAAGTCCTTATACAAAAATTATTATAAATCTGCATATAAAGAACTTTCGGAAATTTCTGTATCCACAAACTGTAGCTAACTATGTGCTCCACTTAAAAAACAAATAATAAGTTCTTCAACTAATTTGTTTATCGTTGCCTAATTTAGGAGATATGAGCCAAAATATTTTAAGGTGCATTTTGAAAACTAAAGCATATAAAAGAGAAGTTTTGAACAAAAATTATTTCTCTTACCAAGATATAACCACACTCCAAAAACTATTTTTTTTCTGCTCCTAATTTTTTCTTTCTTGAATTTGATTTTTATTCTTTTAAATTCACTAAGGATATTATGTAGGTAAAGACGACAGCAATTGTAATTAAAAAAAATAAAATTTCACTTGAAGAAAGGACGACTAACATTTCATTAAATTCAACTTACATTTGTCATTTGTTTTTACTGTTCAAAAAATTGTAGTACAAATTAACATTTGCTTTTTATTTTTTTAAATAACAAAAAAAAAACAACTGTAATGAAAGTAAAATAAAACAGTGATTTGATGTGGTTTGTTTTTTTATACGTAACTACATTTACATTAAAAATAAAGAAACTGTATTACAAACCAAACAACTGCACATTTTTAACGCAGAAGTTACCTGAATGTTGGTGAAAACTTATTTCTTTTTAGTAAAAATTCATAAATGTTTTAGAATTTATAAGCTTCAATGTTAAGAAATTTTAAATTATATTTTTAATTGTACTTTGTTAGTTCATACCAAGGATGATTATATAATTGGTGTAATAGTACTTTTTATGGTACTATTTGAATCTTAAAAGTACCATGGTACCCCTATGACACATTTAGTTGATTTCCAGTCGCATATGAACATTTAATGAATAAATTCATTTGAAACCAATCTCTGTGAATACAATCATATGAATTTAAAATATTTTAAAAAAGTTAATCCCCTGTTTTTTAAAGCTAAAGCAACAATTCCGCTAGAGAAATGTGTGTATTTTGTTATTGTAACCAAAACAAAATACACTCGTTCCTCTGGAGGAGTTATTCCTTTCGCTTTATAAAAACAGAGGGTAAATTGCAAGAAACAGCTTAAAACAGAATACTTTCTGCGTGTTTCTAAAATCGAATGAGTAATTGAACAAATTTGCTTCCAATCACAATGATTGAATTTACAAAAAATGGTGAGAAAATGAATTCAATAAAGGTCAACCACATGGAAATTTCCCAATTGATATGTAAATGTATACATCTTTTCTGTATTCTTTATAAATGTTCTAAATTAACTTCACAAACTTGTTGCTTTGGATAAAAAATTGGAGGCAGTAAATCAGAGATGATTCTTCCTTTAAAAGAAATATACAATTTTTAGTAGTACACTCAACAAAAAGAGTTAGTAAAAAGATTTCAAATAGTTCTTTTATCCATTAACTTTTTATATACTGAATGGTTAACAATTTGATTTTTACCAAATCAAACAATAAAAAAAAGTTGGTAAAAATGTAAATAAAACATGCCAAAATATAATAAACATATTTCATTGAGATACTAAAATGTTAACTGCCATTGCAGGACAAAAAGAAGAGCGTCTTGCAATAATACCCGACAAAAAACGCTGCTTACATGCAAGCTGGTTTGTAAGGGAGTAAGCCGAAAAGAATCCCTTATAAACCTGCTTACATATGCCATGATTTTTATATGTCGAATTCATACTTTGAAGCATTACTTTTTGGCAAAATAAGCGCGGATTTTAGAGCTTATAAAAAGCTGTGCTTTAATGGCTTTCAGTAAAATCACATTTCATGTCTACATTATTACGATTAAAAGTAATAATATGAATATTATATAATTTATTTTATATAAAATTCTACAGGTATTAATTGTTTGTTGTTAAAATTTTAGACATATTAATAATTTAATTTTTCCGCACCACGTGCTAGCTCTCCAGAAACAATTAAATGACTATTTATTTTCTACAACATACTCAAAAACACCAAACACAATCGTAAATCACTCGGGAAAACTGGTATAGATTGTTTATAACCCACGATATAAAACTTTCTTCATTACAACCTGCATCCTTGTAAGGGATTAAGATAAGCTGCTTATAGTAAGCACTTACATCAGCGCATTTATTTTATCCTGCTTGGAGCAAATTATAAATATGCCTGACATTCCTTCTGGGACTGTATTAAAAATCTCTTTAGAAGTGTTTGATGCTTTAAAAGAAAATTTTGAGTAAAACGGAAGCCTTTGTTTTCGACACAATCTCGTGTAATATTGGTAATAAAAGTACGCTTGTGCGCTGGTGGACAAAATATTGGACTGGTGAACAAAGATTTTGCCTGAAGATATCATATTATGAACATTTTTTTTTTGGGTGCTGTGTTTACGGAGGCAAATGTAGGAATATCCAGTGGCCCTGAATTCATAATTTAAAAAAAAAAATGAAAAATACAAAAAAAATGTAAATCTCTCAAGAATTGTTGAAATAATTGGGGAAGATTCAACAGAAATTTTGGACTTTGCTCGTACAAATCTTGATGAATCCTGCCCAAGATGTTACGACAAAGAATTTTTGAAGATAATTGTTATATTTCTCCGTGGAACTAACCTAGAGGTGTTAATTTTTCTAAACCTATTGCCGTATACTAAGCTCGATAGATGGCTATGGCTATTTACTGCACTCAGGGAACTTCTGCTGCATCTTTATTTTTAAGTGAAAAAACAGTAATTTGTAGAAGAAATTAAATTTTTAACCATATTTGTAGTTCATTTAAAAAACAAACCACATCATATTATTGTATTATGATTTTACTTTCATTTTATACAGTAGTTTTTTTATTTATAAAAATAATTTTTTACTACATTTGTGGTTAATATTTACTACTTTTGTGGTTAACTTTTTTTTTACAGTAAAAATCAAATGACAATGTTAGTTCAGTTTAATGAAATTACATTTGTTTTTAACTACAATTGCAGTGGTCTTTACCAACATAATATTCTAAGTGTGCCTCAAAATTAAAATTTTTAGAAATCAGTTTTCAGAAATGACAGATTCCGAATTAGTGGTTTAATTGAAGTTGCGGGCTTAATGCTAAAGTATTCACTTTTTTGGATTGGTTCAAACAATGCCGATAAAGCTGCAGTAAATGATTTAATATTAAAAAAATGACAATTACAAAAATATTAATCAAAATATAGCTGAAAAGGCCGTTTCTAAAATGCTAAATCATGTCTATTATTTAAACGAAGAATGCGTTGGGTTTGCTTTATTCAACAACCGAATTAATTGTAAAATTAAAGGAAAACTGGTGGCAAAACTGTGTATTTTAGACCCTTTGCATGAAGATGAGCAAGAAGGAATGCCAAAGATGTTTTCCCTCAGAAAAGAAAAGTTTAAAAATTTTATTTCCAGGGTTTTTTTTTCCATCATTTTCGAAGATCTTTTCTCAATGAACACAAAGAAAGTCTTCAAACGATTTAATATTTCCATAGATTTTCTAAAAGAAGGCCAGCGCATTTGGGAAAATAATGAAAGATTTAAAAGTTGAAAATAAATTGTCAAAACTTAATGCTAGACATTCGAAGATTTTAGTTTGCTTTTTTTGTTTTACATCTATATTACAATCAGCAGTTGGTAGCTCCCTGATCAAAACCAAACTTTGACAAAAAAAAATATGTTTCCCTTTATTAGTAACATAAAAGGAAACACAATTTGACATTTAGAAGTCAGATTAAAAAATCGTGGCGACTGGTGTAGTTCTTGAATATAATTTTAGTGTTTTACTACACTTAGAAAATTAAGAAGGTAGGAATTACTAAAAATTATAGTTGAAATGACTACAAATTTAGTCAAAAAGGCAATGATTGTATTTTTCATATTAACTATGTTATTAACTATGTAATCATTTCTAACTATTGATAAAAACAACTACAATAGTAGTAAAAATGACTAACGAAGCGTCCAAAAACAACAACAATGATCACACTACGACTACATAAGTTGTAAAAACTACTGTTTTTAACAGTTATTTTAACGGTAAATATTTAACAATTTTTTTTTTATAAAAAAATATTTTTTTTTTGTTTTAATTACAATAAAAATTTGTGTTTCCTACATCCTATTTAAAATGCAAAGTCAAAATTCCAAACGGTATTCCCGTTATGAATGAATCACCTACATGTAGTTACTGTAAGAATATTCTGAGCGTACAGTTTAACAACTCATACTAATTGAAAGTTTTGAGTATTTCATATTTTTGTCTGTGGGGTCCTGTTAAAAAAAAACTCAAACCTTAAATTTGTCCCCAATGGTTTAATTAAAGTAACTGCTATACTTTTATTTGCACTTCATAAGGTTAACAATAGTACTGAAACACATTTTCTATTTTTGTATGCACTTATTTGTCAAAAATAACAATTTTTAAAAATGGCAGAAACCACATCAGAACTTAATAAATTTTAAAATAAACCCTTATGAATTATATTAAGAATTGAAGTTGTTTACAATCAGTGTTTAAAATGGGTTAAATTAAACTGATTAGAAACACCGTTTTTATATTTTTCAAAATTTGTTTCCAACTTTCGATTTTTATCAATCATTGTGGCATTTATTGGAGAACTAGGTCTAAAAGTTAGGTAATGCGGAATTAAGAAAAATCACATATCATTAACCAGTGGCTCCTCGCGAACAAAGTTTTAGATTTTTGAAAATTTTTCTTAAACTGCTTCAATAAAAATATGCCTTGCGACACATAATTTTTTTTACTAATTTTGGCATGCTAAGCACGAATGCTTAAAAACAATTTAAATCGAATTACCGGTTTTTGAGATATATTCCTCCATTCTACAAATTTTTTAAAAATTAACCTAATATTTTTTTATTTTTACACTAGCAATGTAGATAAAACTACTTTTCATTTGAGTGTAATTATGTCAATATTGGTTTAAGGATAACTTGTAAATTTACCTACAAATATCTCGAAAAAACAGAAAATTTATATTGTCAAATAGTTATGCTTTAAAATTTTATACACATGACCAAACGCAATGAGGTTTTGATTAGAAATTTTTTAAATTTTTCAAAACATTTTACTTAAAATTGCATAGTTTTTTGCTATGGACTTATACTATTATCGATAAAAATAGTTTTCTACCATTCCAACACATATAAACTGTTTAAAATAATTTTTTAAATTAAAAAGGCTTTTAGAAATTGGTTTCGGTGCGGAAGGTTTTTGTTTCGAATTGACTTAAAAAACGATATTCATTATCAGTACAATATTGTCCATAAGGTGGTGCCCTGTAATTTTTACACAGCAAAAAAGTTATAACCCTATATGAAATCGCATATATGACCATATATGAGTACAGTTTGCATATATGGAAACACATACATTTCCATACATGCCCATATATAAAACATATATGTCCATATATGCAACCATATATGAACATATTTGAACATGTATGAACATTTTTAACAGAGTATATATATACATACATACATATATAGAATATATTCTTTTAAACTTACCCAATTCTGCATAACATAAAGCTCCCACCATACTCAATATACCACAGAGAACCCATACGATTAGAGATTGACCAATTGAACCGGAATAGAGCAAAACACCCTTGGGACTAACAAAAATACCAGCTCCAACGATAACACCAACTATAATGGCAACACCATCCAAGAGACCGATGCGCTTTTTAAGTTTGACACCAGAACCTTGACTGGAACTATCACAAGTTTGCATGTCGTTAAAGTTATCTGTCGCAGAACTTGGCATTTCGAATACCTGACGTGGTACTAAATTATCACCGGCTTGAACACGAGCCATAACTTAAATATCCAATAACCAAATTCCAAAAATCCAATTAGAAAATTTTAAAAGGAAGTAGAATGTAATTTGGCGGGTTGTTTTTTTCTTTTTTTTTTGTATTTTTATGTCTGCTTGAGGTTTTTATGTTTTTAAAAAGTCGCAAGTATTTTTAGAGATTGCATCAGCTTTTCTTTTCATTCATACCGTGTTAAGATAATTGGAGTGAGAGTGAATACCTCGATGGTGAGTGAAACTATTTTGTTGTTCAGTTTTACACCTTAAAATGTTGATGGATGATGTTAATACACAGTATTTGCCATCACATACAAAAAATGCCTTTGAAAATGTTTGTTAATAATGTGAAACCGTAACATAAATATAAATTGGGCTTCTATTTAGAAACTCATATCATTTTTTATTATTTAAACCACATGTTTTTTACCAGTTCTTTATGTATGAATGAAGTTCTTTTATCTTTTTTTTTTTAATTATTTATTCAAGTTTTTTTTCTGTTCCGTTGTTTTTGCAGTTAAAGTAAAAAAAAGGTAACACGTGTTCAAAATAAATGATGTATTTTTCTTTTTTTTTTTTTAATAACACAAATATTTTTAAATTATTAAGCCGTTATAAAGAAATTTAAAAGAAAAAAAAAATTATGTGTTTTTTTTTACTTCGTTAATAACTTCATTGATTTAACAAACTATTTAACACTATTTTTTTGTGATTTATTTATTATGTCCCTGTATCCGTAATTATTACTAACAACCGCGCATTTTGCTTGCTAATATTGAACTAATTCAGCCTTAACAAAATTCTTGAATTAAAAGTCGTACAGCTGCAAACGTTTTGTTTGAAAAGACTATAACAAGCAGACGTCTACAACAAATTTTACCCACCACCAGAGCTGCCAGATTTGGCGATTTTTGGCACTTACATATAATATCCGTATATTTACAAAAATAAGGTAAATTTATTATTTTTAGCTAGGTTGATACTTGTAGTTCGATCTGGCAAAAGATCTCAGCGGAACCCGAAGTGTTGGAAAAGAAAAGCCCGCTACACTCAAAAAAATTAGTTAATTAATAATAAGTTAATTAATAATAAGTTAATTAATAATGAAGTAGATATCGCGACATGTCATGATGAAGTAGAGACGAGGAAACTGATTCTCAAAAGTACAACTCGTGTAAGACATATAAAAAAATCAACCATTGAAGATTTTTGTATTTTGTTTCTCATACATAAAACAAAACATCATGATTTTCAGCAAAGTATTTTGCTGACATTAACAATTTTTTTGCAAGCACCTTCATTACTAAAGTTTTGCTGATTCAGTAAAAGTTTTTAATGATTTTACTTCTAAAATAATAGCCCTGTTTTTTATCGGATTTATTTTGGCTGTATTTATGCTCATACACCCAAAAAAAAGTCAGTTAAGTCAGCAACCTTTTTTGCTGGAAGGATCCTTGTTTTTGCTGAATTTACAAATGCTTTTGCTGATATTAGCAATTTTTCTGTTATTAATGTTAAGAATTTAAAGCAGATCTACGCCGATTAAAGTTAAAAAAATATTTTAACAGTTAATATTTATAATGTTAGCGGTATAATAGAAAGTATGTTAGCAAAATCTTTTAGTATAACCGTTGAGTTTAATAATTACACTGTGCTACAAAAAACCCAAAATTGCAATCACTTTTCAAGTGACCTAGTGTAGGTTGTAAGTCTAACTGAGTACATTACATTATGTAGTTGTATAATTACTAAGCACTTCGATAATGTTCCCCCAGTTTTTCTCTGCGTGTATTAAACTAAAAAAAAATATGCCAAAATTATAGCGCAAATTATACGATAATTAAAACAAAAGTTTAATATTTGTAAATGTTTCCTCCTTTTGATTGTAGAGTACTTCGAACTCTATTTAGCATTGAGTGAACAAACTTTGCACACTAATCAATTGTTAGTTTAGACCATATATCGATAATTGCCTGCTTGACATCACTTGCTGTAGAAATCGTATAATTGGTCAAGGATCTGTCAATAATTGGCCATAAATATTCGATGGGGTTTACATTAGGAGAAGTTGGTGGCCAATCTAAAGGCGGAATATTATGATTTCTTAAACATTCCATAGTATTTCTTAATAAATGTCATGGTGCATTTTCTTGTTGAAAGTAAAAACTATTGCACTTGGAGCCAAAAACTTCTTCTTAATAGGGGATAATGATTCGGAAACAAGTTCAACATAACTGATGGAATTCAGACGTCTCTCATAAAATCGTAAAATACTAATCCCATTTGCAGAAAAGCAACCCCGCACTCTAACACTTCCACCAGCTTGAGCTTTGGGTTGGAAACATAAATACTGTTCGGCCTCATAGTAAGTTCGAGACGGTTTTTTCTGTTTATTATTTCAAAATGTGATTTGTCGCTAAACAAAACAAAAACAATCTTACCCAACTCATGCCGATTCTAGCATTTGTATTTTCTACACCAATCTAACCTCTTTTTCTTTTGAGTTTTGTTTTGAAAGGGTAGTAATTTTTGTGTATAACTTTTCAAACCGTAGTCAAAAAACCGTTGACGTATTGTAGGTGGACTTAGGCCACGGCTACTTTCGGTTCGATTCGTCTTGCACTTGTTTACCAAATATCGGTCTTCGGCTTGGGTGGTACATCTGGGACGACCTTGTCCAGGTCTATTTCCGAATGTTTTAATTAATTCGACTTTAGTTTTTATATTACATACGCACTTTCTGGACACCCTAAAGACACGAGCTATTTCTGAGGGCAAAAACTTCTGCGAAAGTAGCGTTTTTATTGCAGTTTTCGCATCTAAAGTTACACATTTTCTTCCCATCTTTTTAGCGAATAATAATACAAGTAAAGCTTTTTGTTTTTATAGTTTCAGTTAAAAAATCCCTTTTATTCGACAACTGACAGCAAAATCAAAAAATCTAATAAAACAAATTTTTCAAAAACGGAGTTAAAAACACTTTGTACTACAATTTTGTCACACAAATTTATAGACTTTTCCTTTAAACTTTTATTATTTCTGTTAATATAGGGGATATAGTGAAAAAAATTACACCATTTGATTTCAATAAAATAGCTTAAAAAATATTCAAGCCAAAAGTTCTACATGGAAAGGTCTGCTATTATATTGTCCAGTACTTTATATATTTTCTTTATATTATTAATATTAATATATACGTATAGAAATTTTGTAAATAACAATTAAAAAATTATAAATTAATATTTAGAACCAAAATATTCTTAAAGTTAGTGTTTTCAAAAAAAAACTCGAAAAAGTCGAAAAATTTAAAATAAAAATGTTAATTGCTATTAAGAAAATCTCTAAATATTTATATTAATAATATCAAAAAACTATATACATACATATATTTCGAAAGAATAAGTAATTTACTTTTAAAATTTAAAATCGGATTAAAAACGATTGAGTAACAAATGTTTAAATGTGCCAGTTGCAAAACTACTCTTTTACCGTTATCTCAAAAATTTTAGGGTATTTCGCAACTTCTCAAACCGGCTTTGTAATGCACTCAGCTAGCCTCACAAACTACACTAGGTCATTTGATGAGTGATTTTTCTATGTAGCACAGTGTTATCCACGTTGAAAGTTACCGCGTATAAGAAAAGTTATATTTAAGTTTACGCCTCAAACACATTTTGGTGTACTTTGAGTTTTTTTCAGAGTTAACGGATATACATACAGAAAAGTATATACTTATATAGAATCAACTGCAAATGGTAGTTACATTAACTGCATTTACTGTTGAAAAGGTGTACACTATATTTGCACTTAAATCAACTACAATGTGTAGTTATTTTTAGCTGTTAAAAATGAACTGTCGGATGTTGTAAACACAACTACAAATGCAGTTGAAACAACATTACCAGCATTTAAAAAAAAATATTAATAAAAAAAACTTTTTTTTAAATATTCTTAAACTGATTTTATTATTTAATAAACACACTATTGTAAAACTATGTATATGTATTTGGGCTTTTTTGAGCACCTGCTGAAACCGACATACTATGGCTCTTATTTCGTTAAGTTTTATGAATTGAAAAAAACGTTGTACAGGGTTTGGATGACTATACTTGAAGGATATGACGTGCAAAGTTTTACATTGAAAAGTCTTCACCTTAAGAATTGGTGGTCATCTAAAATTCGAAAAATTAAAAAAACGACTTGAAACTTGCAAGAGTTTTTTCATTCATTCCGTTTTCTCTGTAATAGTTTTTAGCTTTCAGATCCAAATCAATACAAAATATAGTCACTAGACTTGGAGGATATATCCACAAAAAAAAATTTTTTCATATCGCTGCTGGGTGAAAAGTTGCATGGTGGTTTACAAGTGAAACCAAAATTTTTCGAATTTTGAACTTTTTGAAGATTTTAAATAGGGTTTTCGCTCCGTTTAATAAAAATGAGTTTTAAGCGCAGAATTATAAAAACGGCGTTATTTTATAAAGTTAGAGGTATATCAAGTTGGTGTCAGCGCACCAATAACGTATCACGGACATCACAAACTTAAAAGAAATTAGCGTAAATTTTTTGAAAATGTATATTTTTTGCGTCTGACAATCTGAATTGTCTTTTTAGTTGGCTAGTGTATTGCGTGATGTGAGTAACTTCGTAAAAAGACACCTCCGAGGCGAAAACGCACTTTAAAATTTTTAAACGCAAACATTTTATGAACTTTTGAGAATTTTTGCAAAAAAACAATTTTTTTATGCTTTTTTTTATATCAAAACATGGCATGGGAATATGTTTAGGTTTCTAAATAGATTCTTCGCCACGGACTAAACTGATAAAGTGCAAAAAAAAAATAATATTTTTCAATCCTGGCGCGTGCAGCGGCAGTTTTTTCCAAACACATTTCGCTTTGTGACAACTAAAGCGCTGTATCAATTCCGCTCAAACGTACATCGAATGGAAGACTTTACTGAGCTTGATACTAAAATCGAAAACGCACCAAAAAATTTTGAGGATTTAAAATTTTATGGAGGAAACAAAATGTTTCTAACCTCAAAAAGCATCCTTGTATGAAATATTTGATTTTGAAAATTTAAAAGAATTTTTTTTGAATTCGGGTTAATAAGTAACCCAGAATCCCAACAAGTATTTTATAATCGGTCCAATATTAATATTTGCAAAAAAAACGCGTTTTTTTTTTGAACCCCTAGAAAGTGAGACTATATTTTTAAACAATATTCACGAGGGCCGCCACCTTAACAAATTTCAACAAAACAATTAAAACATACTACCGCGAAAACCTCCAAATTACTGCCGATGCAATGACATCTTAAAGAACTTGCTTTATTATAAAAACTCTATGATCATAATAGCCTTTGCTAAATGCTTCTAAAAATAAATATTTGAGTTTCAATTCAGTTTATTTTATTTATGTGCGTGAACAATCGTGAATAAAAATTAGTAAAATGGTTTCAGATTATACATTAAAAAACGTGAAATTCGTAAAAACTGAGAAGCGAAACAAATTAAAAGATAAAAGACGCGAATATCGCCAATCTAAAAAAAATAAAAAGCAAAAAAAAATACAAATCGCAAATTGGTGTAAGAAAGTCAGTTAGGTATTCGGTTTTAAATAACAATAATAATAATAATAAAAACAATGCCATCAAAACAAAAAAATGCGGATTAAAAAAAATGGAAAACGGCTTAGAATTTATCACTGGAACCCAAGATTTAACTAACGAAACGTTAGGTACAGCTTCCAATTTGCAGAACAATTTTACAAATTTTCAAAGGTAACAAATCGAAATAGCAAAAAATCATGAGTGGTAAAGTTTAAATGGTTATATCTCTGAAACCATTAGCGATAGGCAAATAGTTTTTTCCCAAAATATTACAAATTTATCTTATACTAGCCGTAATTTTGTAAAATGTTTAACAATTTTAAATAAATTTTTATATGCATACACGATCAAAAAAAAAATTTTTTTTTTAATTTTTTTTTTAAGTGTATTTTAAAAAGTATTGAAGCTTTTACAAATATTTTTTTATCCACACGCGTTATCCTTTTTCAATTTTAACAAAAACTGTAATTTTAATATTTTTTTTTAATTTTTAACTTAAAACCGCCGTAAAATTTGCGCCGTTTAATAAAAATAATTAACGCGAACGGATTTCACATGTTCAAATATCGGCTTATACACACACAAATCGACATTGATGTCAGACAAAAAAAAAAACAAAAAAAAAATGTCTAGATGCTGTACACAAAATAACATTTTAAATATTTACTTTTTACGGTATTTTTTCTCACCATTTCTGACACATGTCTGCCTTCAAGGGATGTAATTATTGTTTTTTGATTTATTTTCGTCAAATTTACTTAATATACAAATATTAAATAGTTACAAAAAAAGAAATATTCAAGCAAATAAATTTAGTTTCTAAAGGGTCCGCCATCTAATGTTTTTTTTTTCAACTAGTGCTTATTTCGTGAAAGGTAACACTTAGCTCATGTCTGATTTGACAGATAATTAGTTTTATCCTTCCGCTGAACGAATATGGTCCGTATGTTCGTTATCTTGTGAAAAAAGTGAAAGAAACTGGCATCCTCATCGATAAACCAAAGCGTGAAAAGCCAAAAACAGTGCGTACACCCGAGAATATTGCTGCTGTGGCAGAAAGTGTGCGTGAAGCGCCATCAACATCAATTCACCGTCGTTCTCAATAATTGAACATTTCGGAGACATCATTGAGACGAATTTTGCATAAAGACCTTGGTATGACGCCATACAAAGTCCAATTGGTTCAGGAGTTCAAAAAAAAAAGTTATTTGGCAGACCTTTATTTCAAATCTCACCTTAATATTTTATTAAAAATGGGTCATTTTTACCAACGTGTCTTTAAAGATACAACAATTTTAACTCTTGATAGGAACAACGCAATAAGAAGCATAATAAAATTTGAAGTATTGTCTACAAACATGGTTTACAAAAATTTTAAATTTTTTTTTTCTTAAAATATTTAGAAGAGCGGCGTAATAAACGCGATTTATTGGTATCGATAAAGACATTTTAGAAATAGAAAAATTTTTATTCAACTTGTACTTTTTGAAAAGAAATTACTAAGCGAATCAAGATTTTTCTGTCTTAGAAAAATGGAATTTGAGAAAAATTAATTCGTTTTTGTATTTAATTTCAAAAAAGTTGGTACATATAAATTTGAGCAAATGGAGTTGCCAAATAACAATTTTCAAAAACTGTCCAAAACTGCCAGCAGTTTTAAAAAATGCTTAAAAATTGTGCGAAAAAAACAATCAAAATTGTATGCAATTTTTTGATAGATATTTGACGTGTTAATGCATAAAAGCTAGATTTTTTAAAAGTATTAACACTTTAAGTGAGTACAAAGCTTCAAAGTTTCAAGTAATTATACCACCATTAAAGGTCGTGACTAGGCTACAAAATTTACTGAAAAAGCATACTGGGAAACCAACGTATCTCCCTACTAAGTTTTTTTTTTAAAAATTCGAAAGGAATCTATACTTGGTGAAAAATGGGTTAATAAAATTAACAGAGTTTTCATTTTATTTGTCTATCTTCTTGAACATTCTCTTTTACACTAAAGATAAAAGAGAATAAATGTATACACAAGCCGCTTGTTGCTGACGCCATATTGGGTTTTTGTTTTTGTATCTTTTGATTTACACACACTTTGTCAAAAGGTCGCACATTTGCATAAAATAACTGTTAACGCAATGCAGTAATTTTGGTAGGTTGTTTAAAAAATCAACCCTCAAAAATGTTAAAACTATTTTTCTAAGTAAAACAACTGCAATTGCAGTTAAAATAACTACAAACGCATTGATAAAAAAATAAATGTCATGTTGTAACTGTAGGACATTTCTGAGTGTATTTAAGTCTAAAACATCATTTTTATTTCTTTAAAAAATCCTTAATTTGACTTTTAATTTAAGAAAATTTATATTTTTATCTAAATCTAACACTTATCCGCTAATACAATGTAAAGGAAAAATAAAAACAATGCAAAACTGCTAAATTAAATTACACTAAATCCGAAATGAATTTATTTTTTAAATCCATTTTCGATTTAGCTTAATCAAATTCCAATGCTTGAATTTTTGAAAAATTAAAATTTTTTCTTTCACATAATACGAGCGATTTAGATACAAATTTAATTTTTGTCACACACACTTATAAAGAAAATATGATTTTTTTAACGAAATAAAATAGACTCGAAAAGAAATGCAGTTTTTAAAAAACAGGTCTTGTATATATTTATACATACAAAAGTTTTAAAATGTTTTACAAGTTTTTTATTTAAAAACAAATCGAAACTTTTCCATGTTTTTTCGTCATCAAAGTCAAATTATTTATTTATAATAATTAATAACATTTAAATTTTGTTAAATAAATTAAAAAAATCATCTGGCAGCCCTGTCCACCACATAAAAGAAATACTTAAAAAACATTGAAAAGAATCAAACAACAGCATTGAGAGTAAAAGTATTTCATTGTGCTCAAAAATCTACAAATTGTGTTTTATCGTTTACATTAATTACAATTTTGACGACTGACGATGACGGTAAAAATATAACATACTCGCTTAAAGCGGAAAGAATTTTACCAGGCCCAACTAGAAAAGTATTGAGGAAAACACTCACGTAAAGAATTGAAATTCGGTCCAATTAAGGAAATTGTAGTATCAATAATTAGTATCAAATGATATTATTTTCAACTAAGATTTTAATCATATCTATTAAAAACTTAATTGAAAAAACACGAAATAAATACAAAATCCGGAGTTCCGAAATGTATTTATCAAAATTAAAAATATACGTTAGGTTAAAATAAAAAGGATCATCTAAATTAATATACAATTGAGGTGTTCTACTCTATTTTCTTTCGTTTTTACAAGTTCGACTTTAATATAACATTAAGGACAGAGCTTTTAGCATTTGTTACAGATATCAAGAATAATATGCCATAGCAGTCTATGCCTTAGAAAAACATCAAGTAAAATTATATTATTTTTTTAAAAAAATTGCCACAGCAAATGCGTTGAAGTTTGGAACACATATTTTTGTTCGATTTAATTATTTTTATTTTCAAATTGATAATTTTTAATTTATGTGCTTTAGTTATATAGATTGTGATTAAATTATAAAGATATAGTTCAGAACGGAAGAAAAGTGTGAATCTTAGTTGTAACACCAAAAGATTATGACGTAACTACAATTCGAATCTGCACAATATTACTGCCAAAATTTAAAAAACTGAAAATTAAAATCATATGCTAAAATTGAAAAAATCGCTAAAATTAAAAAATTGTCAATAATGAAAAAACTGCTAATAATTAAAAAAATCGCCATAAATTTAAAAAAATTTTACCGAAATTAAAATAAAATCCCAAAATTAAAAAAAACGCCAAAACTGGAAAACAATGTTCAAATTAAAAAAAATCGTTAAATTAAAAAAAAAAACGCTCAAATGGGAAAAAATCAAAAAAATTTAAAAATTCGGTAATAGTTGAAAAAATCAGTAAAATTTAAAAAAATTAACAAAATTTAAAAAACCTACAAATTTTAAGTAATTGCTAACATTTAAAAAATTATCTTAATAAAATTAAATTTTTTTAATTTTTTTTTTTTAATATTGAAGATTTTTTTAAATTTCAGCAATTTTTTTTTAATTTCAGATATTTTTGTAAATATATATCTTTTTAATTTTCACTTTTTAAAAAACCTACAAAATTTAAGTAATTGCTAATATTTAAAAAATTATCTTAATAAAATTAAATTTTATTAATTTTTTTTTTTAATATTGGAGATTTTTTAAATTTCAGCAATTTTTTTTTTAATTTTAGATATTTTTGTAAATATATATCTTTTTAATTTTCACTTTTTTAGTTTGGCAATTTTTTAAATAGTGGCGAATTTTTTAATTTAATTTATTTTTTTCAATTTTGGTGATTTTTTAAAATGTTGGCATTTTTTTTTTTCTTTATTGGGGTTGATTATAAAAATTGGAAATTTTGTGTGAACCAAATTCATTCATTCATTTTCTTTTAAAGTTTAAATCAATTAAACATTTAATATATATTATTAACCTTTTAATTGAAAGTGAATTTGAAATGAAACAAAAGTTTAATTTAAATTGTTTGAGAATAATTTCTGCGTGGACGAGAAAAAAAATAGAATGTTATTATGAGACAAGACAAAAATGGCAAAATCCGAGGAGTTTAAGGCAAAAAAAAAAATATTGTAAAAAGATAAAAAAATAGCAAAACTTCGAAACATGTTAACAATTTGACTTTTTGAAAGAAAAAGTAAAAAAAAATGTACTAAAAAGCATTTAAATCGAAGAATCGAAGAGAAATCTGTTTTTAAGTCCAAAAATTAAAAATAAAAAAATGTCAAAAAAATGGCAAAAAACTAGCATAAAAAGCAAAAAAAAAACATATTTGTCTTCTCTGGTTATTATACCAAAAAAAATTAAGTATAACAATTTTTAACCGATTTTAACAAACAAAGACTCAGTAGAAAAACCAGGATTTCAAATAAAGTATTAGAAAATAAAGGCGACAAAGTTAAAAAAATTAAAAAAAAGGTTGAAAACTATATTTTTAATAATATTTCCACTTGGATTTGTTAAAAGTATAAATATATATATATATATATAATATATATATATATATATATATATTGGAAAGCTTAATTATCAATCTTTCCAAAATCGGGTCTAAACTGACAAAGAAAAAATGTTTTTAACCATAATTTCAGATTTTGAGGGTACATTCAAAAATCTGAAAATTGAAAAGTGATTTACTCAACCAGGCTTTCAACCTACACTAAGTAATTTTAAAAGTATATTATTTATTTAAAGTATATTATTTTTTTAAAGTATATTATTTTTTTAAAAGTATTATTATTTCTATTTTTTAGCAACGTGTTATTGGTGAAGGCTACAAAACAAGTTTATAATAATATCCCTTTTTTCTAGCAGGATACTAAAGATGCCAACAAAAATTCTTTATCTCGCGTTTTGTTCAGATTCAATTTGTAAGCGAAATAATAAGCCGATCGCAAACACACATTATCTCACAACCTTCTTGAAGATAACTTGATTAGAAAAAAATCCACTTTTAAAAATCAAAAACTTATAAGTGAAAGTGGGTGTCGGGAATTTTTCCCTTTCACTCATTATTAATTCCAACACCGATGATTTTTGTTGGAAATTTTTCGGAAAACAACCGCTTCTATAGCTTCAAAGTGGAAGTGGTTTCCCCAAAACATGTTCTAAAACTAATTCCAAAATTGGATTATGGTTGAATGGATGGTATGGGTGATTAGATGTACCTCACATTTAGGTTCTGTGGAACGGGTCCCTAAACTAAAGGGTGTAAACGATTTTTTTTTACAAAGTTAAACACGAAAATTCTGTAAACGTTTGAAAAAATTCCACTGGTTGTTTAACAAATCTTACCAATAATATGTTCATATATGCACGTATGCCATGATTAGAGCAAAACCTCTGGAAATTTAAATAAATGTCCTTAAAAGACCTTGACCTAACCGAAATTTTGTTTTGTTAAATGACACACATCAACAAGATTCCTTGGTTTGAATGCGGATATGTGATTTATATACTCTTTGATAAAATTGTCAAATATTGTTATTTTGGCTTTTTCTGTCGATTTTTATCATAAAGATAAGTAATTAGAATACACTTTACTCTTGAAGATACCGCAATGAAATTTTCTAAAACTGATTGTTAAAATAGAGTAAAGATATATTTATCAAATGCCTTCTACAAAAAATATAAATAGGTACACTTTTTATATAAAATTGAGAAATAAGAATTATTTTTTCGTACAATTTTCAAGATAACTTATATTTGAAATGCTAATTAAACAAAGTTGGTGTAATAATTTTAATGTTTTTTGCCGACATTAAAAAAAAATCAAATTTCAACGTTTATATCGTGGTTCTAAAAAAAATTAAATCTGGTCGGATGCAGGGCCTAGGCTACTTTTGAAAATGTAATATTTGCCCAATGTAGTAGTAGCCCTATTCATGGAATTTTGCCATTGAGTGTGCAGTACGTGTGCACCCGTGCATTATCTTGATGAAAAAGAACTTTTTTCCTGGCCATATGGCGTCGTTTTTTTAAATCGTCGTTAAATCGGTCCAATAAGTTGGCATAATACGATACACGATTACGTTTATGGTCAATTGAGAGCAAACGCGGCACCCATCTTGAAGACAGCTTTCTTAAACCCAACTGATAATTTAAAATCGAAACCACACTGCCATATGAAATGCCTGTGACATCAACAATCTCACGCACTTTTACTCTTCGATCGGCCAACACCATATCGTGGATTTTTTTCTACATTTTCGGGTGTATTGACCTCAATTGGCCATTCAGAACGTTCAGCGTCATTTGTACTTGTGCGACCACAACGAAAGTCTGTAAACCACTTTTTACTATTGAAATCGATTGTGTAGAGTCCCCATAGTATTTATCAAGCTTTTAAAAAATCCACGAGGTTGTATGTTTTGAACAGCTGTTAAACGCAAAGTAAATGACGGAACTTGCTTAAAATTTGACAATAGTCTATTAACAGGTAGTACTTGATGAGAGCAGTGTTGTATTTCATATAACTACGAGGAAAGTTCGAAAAGTCACGGTCTTATTGATCCGCCCTCGTATATGAATTTTTTTTAGAAATTTTTTACTAGGCTTGTATGTATTTTACAAAAATTTGTAAATATTTTACCAGAACTTTGTACTAAGAACTTCGATAATATTACCCCAGTTTTTTTCTGCGTGTACAAATAGGCAAGGTCCGATAAAGATTCCGAGAGATTAATTTTATATGAAACAGCCACAGGGCTAGTATCTCGAAAACTAAACGAGATATCACAAAAAGGACAAAATTTTTGAAAAACTTAACCCAAGGATAATACAAATGTATTAAGTATTCCGATACCACTCGTTTCATTCCATATGGTTCAATTTTGGCCCATGACAATAACCCAGACATAACATATTTGTATTATGAGGCTTACTTAATGCTTCTTTGAAGCCCTGATTTCATTGATATTCACCATTAGTTTTTCGAAAATGTTATCTGTCAATTGTAATTTGTTTCCTTTAATTGATGCATTACTAATGGTAATGCAATTTGAAATTATTGCCATTAATCAATGAAATCGAATCAATGAAATTCATTATCATTAATTAAAAAATGCGAATGAAAATAATTTCATTACCATTGATATCAATGAAATTGTAATGAAGTCATCAATTGATTAGACCCATGTATGCTATATTTCATATTACGGTACACAATGAAGAATAGCAAAAAAAAAAAGACGAATTAAAGAATTATTTTTGTTTTTTATGCAATTTTAATCAATTTGCAATAAAATGTCGCGTTGTTCATATCTAAGCGATTTTTGAAAAGTTCAAATTTCAGCCTATTTAAACAGTGGCTTAAGTTTTCTGGAAATCTCTAGAAAAAAAAACGTTCACATGTGGTTGTCATAAATTTTGCCAACAATCCGAGTGCTTATGGTAAAAATAAAACAGACGGCCCGAAAAACAAAATTTCTGATCGGGACCGGTGTAAAATAATCCACTATGCCAGCAACTCAATGAAAAGTCTCAATCAGATAATCGATGAATGTAAGGTCAATGTGTCCAAATCAACAATAAGAAGGCTCTTAAAGGATTCCCAAAGAATTACTCGCCAAAAGCTGATGTCTGTGCCAAGGTTATTACCCCGCCACAAAACTGCTCGAATTGAATTCGCTAAAAGGAATTCACAAACCAACTTGAGAAATCTAAATCAATATTCGGTGTTGTTGGTAGGACTGTTTAAACATACATTTCTTTTAAAGGTATTTTTTCTGATGAGAAACAGTTCAATCTTGATGGTCCATATATTGGAGAGACCTACGTGAGCAACCACGATATTTCTCAAAATTAAATTTCGGAGGCCTATTCTCAATGGTTTGGGGAGCTTTTTTTTACGGTATGGTTGATTTGGCATTTCCAAGCATCAGAATGAATTCTTTTGAGTACATTAGAGTATTAGAAGAAAAATTGGTGCCATTTATTGAAAATAGCAACGAAGTGAAATTCAGTTTCCAACAAGACAATGCCTCAGTACATTTAAGTCGTCAGACGATGGAATAGCTATCATAAAAAAATATAAGAGTATTGGAATGGCCCGCATATTCTTTGGTTCAAACATCCATTGAAAATATTTGTGGAATATTAAACCGTCTAGTTTACGCAGAAAACCGTCCATGTGAAAGCGTTTTTCATATTAAAAAATTAAGTATGTCTGATCGAATTTTTATGCTGCAGATTTATTAAAAAAATTTAATTCTTATAATTTGCTAAAGGTCTTTCTTACCTGTATTTATCATAATAAATTAAGAAGAAATCTTTGATTTTTAAAATTTTATGTATAAAAAACATTGTTAAAACATTTACGATTTACTAAATATTCGGTTGGGAAATTAGTTCAAGTACAGCTGCAATTTTTTCTTGAGGTATACTCATAAGAAAGTTTCATAAGCTTTGTGAAAATAAACTTCTGCTTTTTATTGAAATTTTTCTCATTTGAAATTTAGACTTTTTTTTATTTTAAAACTCAAAAAATACCTCATTGATATATATACCTGATTAAACCTTTAGTTTCTTGTAGGTGGTGGATTAGAATTAGACTGAAGACAACCTAGCCGCTTAGGTTGAAAATGCGCACTCCCTCTAGCGCTGATCCCCACAAGATTTGTTTCATCTTCTCTTACATTTGTTAACAATTAGTGTTTTCTATTTCTAATAGCAACATTTTAATTATTATCTAAGCCTGACAATTCAAAATGAAATACATTTCATAATATTTATGAAACATTTCATAAAAATATATTTAGTTAGAATAATTGTACTACCTCAAGTCCAAAAATCTAATATGATATTGTCATATTAGATGTTATTTGTTGCTTTTCAAAAAGTTTGATAACTTTCATGACAGACAATAATAATAATAATAATTGTTTCATTGGCATCATCCAAATCTTCAGTTGTCTGCAAAAGAATTGTGCAATATAATTGTTTCATTGGCATCACCCAAATCTTTAGTTGTCTGCAATAGAATGTATGTAATATATCTGTTTGAGTTGAGCCAATTATGTTTTTCCATTGTTGACAACTCAAGATTTGGGTGATGCCAATGAAACAATTATATTGTCTATCATGAAAATTGTCAAAGTTTTTGAAAAGCAACATATAAAGTCTAATATGACAATATCATATTAGATTTTTGGACTTGAGGTAGAACAATATTCTAAATATATATATATATATATACTGTGCATACATACATATGTATGCACAGCGCATACTTTAGGGACACGCCCAAAATTGTCGCCGAAATATGCGGTGTATAGAAAAAATTGTCCTCATCTTAAACGCTAGATGTATGAAAAGGCGCGAAAACTTTGGGGACAGTCCCCAAAGTAAGCAAATGTCCCTACATATATATATATGTATATATATATATATATATATATGTATGCACATCGCATACTCTAGAGACATTTATTCGTTCCCCCGCATAGTTTAGGGACATTTGCTTACTTTGGGGACTGTCCGCAGAGTTTTCGTGCCTTTTCATACATCTAGCGTATAAGATGAAGACAGTTGGTTCGATACACCGCATATTTCGCGGACAATTTTGGCGTGTCCCTAAAGTATGCGCTGTGCATACATATATATATGTATGCACAGCGCATACTCTAGAGACATTTATTCGTTCCCCCGCATATTTTAGGGACATTTGCTTACTTTTAGGGACATTTGCTTACTTTGGGGACTGTCCCCAAAGTTTTCGCGCCTTTTCATACATCTAGCGTATTAGATTAGTATGCATATCGCATACTTTAGGGACATGGCCAAAATTGTACCCGAAATATGCGGTGTATCGAAAAAACTGTCCTCATCTAATACGCTAGATGTATGAAAAGGCGCGAAAACTTTGGGGACAGTCCCCAAAGTAAGCAAATGTCTCTAAACTATGCGGGGGAACGAATAAATGTATCTAGAGTATGCGCTGTGCATACATATATATACATATATATATATATACTCTAGAGACATTTATTCGTTCCCCCGCATTTGCTTACTTTGGGACATTTGCTTACTTTGGGACTGTCCCCAAAGTTTTCGCGCCTTTTCATACATCTAGCGTATAAGACGAGGACAATTTTTTCTATACACCGCATATTTTGGCGACAATTTTGGGCGTGTCCCTAAAGTATGCGCTGTGCATACATATATATATATGCATATATAGAAAGTCCAAATTTTGTATTTTTAATACAAAAATTAAAACATTTTTAATTTTATAAAAATGTATAAAACTTCCATAAAAGCTTATGAAGCTGATACATCTTTATGAAATCTGCATTAACTTTTATGAAGTATTTGATAAAAAGTTATGAAACTTCTTCATAATTTGTATGAAACATTTCATAAATATAAAGAAGCCTGTCATCAATTTTCCCTTCATCATATTTATGAAATGTTACATTTTACGAAAATCAATGACGATTTTCATCATAATTATGAAACTTTTTCCCCGTGTTAAATGAGATAACTAATAACTTTAGCTAAATAATTGATTTACATGATAACAACAGAAAAAATTAGTTCAACTGTATTGCAACCCGTTTAACAGAATTTTTTTTATGAGTGTACTTGACTTTAACAAAAAAAAACTGTTCTCTGCATTTTTATAGCTAAAAAAAACTAAGAACTATATTTATTAACATTTATCGATTCAACGCCAATATTGTCTGTTTAACCGGTTAATCAATTTGAACGATTTTTCAAATAATGCCTTTACCGGTTAACCGCCTAGATCGAATAGCACTGTGCAACAAATAAAAACTTTTTGGAAAATACACGGACTTCGATTCTACAACCAAAGGGTACACTCAGAGAAATTCTACAGTTACTATATGGTATTTATTTGTGCAGTAATGCGTTTGTAGTTGTTTTAACTGCAATTGCAGTTGTTTTACTTAGAAAAATAATTTTTAATGTTTTTGCGGGTTGATTTGATAAACAACCTACCACAATTAACGCATTTCGGTAACAGTTATTTTATGCAGTTGTTTCGACTTTTTGCAAAGTGTGTGTGTATCAAAAGATTCAAAAACAAAAACCGACATAGTGGTGTAACAGGCGGCTTGTTTATACACTTTTTTCTCTTTTATCTTTAGTGTAAAGGATAATGTTAAAGAAGATAGACAAATAAAATGAAAACGCTTTAAATTTATAAAATAAAAATAAGTTGTTCAGCTTTACCGTGGCGACAATTTTGCTAAATATCGTTAGTAAAAAATTAGGAGTCCCTGTAAATTATGCTAAGAAAAGTTAAAAAAATAATTTTTTCCTGTTTTTCAAAAGAGTTCAAGAAAAAAATTTTTTTTCCGCATATAATGTTAACCAAATCATTGCCAAATATAGTTTAGCGGCATCACCAAGTCTGAATTAGCTGTTGGACGAAAACTGATGACACCTTTCTTCGAGGGGTCCACTGATTTTAAGAATCTTAGGAGGGCAATAAAAAGAATTGGTTACCAAACTCGCCAAACCTAGTACAGAGTTTTACTACTTTTTTATAATTAAACATATACTGCTATGCCCGTGTATTTTTTCACTGTTGCACTGTGTAATTGAGCCGAGCTTGTATGTGTCAGTTGCTTGTAGGTGTCAGTTTTACAGAACCGACGTATGCATAAAGTAATTGAATTAACTAGTAAAGCATGTATGTATGAGGTATGTATAAAAAGCTTTTGTATTATCATTAAATTTATTGAGTTTGAAAAAAAATCTTTAAGCGTCTTAATAGTTTGAACTGAAAGATTTACAACACTTTTAACCTTCCGTCCTCACACTGGGGTCCAAAACACCCCAACAACAGTGCGAATTGCGTGCAATGGAAAATAGACGTGAGGTCGGAAGGTTAAAGCTACCCAGTCTGAAAAATGCGAACGACAAGCACTTTTGACTGTGGTACCAGCGTTGGCAAAGCATTGCATTTTGATTGTATCAGTACTTTGCCAACCACAAAATTACTGTATTTAAATGCGTTGGCAAAGCACTGAAAAACAAAATTGCCAAAGTAGGCGAAGCACAGGCAAAATTAAATAATAGACGGTCTGAAAATAGGTTTTCCAAAATAAAAACTAAAGTGCATATACACTTTTTTTTGGTTTGCCGGTGATTAAGACCCGGGTCGTAAGATTGGCAGACTAGTGCTCTACATACTGAGCTGTTTTTTGGTAACCCTACTTACAACACTTCGTAGCTAACACGTGTCAGCAGAAAAAAATTGGTCTAAAAAAAATTAAAAAAAAAAACAATAGCCGGATTCATGTAAAGTCGTATATATTTTAAACATAGTATTTTTATTACTTTAGTGACATAAATGTTTTGCCAACCCTGCACAGTGGGATAAATCACAAAATTTGTGGAAATAATTCGGCCATTTGTTAACTTGTGGTCCGATTGCAATGAAATTTGGAACATGCATAAAAGACATAAAATGGAGTTTAAGTTTTGATTTTGAACCTTCCAGACCCTTTGGGGCGGCAAAATGGCTGCCCAAAGTTGGGTACTTTTTTCCTAAAAAATTTTGAGTGTTTGCCATTTTTTGTTTCTCATCCGATTTTCAAAAAATTAACATATTAGTAATCTTCTTGTAAAGATGAACAAAAAACATGGTTACATGTGTGGGTTACCTCCAATAGTTTCCGAGATATTCCGATTTGAAAATGTGAAATTCCAAATTTTGTCCGACTCAGGTCCAAAGTTTTTCGAATATCGGGGGAAAATTGGGACCAATTTTCGTTTTAAAATAACGGTTATTTAGCCAATAAAATTCTTGATTGAATAAAATTAGTTCAATATCTTGTTTCAGTCAAAAATTACATTAGTTTAAAGTAGAAATTAAAAAAAAAGTAAATTTTGGCGATATTTTCCCCAAAAAGCACCAAACTTCTTATCGCTCCAGACAAATATTTTTCTTCTGAACATATAAAATATGTATACTTTTCTGGAAGGTCTTTTTATGTGGTAAGCCATCTTGGTAAAACAAAAACTGGGGTAATCCAAATATGAAGGTAAAAATTTCAGTTTTTGCTTAAATGAAAATTTTCACTATTCAATAAAATATTTATTAATAGACATAATCCAATGATTTTTTGGATTTAACTAGACTTTAAGGTCAACAAATCGAAACAAATTTCAGAAATTATGATTTTCTGAAAACAATCCCACAATTCCTACAAATAAAAAAAAAATTCCAAATATGGGATTTTTTTCGTTTTTGCTGCCATGTCGTCATTTAAAGCGGGGATTGGAAATGGTATCTGTTGGAGTATCTAAAACCGGTTTCCACTACCCAATTGGTGGCGTTCACAAATTTTAACTGTGAGTTAAAGTTGATATTTACCTCAAAAAATATGGCAACTTTGGAAGCGGATGGGGGGAAAAGCATTTACAAATCAAAATTTTTTTTACCACAACTCGTATTTATATAAAAAGACCTTCCAGAAAAGTATACATACTTTATATGTTCAGAAGAAAAATATTTGTCTGTAGCGATAAGAAGTTTGGTGCTTTTCGGGGAAAATATCGCCAAAATTTACTTTTTTTTAATTTCTACTTTAAACTAATGTAATTTTTGACTGAAACAAGATATTGAACAAGAATTTTATTGGCTAAATAACCGTTATTTTAAAACGAAAATTGGTCCCAATTTTCTCCCGATATTCGAAAAACTTTGGACCTGAGTCGGACAAAATTTGGAATTTCACATTTTTAAATCGGAATATCTCGAAAACTATTGGAGGTAACCCACACATGTAAGCATGTTTTTTGTTCATCTTTACAAGAAGATTACTAATATGTTAATTTTTTGAAAATCGGATGAGAAACAAAAAAATGGCAAACACTCAAAATTTTTTATGAAAAAAGTACCCAACTTTGGGCAGCCATTTTGCCGCCCACAAAGCGTCTGGAAGGTTCAAAATCAAAACTTAAACTCCATTTTATATATTTTATGCATGTTCCAAATTTCATTGCAATCGGACGACAAGTTAACAAATGGCCGAGTTATTTCCACAAATTTTGTGATTTATCCCACTGTGCCCTGGATAGTTTTGTTTTGTATTTTTATTTCATTATTTCAAACATTTAAAAAATGTGAAAAAAAAAATTGTTTTGATTGTTTATAATAAAATATTATGTTTTATAAATATAGGAATATTTTTTGGAAATAAACGTGGAATTTGCGAAGAAACAAACGAATTATAATAAAAATGCGTCAAAAATTTTTATTTTCCATACCTGCAAATACGCTTTGTGTACATATACATCATATACGAAGCGGATTATGAATTCCCCACGATACAAACTTTTTCTACACTGATGAAAATACACACAATATTTTACGAAAAATTCGTTTGCAGTTACTTTTTTCGTAATACAGTTTAGGCAAGAGATGACTAATTGTACGAAAACAACGAAAATATATTTATTTTTTATTGGGCATAATCTATAAGATATTTTATAATTTTCTGATTTGAACAGTATTTTTTTTTACTTTTCAGGTCCAATACATACCGAATGGACACATTTAAATTTTTTTTTAAAACATTTACAAGAGAATTATCTGAGAGAATTATCTTCACTTCTGTAATGAATTTCTTTACAGGTCCATTGAAACTTTTCATAGAATCAATGAAACAGGTTTCATTAAAGTCAATGTTAATGAAATGTTTGTAGAATTAATGATAATCTTCATAAAACTAATGAATCATTCCGACAATGAAGCGTTTATAGAATTTATGAAACAGTTCCATAAAATTTTTTAGTATTAAAAAGTTTCCTTGAATTAATAAAACTCCTAATGAATGTCTTGAAAATGCATTGGAGTTAAGTCAATGAACCGGTTCATATGATTTTTTAAATTTTTTTATTGAATTCTAAACATTCTCACCAAATTTTATCAACATTAGCTAAAAGGCTACATTAAAATAATAAAGCACTTTATAAATTATATTGAACACTTGAGAATTAAATCTTAAAACTGAAGTTTGAAATGTATGAAAAAATAAAAAATTAAAGAAAAATTAAAAAAATCTAAAGAAAATTTTCATTAAAAGATAATTGGCTTAACTCAAACCGAGACATTACATACAACAGACAAACTAAACTCTATGAGAAACTTTTTGTCTACATTAGTGTATAAGCTGCCTGATCTGGTAACCCTAATTATAAAATCAAACTATTTATATTGCAGACAACTAATGATTTGGATGATGCCAATGAAACAATTGTATTGTCTATCATGAAAATGATCAAACTTTTTGAAAAGCAACATACAAATATTATCGCTAAAATTTAATGAAAAAATTATGTCCTTAGGTTAAACCGCAATAAAACACAATATTTTCAACAATTTATGTAACGTTTCTTTAAACACAATTGTAAATGTTCCTTAAAACTGTTTTTGGTTGTACTTTGAAACAATTTATAATATTATTTTTCATATTCATTTTTATTATTAACGATTTAATTGAACGACAAAAATATATTACTGATTAAAAACCACGATATTTCCACTACTTTATGTACCTTAAAACTGTTTTTTCAAATTTTTAAAATTTCATGATTATTCAGCTATTATAAAAACATTTAATTTTTTAATGCAGCAGACCTTTCTGTCCCAAAAAATAATCCTTGTTTTAATTGTAAGCATTTACCAAACAGATACAGATGTTTTAGTTTTAATCGTTTCAAGGTACAACACATTCCCCTACCAATAAGAATATTTATAACTTAAAAAGATTTTGTTTGATTCTTATCAAAACTTTCTATTTACTTGGACAAATTTTATTTTAGCTTGACACTGGACAAGCATAAAAAAACTGGGCAATCCAGCCGAATCTAGCCCCTCTGGCAACCCTATTCCCTAGTATTGTGAATCGACCTTTATTTTTAAAACTGATTCCCATAAATTTTTATTCTAACAATAAGTTCTTTTTCACTCTGAACAATAATGAATTGACAAAATTAATTAATATAAACGAAATATTAAACTCCCAGTGTAGAAAAGCATTACCATATACGAGTAACTAAGTACTTATATAAGTACGTATTTGCTAAAGGCAAGAACTTACAATTGTTATTACAAACCTCATTACTTTTATATGGGGATGTCGCGCAAAATAATGACTTATCATTACTAAACACGTTACATAATATTGAAAAATATGTGCTTACCTATATGCTTAACAATATGGACAAAAATAATGAGTCAAAAAAATTAATTTTCAAAAAACTAAATTTAATAAAAAAAATACTTTTGTTATTGAATTTTTTTTTTTAATAAAATGTACGCACACGGTATTCGAACCCCGGCCTCCAGGTTGTGAGTCAACCGCTCTACCATCTGATAATAAATGACTTACTTGCGCCAAATTTCATTAATTTACAGCTTACAAAAATTCATAAATTAATAGTTATTATTTGTACTTACTAGTGTTTAAAAAAATAATGAATCTAAAATTAGATTTTCAAAATTTTTTTAGATCATTACTTTATATTGAAAATAATGATACAAATAAGTACTTATGGGTAAGGTATAATTTTTTGTTTTAAAATAATGGGAAAAATAACTAGTTATTAGTATTTGTGTCAAAGTAATGCAGAGAGTAAGCTGTTGTCATTACTGGTAGCACGAAAAATAATGTCATTAACGTTTCTACACTGGACCATATTGGACAACAACTTTATTTAATTTTACAAAGTTGTTTCACAACAAAGTAAACGAAACATCAAAATTCTTTCGTAAAATATTAACAAATTATTTTTTTAATGTACAAAAACATTTTGTAATTTCGCATATTTAACAAAAGGTTTTCGCGATGCGAAACCACGAAAGTTTTTCGTAAAATATAAAAAATAATTCGTCAAATGTACACAAAAATTTCGTAGATTTTGTATATTTTACGAAAGATTTTCGTCGTGTAAAATAACGAAATATTTCGTGCAGTGTACGAAAGGTTTCGTTTATCGTGTTGGTTTTTTTCGGTGTAGTAAAAACACTTTTTACCAAAGTTGGAATAGTATTCTAAATCAGTGCTTTAATAGCACTTTATTTTAAAAAATGAAATTAAAAACCTGAAATGGCGGATTATTTCTTCAAAAATCTTATTTAAATAATTTAATATATCATTATTATTATCTAATGTTTCTATATTGCAAGCAGTCTTACAGAGGCTAGTAGAGGATTTTGGCAAATTTTTTAACCGTGAAATTTTTTTTATTGAAACTTTGTTAAAATTAGATTTTTTTTACAGAATTTTATATTTTTTTTATTTTCTTTTTTCAAACCATTCCAAAATCAATGTTGATTATCATCAGTCGACCATTTCCGATTAGAGTTGTCAAACCCGGTTTCCGAAATCTTTTATTTCTATTTTTCCGGTTATTAAAACCCGTTTTTTTTAAAAAAGCGGGTTTAGAGTTATTTGAGAAACCATTTTTTTCGACTCGAATAAAACGTCGTTTTCGAATATTTTTCAATATGAAAATTTCAGAGAAATAAACAATTTTGGAATAATTTACATGGGTTTCTCTTCGTTTTAAATAGAACATCCTGAGAAGACAAATTTTCTATGATCCTTTTATGTTTTTACGCTTTTTTTGGCATTTGTGCTTTTTGGATTGCCCGATTTATTTATTTATTTATTTGCTTTAAATATGTAAATTAGGGTTAGAATATGCAGTACTATGCATTTTTACACGTTTCTACTATTAAAGTTGCATTAATACTCGTAGACCAAATTAACTGCACGACATTTTTTAAAATTCTGTTTACATAATGTGCTCGTACTTCTGCGAATTTTGATGCCCATTCCCGAAATAACGCTATAATCTATTTGTCACATAATACGCGAAAACTATATAATTTAAAAGCTTCTGTGTCTTTTAAGGTCGACACAAATTTGGCCAAATATTTATTTTTAGTTTAGTTAAACAAACAAAATTTTCCCAACTTTAAAAATGTTTATGCGGGAACTTTTTTGAAAATATAATGTTTTTTAGTAGTAGTATTTTTAATGGATAAGTAAAATTTGATATTTGCAAAAAATGTCTAAAATTACATTAAATTTTGCCTTGTTTGTCTTCTCTGATAATAACTTTGGAAGTTAGTCACAACTTGCACTTTTTGTTCAAAAATCTTTCCTTTTGTCTTAGCTAGCTTAAAGTGTGCACTACGAGTTTTTGGGGGTGAGCGATTTTAAAAATTAAATCTAAAAGTATAAATTCAAAATTCAAAATTGCGGATCCAATATTTCGAAACATGCGCTGAAAAAGAAACTTTGTGTTGACTTGGGTTTACGGTAACTGGTTCTGATTCTGCAATTAGATTGTAGAAACTCAAATGGCGGACGAATAAAGCCGGCGAAAATGTTCACAACATGTATTTTTCTCTTTTCTTTGGTCAAAGCTGACTGAAATTGTGCACCAAAATCTTTTGATATTTGGAAATTTAAAAAAAATTGTCACAAAAACTAAAAATGCAAACCGTTCTTTCGAACCGGTTTTTAATTTAAAAAATCGAAAACCGGTTTTTAAATAAGACGGTTTCTTTAAGTATTCGAAAACAGGGGTTTCAAATAAATAGATCGAATATTTGACAACTTTACTTCCGATTAGCGTGAAAATTGGGTTAATTTTCAACTCTTAAAGCGGACTATTCATTGTTTTACAATACGTAGATTTAATTATTTAAAAAAAAACGTATACAGTTTTCATACAATAAACTTATTATTTAATTTTTTTAGTGACTACCCAGTCAGAAAAAGATAAACGGATCACCGCTGACAAGGCACTATAACAAGTGGTACAAGTGCTGGCAGCAAGTGCTTTGCCAATCTGTTCCAAAAGTATCGAACAAGCACTGGGAAACAAAATTTGCAACGTTGGCAAAATGTTGGTAAAACCACGAAATAGGTGGTCTAAAAATTTGTTGTTCAAAATAAAATTTAAAAAAACTTTACGTATAATTTTTTTCGTCCTGCCGGGATTTGAACCCTGGCAGAAGACAGCTCTAACCACTGAGCTAACGAGACATATAATACTTGATGGCTTTAAAAGTAAGTAAATGATAACTGCTAGATAACAGTTGGCTGTTTTAATATGGCAGCTCTGGCAGAAGGTTTGATCAATACAACTTACCAATGTTGGGAAAACAAAAAATGTGGTCCCTAAAGAGCTTTTCCAGAAAAAAAATCGAATATTTATATTAACAAAATACTAAAAAGTATAAAAAAGTATAACATCGGGTTCGAATTCGGAACCTTCCGACTAAAACTTTTTTAAACAAAGCATCATCACTTTTATACTAGTAGTTAAAATGTTGAGCCGTTGGTTATTTCTGAAGTTTTCCCAACATTGGCATAGTGGTCTTAGCCAACTCTTTACCAATGATTTTTTCTGTAGATTACTGAAATTTTTGTAAAACAAATACTGGTAAATATCTTTTTGGAAACGCTTATAAAGCGTCTTCAACAAGTGTTCTGCCAGTAGTTTATTAACAAATCCTCGGTTAGCCAGTGGTATACCAGTGCTTGATTTTTTGTACCACTGTCAGTTTTTGACTGGGTAGGTACAGATAAAACATACTGTGATAATTTAATTTAAACTATCACATGTACGAATAAAATTGTTCAAAGTGGGCCTTTGTACGATAACAGCTCACTCTTATGCTAGTGCGATTATAATATGCATGCTACTGGTTTACCATTTAACACGCGGTCTTTAACTAATATGTGTTAATCTACACTGATAGAATTTTGTGCGTAGTATTAATGAATTTCTTCATAAATACAAGGAATTTTTTCATAAAAAGTTTCATTGGTGTAATGAATTATGATTCATTAAATCAATTGTAATGAAAATTTCTCAAAGTATATGAAATCTTTTTCATTAATTCTAGCATAAACGTTATGAAAAATTCATGTGATTAATGAACAAAATTCAAAGTTGGTAGTAATGGATATTTAATGTTTTTAATTTTTTATGAGTTTTTTTTTTTTACAGTTACTACATGTTTGTGTAGTAATCAGTAGTAGTTGTTTCTAACGACAATTACAGATGTTTTTCTACACAGAGAGAATTTCTTGGAAGAGTTTTAATTTTAACTTTTTCACTAAACTAATGAAGTTTTCTTCACAATGTGAAAGAAAAAAAAATTACTTAAACTTTATGAAAAAGCTTTAGTCATATGAATTTTTCAATAATAATTACGAAATTTTTCATTAAATTTTAAGAAAAAATTGCATTAATTTCATTTTGAATTGTCAGAGAGTTTGAGATCATAATTAAAATGATACTATTACAAATAGAAAACTCTAATTGTTAATAAATGTAAAAGAAAATGAAAAAGATCTTGTAGGGATCAGCGCTAGAGGGAGTGCCGCACTTTCGACCTAAGCGACTAGGTCATTAATAGTAACATTCAAATTATGATATCAAACCTGAAAATTCAAAATAAAATGCAATTTTAAAGATCAACAATACATACAAAATTCTCAAATTGCATTAATCTAATGAAAAGTTTTAATGGACGAGTTCCAGTGACGATTCATAGATCTAATGCAAAAATTCATCGATATCATGCAAATAATTATCTCAGTGTATGAAAAACTACGAAACAACTATTTTGACAGTTATTTAAAAAAACAACTTAACACTTGTTTGAAGCAGTAAACAGTTAATTTTTGTTAGTTATGTAAAAATGGAAGATTAAATCGAGTTTTTTAAAAATTCTCGTTTAGTTTATATTTGTTATTATTGATTTGTTCATAGTTTGCAAATAATAATTAGAAAATTTCGAAACGTCATAACTGGAATACCGTTTGAAATGTTGACTTTGCATTTTAAATAGGATGTAGGAAATATAAATTTTTATTGTAATTTAAAAAATAATATATGCATATATATTTCTCTATTAAAAAATATTTTTAAAATACCGTAAAAATAACTGTTGAAAACAGTAGTTTTTACCAATTTTTACAGTTGTTTCAAAATTATTGAAGTAAAATATTGGCTGTTTTTTTTAACGACATTGTTGTCAACAATTAAAAACAACTACATATTTAGTAGTTTTGAACGTAATTATCTTCGTCGCCTTTTTAACTTAAGTTACAGTTGTTTTAACAGCCATTTTCAGTAGATTCTGCTGTAAACCTTTTTTGAGTACATAGCATTAGCAAAGTTAATTTTAAAGTGAAGTTTTGTATTGTTGATCTATTAATTTTATGTGAGATGTTATTTTCATTCAGCTAAAGATAATGAATCTAATTTCTTTTAAATAAAAACGATTGCTTTAAAAAATAATAGCAAAAAAAATTTAAAAAAAAAGTTGGGTACAATAGGCACAAATCTAAGATAGCCATTTATTTCTGACATAAAGTCAGTACACAATTTTTAAAAAATATAAATTTTCTGATGAATTCTAAAATACAGAGCGAATTTACTTTTCCTATAAAAAATTACGGTTAAAGGCCTCATTAGTTGTTACTTTCTGTTGCCGTTCTGTGTCGTTCTGTTCTGTAGGTAATATTTTGTAATTACTTTTCTGTGAGAGGAATCAGCTGTTTTAAAAAGTGAAAAAAACTGAAACCAAAAATTCAAATCAGGGATGATAAATGAGATTTTAAAATAGTACCAACCTGCATATATAATAGTACTTTTTCGGCATCACAAGTATAAAAAAAAATTTTATATAAATTAACAAACAAATCTTTGTACCCTCCAAATTAACAATTACAATGAAACAACAAAAATATATTAAAAAAAATATGTTAAGAGGTGAAACAAAATTTTGAGGTGAAAAACTTTTTTGGATGAAAAAAATAAATTGTGTCGTGAAAAACATTTTTTGAGGTAACAAAACTATTTTTGAGGTGAAAAAAAGTTTTTGCGGAGAAAAAAGAATGTGCGGTGAATTTTAAATATTATTCACCTCTTAGCGTCTGGTGGAAAAATATGACGTTATATTTTAGACACTACAATGAATTCTAATAATATACAGTGCTTTATACACCAACTTGTATGGAAAATTTAGAGGTTTTTTAACATTGTCACTCATTACTTTTGGACCGCTGGACCGATTTTGCTCATTTTCAATACATGTACATAAAGCTACATGTATTCAAAATGTACATAAGGCTATATAAAAACGAGCAGTGCGTACTAAAAAAATTAGCCGATATTAATAAAAAAAATTATTAAAATTTTGAGATTTTTTCTTAAATTCACCAAATTTTTAATATTTTTTGAATGTGCTATTAATATCTTGTTGTATTGTATTACGTTTCTCACAGTTTTATGCGAATTAAATCCTTGTGATTGGTTGCAAACAAATTTGTTCGTGAACTCATTCGATTTTAAAACACGCTGCTAATAGTCAATTTTACATTTTTATAAGATTTTTATTATTTACTTTTTTGAAAATCAAAATTAGTTAATAATAATAATAACCCTTAGTGATTGAATTCAATAATTGGTTTAATCGATTAATAAAACTCTAATATAATCATCTGTAATCAGTTCGCACTCAGTGAATTCATGTGATTGAATTCACAGCGTTTGGTTCCAAATTAATTCATTGTTCATATGGGACTGCAAATCGAATTAATAATTATTGAATTTTAAAGGGACCAAGAAATTCACACATAGAAAAATTTGTACATCTGAGGTTCAAATAGTACCATAAAAAGTACTATAGTACCAACTTTATCATCCCTGATTCAAATATTAAGAAAAAGATTTCACAACAAACCAATACATACGCACTTTAGGCTGTCACTTAACGTTGAATTCTATTTTCAATAGATTTGTCCGCAACAGAACAGAACGGAAAAGTGAAAACTAACCACACATACAGACTTTCAATTGAACAGAAAGAAAACAGCTGAACGTAACAAACTAATTCTGCCTTAAGCGGAGAACTGAAGATTATGAAAATTACCAAAATTTATAAAATAATTTCCGAACCAGTCAATTTTTATGAATTAAATTATATACTGTCAGAATTAATTATATGCATGAATTTTTGCATTAAAACAACCAAGTTTCGCTGGAATTCGTCCATTGAAGCTTTTCATTCGATTAATACAGTTTTTTTTAAAAAATTTTATGAAAATTTTATTTTGTTTTAAAAAACTTCAAGCGCCAAATAAAAAATGTATCATTGATATTAGTTTTACAAAAACTATAAACCTATTCGGACTACAGAAAACGTTATTGTGCCGACTATTGGTTAAATTACCATAATATACAATTCGTTGAATTCCAAGCTTAAATGCATTGATGAATAAATATATGGAAGCCGTTTTTGAAAAGGAAATTTGACAAAAATGTTTGGCTACCACCGCTTACAACATCATGACGCGGCATTGATCGGTCAAAAATGTTTATGAGAAAATTTTTGTCATTTTGTTTTGTATGTATACAAATATTTATATAGCACTTGTCTCTAACACCACCACTTTAGAAGTTATATCACAAAAAAATAAATTTTGTTCAATTTTTACACTCATAGAATAAACCTGTATAAATAGCAGAAAAAGCTACTAAAAATTAGTTAAAAATCACCTTTCAGAAAAAACTGCTAAATTTAGCAGATTTTTTCGCTAAATATTAATAAAATAAGAAGAGCAACCATAAATCTTTTAACTTTGCAGAATTTTAGTTATATTCGATGTGAATTTTAATTTTACTCTGTAAAATTAGCAATTTACACGATTATAAATACAATAACTTCCGAGCCCTAATAATTATATATAACCCGCGTTAAATTATGTATTTAAAGCAAAACTATATTGTAAAAAAATGAAAATTAAAAACTTTGAAAAACTTTAAAAAATTCAATAAAGCTCAAAAATCTTAAGAAGAAATTATTAAAGCCCAATATCGGATAACCCAAAAAAAAGCACAATTGGATAAAAAAAAATGATAAATAGCAAAGAAGGAACAAATCTAATTGTCTTCTCAGGATGTTATACTTGCTACAGGTATGGAAATAAATATATGGTACAAGTGTTTATTTCGAATAATATTTTTGTGCTCCTCCATTAAGGACAATAAAAAAAATGATGTATCAAATAATTATATGGTACAAAATGCCATAAAGTTAAACTTAACTTAAAAATTCGAAAAACTTGAGACAATATAATGAAAACTTATTTAATATGACTGCTGGTGGTATCTAGGACTATTTAAATACAACTAAAGTTAAGGGCTTTTCTATATGAAAAATTTTTGTATTAGGCGTATATTTGTGAATTTTCTAAAAATTCTTTATTATATAAATTTAAACCAGTATTACCCAGTTAGATTTTATAAAAACTAAAAGAAAATGTTTTGTAATTATTAGTTGCACATTTATTTCCGATTTTCAACCCAAAGTATCAATAAAAATCTTTTCTAAAAGACAGTAAGCCTCTTTTAGTCGTTTGAACTGAAGAGACATTTAGATGAAATCTAAAATTGTACCCACAAATTTCGAATCCAAAATCGTTTAGAACTTTAAATGAAAACAAAAAAGCGTTTAAATATAGGTTCTGCAACAAATTCATAGCCCATTTTCTACTGAATGTAACAAATTTTAACATACTAGTTTATACCTAAAAGTACATTCAACGAAAAAGCATCATCATATTTATGAAAACTTCATAAATATGAAGAAAAACTTCATTGATTTTCGTCCAATGTAACACTTCATAGAAGTTCAAATTGATGACAAGCTTCATCATATTTATGAAATGGTTCATAAATATATAGAAGTTTCATAGCTTTTTATGAAATGTTCCATAAATGTTATAGGTAACTTTTTAAATATAATGAAGCAACTTAATACATTTTTATGAAATGAAAAATTTTCTTTGGTAGCGTACAAACACAATAAAGGCTACAGCCAACGACGAAAATAAAAATTTAAAACTCATTATTTTTGCAACTGTAATTCTGAATATATCAGTTAAAACTTAGAATTTCAAATTGAAAATATCACTTGATATTCATTTATAATAAAATTCAGCAATAATAAATTAATTTAAGAATTTTCATTTGGAATTTAAAAACATTAAAATTGGTTAAAATTAATGTTAAGAATTTCCGTTTCCACTGAAATTTATAAAATTAAATTTATATTCACAAAATTCCATGTTAAATTTAGAGCACATCAACTGATTAGAAATTCTGACTTTCAATTGATGTTGTGACAGTTTCTGAATTTTAAATAGAAAATCTAAATTACAAATTACATTTTCTTAATTTCAAATGAAAATTCTGAATTTCAATTGATAGGAAAACGGGAAAAAAATGTTCGCACGGTTTACGAAACATTTTTATGAAATGATAAAGATTTATGAAACATTTGACATCAATTTTTATGAAACTCTTTATCATATCTATGAGAACTTCATAAATATGGTGAATAATTGATGACAAACCATTAATGAGACACTATCATCAATATGATGAAACTTTTCTCCTTGAGTGTATTCCATATAATAGGGAAATATTGTGATAACCTCCCTACTGTCAATGAGAAGATAATTGCCCTTAAAGAACATATCCCGGGACTGGTTAAAATAGGACATATTATGAAACTAGTACACTTTACCATCGATGTAAGTTTAATGATGTCCATTATATTTAATGAACTAGTCCCCTGACCGATTGAAAAAGACATATACCACTTAACAAAAGAGATATACCACATTAGATCTATGAATTGTCACCGGAACTCGTCCATTGAAACTTTTCATTAAATTAATGCAATTTTTCATAAAATTTTATTGAAAATAAAAAGAAAAAAAAGCTATAAATAACTATAAATAACTATCTACAAAAAAAATTATGATAAAAAAGTGTGTAAACGACACGTTTGTACACTCAAAAAACAAGTTTGTAAGTCAGCAAAAAATTTTGCTGAGTCAGCAAAATTTTAGTCAGAAGGGTGCTAGCAACAAAATAGCTAATGTCAGCAAAATCTTTTGCTGAAAATCAGCGAGCTGATTTTAGCAACAAAATTAGTAGATTCAGCAAAATTTTTGCTAACACTTAGTAGATTAGAAATTCAAAAGCCTTGCTAAAAATTAATAAATTTTTTGCTGAATTGTAGAAAAATTGTAATTTAGTTAATTTATTTGCTGAAAATCATAAAACATATTTTTGTGATTCTTTTAAAAATAATTTACAATAATTACGAAATATAAAAATTTTCATTTTCCCACATTGACGACATGAATTAATTTAATATCTGAAAATATATAGAAATAAATATATATAACATAACAAAAATTTTCTTTCATCTACTTACATCAATGGTTGTCTAAATGATGCTTTCTTTTAAGGACGCAACTGGCGAAGATAATTATAGAAACGAAACAACGAAAAATAAACAAAAACAAACGAAACGAACGAAACAAATAAACAAAAACAACCCTTTTTTTGCAATAAGAAAAAGGAACCATACAAATCTACCTAAGATGTGTGTCTTTGTCTTTCGCTTTACTCTGTCTACATGTCTGTATATGTTTGTTTGCAATTTGACCACACTAGATTATTAATCTATTAACATTTAATATAGAAATACATATTAAATTTAAATATTTTCTTTTGTCTTTTATTTTATTAATAGACAATTATTTTCACAAGCCGGTGACAACGCAAAATTTAAGTTGTTTTAATCCTCAATTTTGTTTTATGTATGAAAAAGAGATACAAATGTCTTCCATGGTTGATTTTTTTATGTCTTATTAGAGTTGTACTTTTTTTATCATTTTCCTCTTCTCTACTACATCTTGACATGCCGCGACATCTGCTTCATTCTGCGTATATCTTTCAATCTGTTTGTCGTCCACACTATTAATGTGCTTATCAGCACAATTTTTTATAGCAAAATTAATTAGTAAACATTAGTATATTAGTAAAGCATTAGTATAAAACAGTTAAGTGCTGAATAAGTATAACAAAAATTTTAGCTGAAAACACGATTTTAGCAAAAAAAATTTGCTAAAAAATAGTATACCTGATTTACAAGACGTTTTACTAACTTTTGTACTAACTTATTTTTTTGAGTGTATGTATATATATATGAAGGGCTTATTGTAAAAGCTTGATAAGCCACATTTATTTTTTATGGGTTTTCGCTGTTTTTTAGACTTTCATTGATTAATATTTGACAGAAGTCTTGCTTAAACACTTATTACAAGTCCTGCTAAATTCATACTTTTTGCATTTTTTAACCTTTAAAAGGACAAAAAAAAACTAAAAATAAAATGTGGCTTATCATGTTTTTTACAATAAGCCCTTCATTTGCTTTTGGTAATGCTGTGTCTGTTTGTATATTTGTGTGTGTGCTTGTTTTTCTTATATCTGTGTGTTTTATTAAGGGCTTATACTGTGTTTCCACTACATGTTCTGAGCAAAACATGTGTTCTGGTGAGAAAAAAATGTATGAAAAATATTTACAAAACATGTTTTGTTTCAAAACACGTAAAAAAACAGCTCAGTGGGAAACGTAGCATATATACTGTGTTTCTACTTACGTGTTACCAATAATAAACTTATAATGCATTTCTCTCATACAAAAAATTATTGGTGAAATATAAACAATTCTTAAGAAAGAATGTTAACTAAAAAAAACGCCATTGTTGTTACTTTGTACCATTATACTTTTTTCCTTAAACTGTCATAGCAAAACATGGTAATGACTACCACTGTTTTATACATTACTTTGTAATGAGTACTTATTACCTTCTGCATTACTTTAAATAATAAAATAATTGGTTACCGAGCTTATAATGCATTACTATCATACAAAATATAATTGGTGAACAATAATAGGTTATTCATATTATTACTTCCAGGCAAAATATAATGATTCAAAAATTTTCGGTAAAGCTATTTTTAGACTCATTATAATTCATCTTTTTGTAAGCTAAAGGGTAAGGTGTTAGTTTTGGTGTATCTTGAACGAATTACATAGAAGAACAGTTCATTTATGTTTTAAACTATTAAATGTTATATGCCTCGGTGGCTAAGGGTATAGAGCAGTCGCCTGTGAATCTGACAACCCGGGATCTATTCCCGGCTCGAGCATGATTTATAAAAAAAAGCATTTATATTGAGAGAACCCATCTAAAATGCCAATTATTCGAGACGAAAAACCCGGTTTCTCGAATGACTCAAAAATAGCCCGCTTTTTAAATCTTTTTATCAAATAATTCGGAAACCTGGTTTGACCATTCTAATATATTTACCATTTCATTATTGGTAAACGAATTCATTCTTTTAAAATATGATCTTAAAATATTATGATACTACTACAAACTTTTTTGTATCCATTTGATATGAGTAGTTATTTTGCAAATTGAGTTCATTATTAACAAAATTACTTGTATGAAGTGTAAATAAATACACATTTAGTTCAACTACTAAATATAGTATGGGACAAATATGTAAAAAGAAATAATAATAATAAAACAAAAATAATAACAAAACTAGTGGAGGGATATAATAAATAAACAAAAAATAGCGATGATGGATTACTTCCAGGGGTAATTGTTAATAAACTCTTTTAGTTATTTGTTTTATTATTATTTTTTTTTTATCTGTAATTTTTCTTTTAAGTTTTAAATACTTTTTTTTTTAACTATTAATCATTATTTTGTATAAATTTTTATGTAAAATTTTTTTTTTTTTATTTCCTTTAGTCATATAATTCAATTAGTTAATTCAATTTTATTATTTTTTTAAAATTGTTTAATTTAATAGATTTTTTTTTTGTTTTAGCATTTTTCACATTGTTCATATTATATTATTATATGTATTATTATTATAAATTTAATTAATATTTTAAGATTTGAATTTATGATTAGATCTTGCTTTCAATGGTGCGTATACGCAATATTAATAGTCATTTGTTAAACCACTTCAACGTATAATTAATATTAATTATTATTATTTTTAAGAGAAACCGTTATTGAAATGAAGTCGATATTTAAAACTCTAAAACCCGAAAATTAATCAAAAAAATAATTTTAGTTAAACATGAATAAAATCAAAAGGGCATTCGAAATCACATAAAACAATCAAATAACTTTTTTTTTTCATTAAAACAAAGCTATTCCCGTACAATGCAACTGTCACGTCTAATATGTAAAAAATAACTAAAAATATATTGGGCAAAAGAATTATAAATGTGACAATATTAATGTTGATTTATATCATGGTTGGCAGGCAATACCGCTAAATACCGTTCTCTCGTATCGTAATCCCTATAATACCATCACCGATATAATTGAAAAGCCGTTATCGGTAAAATACCGTTACCGATATAACTGAAATACCGATATCCTTAAAATATCGTTACCGAAATACCTAAGATACCGTTATCGCTAAAATACCGTTTACCGAAATAATCTAAAAGGCGTTTTCTTTAAAAGAGCAATACCTTTATATTTTCTATTAATTAAAGTCGTATTGTTAACTTACCTGCACTCAAAAAAAAATTAGTAAAGTCAGCAAAAAATTTTGTTGAGTCATCAAAATTTTAGTCGGGAGGGTGCTTGCAAAAAAATGCTAATGTCAGCAAAATCATTTGCTGAAAATCAGCGAGTTGATTTTTAGCAACAGTATTAGTAGATTCAGCAAAGTTTTGCTAACACTTGTTGATTAAAAATTATAAAATCCTTGCTAAAAGTTAACAAAATTTTGCTGAATATTAGCAGACTGAAAAAAAAATGAAAAACTTTGTAGAAAAAGTATACTTTAGTTAATTTATTTCTTGAAAATCCTAAAAAAAATTGTTGTGATTCTTTTAAAAATAATTACAATACATTAAAAAATAAAAAAATGTTCATACTCCCACATTGACGGCAAGAATGAATATAATATCTGAAAACTCCCGACGAAAAAAGTTCTGATATATATAGCATCACATATAAGTAAACATCACATCTCATCTGATCCGAAAAATTAAATACATAAGCTACTCTCATGGGATCTAAACTCATATAGTTTGATCCAAAAATGAATCTATCAAATATTATCAAATTATATATAATTTGATACAATTTTATCTAATAAGTTATTTAATTAAAAAAATTAAAAAAATTTTTAAATGTTTTAGAGATCAGTACTTTCTTATTTTTATTCCAATTAAGTACTACTTGTAAAGTATTTATAAAAATATCAATTTTAAAAAATAATGTTAAATCTAAAAATTTATGTTTTTCATAAACTTAAGTTGGAAACATATAATACATTTTAAACGCTAGGTAAAACAAAAAAA
>CM037853.1:197073023-197258500 GCA_021234595.1 Delia radicum
TTGATGAATTATAATGAAAGTAAAGAACTACTACTACATCATCCAGTTTGATTTTTGTTACACATTTATGTTGGATTGCATTTTTAAACTAGCCAGCGCGAGTTAGAAATTGATTTTTAAAAATGAAAAAAATTTACGTGCATTTTTTTTATTTTTAATGCATATTTTTGGATTTTTAGTGCATATTATTTGTTTTTTTTTTTGTATTTTTCTATTTAAATGCATATTTTAAGCGCATATTTAGGATTGCATGAAATTTCTTGGCCTAGTGATTACACAGCGCTACAAAATTGGCGTTTAAATTGAAAACAAGACTGCCGACCATCGATCCCAAATATTTCGGACACTCTGATTTTAATGGCGTACCCAGTTTTTTCACTTAAGGTCGAGATTTTTCTCATAATTGCATTAAAGTTTTGCATGTTTTAACATAATTTTTTATACATATAATTAAAAAAATATATATATTTTCTTTATCGTTTTTAAGGTAAATACCAGGTTTGGCAGCCAATACCTATTCATAAAACGGTAGTTGTCTACCACAGTTACATCAAGATCGAAATAAAAATTTTAGAAAAGGGATTGCATTAAAAACATGTCCTTCTTATACATATAATCGGGTTTATTTTTACCGGTTTGATTTTGAAATATCTCGACCTAAAGTTAAAATAACGCTAAATACTGACAAGCCGAATTTTTAACGATATTTTTCAGATATAACAAAATTTAATTTTTAAATTTTTAAATACACCTACTGATATTAGAAGACACATGTAACAAATTAAATCGTAGTTTTAAAATTTTCATGCCGGTATTGATGTGTGCGTGTTAAGCAACTACGGTTATAAATAAAATATAGTGTTTGCCAACCATGGGAAATACTGATAAGACCTTCAGCAACATCCAGATTTCCAATTTGGTTAACCCATTTTATGCCACTCATCGATCCGATAAATTTTTTTACTAAAATTAATAGAAAGATGTGACGGTGTCTCAATAATATATTTCTGGTACACTTATTGTACCACTCTAGTGGTGGTATTCAAACTTTGACGCCTTGTGTGTACTTAACGGGTTAAGATTTTTTAAGTTATATTTTTTTGTTAATTTTTAAAGCAAATATCTATCAAACTGTAATACACAATTTGATCTATCACGATTTTTCATAATTTTTTAAAAATATTAACAGTATAAACGAGTAAAAACATTTTTTTTCAATTGTAATAAAAAATTGTATTTCCTAAATCTGACTTAAAATGCAAAATCAAAACTCCAAACGGTACTCCAGTAGTAACGTTTTTATGCTTTGGAGATACAAGGTGGCGCAAAAGTAATCCTCCTATCAGAAAATGCTATAAATTTTGCGGTTGGCCCCTAATGTCAGTTCTGTTTTGACATTTGTGTAGTAAACACATGCGAAATACACGTTAATAAACAATGTTACGCTACACTGCTCCAGAACGCGGAATATTGGTGACTATTTATTTGACCAATAATTGGTCGGTGACTTTGGCACAACGTGAATTTCGTCGCAGATTTCCTGGCCGTCCAACGCCTACTGGTGAAACACTGCGACGTTTAGCCGCTCGCCTCGAAGAGACTGGCACAACACGAGATGCTGCCAGGCGTGGCAGACCCCGGAGTAGCCGTTCTGCAGAGAATATTGCTGCTGTAGCCGAGGATGTCATGGAAGCGCCGTCGACATCGACCAGACGACGTGCCACGCAAATGGGTAACAGTCGACGGTCTTTACAGCGAATTTTGGTACAAGATTTGAAGATGTTTCCGTACAAAGTCCAGACGGTGCATCAGCTGTTAGCTGCTGACCGCCAATCGCGTGTAAGATACGCTCAAGCCATCCTTAATCACCACCAAGAGGAAGATGATTTTTCATCAAAAATAATCATGAGTGATGAGGCCCATTTCCATCTTAGCGGGTACGTAAATAAGCAAAATTTACGCTTCTGAGGCACTGAAAATCCGCGTGTAACCTACGAAGAGCCATTACACCCGCTCAAAGTCACTGTATGGTGTGCTGTTTTCGCTGGAGGAGTCATCGGACCTTTTTTCTTCGAAGACGTCGCGGGCCAAACGGTTACTGTGAATGGTGAGCGCTACAGAGCAATGATCAACGAGTTCTTTTTGCCGCAACTTGATGAATTGGGATTGGAAAACATGTGGTTCCAACAGGACGGTGCAACGGCACACTCTGCACGTGCCACAACCGATATGCTGAAGGATGCATTTCCCGGGCGCCTAATCTCCCGTTTTGGCGATTTGCACTGGCCAGCAAGATCGCCTGATTTGACCGCTCCAGACTTCTTTTTGTGGGGCTTTTTGAAGTCGCGGGTTTATGTCAACAAGCCTCAGACTCTTGCAGCTCTTAAAGACAATATCCGTCAAGAATGTGAGGACCTATCGACGGAAGTTTTGGCCAAAATGATGGAAAATGCCATAAAAAGGGCTCAAATGACAATCAACTGTGGCGGCGGCCATTTACATGACATCATATTCTCGACTTGATGTAAAAAAAATTAAAATACCAAATAAAAATAATCCACAAGAAGAATCAAAGTTTTTCATTTTTTTTTAAATTACAGCCAAAAAACATCGGAAGGTTATTTTTGCGCCACCTTGTACAATGAAATTTTCTAATTATTATCTGCACACTATGAGCATATCAGTAATAACAAATGTAAACTAAAAACTCGGAATAAACTTTTATTTTTAAATAACTAACAAAAATAACTATGTACTTAAAAAAATACAGTAATTTTTTTCAGTTATTTTTTTTTTAAATAACATACATTCAAACCACTTTTAAAAACACAGCAATTTTTTTTTTAATAACTGTAATACATAATAGTTGTTTTGTATTATTTCATAACAAAACAACTGTAATTGAAGTTAAAAACAACAAACATTTAGTAACTGTTAAACTTTTGTGAGTGTAGCTCTTTTGGTATTTGGGATGGGGACAATTTTCTTTAAAAAAATATTGACATTTTACTCGTGCTATGAAATAATGAAAAAAGGTCTCAACACACATATTTATGAAAACTTTATAAATATGAAAATTCTTCATACATTTTCGTCCAATGTAACTGTTGTATAAATAGAATAATGCTTTTTTCCCCTGAGTGTACAATATTTTTCGGGATATTCGATAAAATCGAAGGTCGCAGAAAAAAACTACTCGAGCGTAGCTTTTGTAAAACACGGTGTTTTATTAGGCGAAAGGCCTCGTGTTCATCTTTATTGTCAGAAAATTATTCAGAATGGAAAGTTTTAACATAAATATAGTAAATTTATGTTAAAACTTTCCATTCTGACCCTCAATTATAAAAGCTATTAAGCACTATTTACATAAAAACAAACCCTATAAAAGAAATTTGGATTTTCTCTTTCTTTTCTTTCTACTAAACATTCTACTAATAAGCAGTTCCATATATTATTGTAAATTTAATTTTTTCATTGAAAATGATTTAAGTTTAAACTTTAGCCTTCACTTTGTGGAATTTTACATATATACACATAAGTGTTCGATTTCTAAGTAGCATTAGGGTGGTAGTTATTTTGCGAAATGTTGAATTATAAGATGTACCAAGTAGAACTCTTTATTAAAATAAAATTTAAAAAATTCTAATTTACATATGCTTCTACCACTAATAAGTTAAGGTCGAAAACATCGTACACTGGTACTAAACTATATTGAGAAGGCTCGCTGAGTTCAAATCTGTGCTTCGAGTTGCTGTATCATATTTTTTACCAAAATATTTATTTCGGTTACAGTTAAGGTTTTAAAAACTTTTTTAGCAGTCATTCTTGTTTAGAATACAAGTAGTTTATTAATCTATCTTTATCGTTTTGATATTTTTTTGTACATATCGGAGTCAATAAATACCACGGAACCCTAACATTAAGGCTGGGTTTTTGGGATGTCAGTTAAACTTGGTTCAGTTAAACCGGTAACGAGTTTTGTCTGCAATTCCCAAGTTTATTAACAAAAATTTGACGAAACCACTTCGTTTTGTTTAAAATTTTGGTCTTTATCATAACATAACAAAACAAAATAAACCACATTTCAGAAGCAGTAGTCCATTTAAAAACTTCGTTAATCTAAGTTTAAAGATAAACTACATTCTAAGTGTATTTTTATTTGCAAAAAGTTTATTTTATAGAGCGTTCATAATCAATCCTTTAATTACTAAAAATTAAGTTGTAATAATTGAAATATATTCGTTGTTATATAGAAAAAAGTGCCCACCGTGTTTTAACATTGCGCGATTTGGTTTTAATTTTCTTTTTCTATATACTTTTAAGATGAAATGTAAAACGTAGAGTGCACATCTCGAAATTTGACTTTGCTCAAAATAGCTGCAATTCTAATAAAATATTGGAAATCAATAAAAGTCATTGGACAATGTTTCGAAATCATTTTTTTTTGTCAGAAATAAAAAAGAGTGATAATAGGAAATATTCACTGGTTGCTAACTCCGGAGAATATGGCGTAACAATTCGTAGCCCAATTCATGGAATTTTGCCATTAAGACTGCACACGTGTGCACCCGTGCATTATCTTGATGAAAAATAACTTTTTTCTTGGCCATATGGGGTCGTTTTTTTTTTTTTTAATCCTCGTTAAATCGGTCCAATAAGTTGGCATAATATTCGCCGTTTATCGTTTTTTCCCTTTTGAAGGTAATCGATGTGGATTATCCCTCGTGCATCCCAAAAAGCTGTTGCCATCACCTTATTGGCCGACAAACTTACCTTGGCCTTCTTCCTAGTCGGTTCACCCGGAGAAACCCATTGTTTAGACTGCTGCGTGGTCTCCGGAGTGTTGTAATAAATCCATATTTCATCCACAGTTACAAAACTCCGCAAAAACACATTCGAATTGCGGTTAAACAACTCCAAACAATCATTTGAAGTTGTCACACGATTACGTTTATCGTCAATTGAGAGCAAACGCTGCACATATCTTGCAGACAGCTTTCTTAAACCTAACTGATCATTTAAAATCGAAACCACACTGCCATATGAAATGCCTATGGCATCAACAATCTCACGCACTTTTACTCTTCGATCGGCCAACACCATATCGTGGATTTTTTTTCGACATTTTCGGATGCATTGACCTCAATTGGCCGTCCAGAACGTTCAGCGTCATTTGTACTTGTACGACTACAACGAAAGTCAGTAAACCACTTTTTTACATTGAAATCGATGGTGCAGAGTCCCCATAGTATTTATCACGCTTTTCCTTGGTTTGATTGACGGATTTCTTTAACAAAAAATAATGTTTAATGAGTACTCGAAATTCACTTTTTTCCATTTTTAAAAAAATCCACGAGGTTGTATGTTTTGAACAGCTGTTAAACGCAAAGTAAATGACAGAACTTGCTCTAAATTTGACAGTAGTCTATTAACTGGTGGTATTTATTGGGAGCAGTGTTGCATTTCATATAACTACGAGGGAAGTTCGAAAAGTCACGGACTTACTGATCCTCCCTCGTATCTACTTTATTATTTTGGAATAAAAGGTCTGTTTGACGTCGTTACCGCGGGTTCCCGAGTGAGCCCACTTTACCTGAAACAACAACAATTTACACACGATTTTGACAATAGAAACGCTTTTTGGTAAAATTGGGTACCTGCGAACAGACATAAAAAGACCCGAAAGATACCAACACTATTCAACACAACTACAAAAAAAGATTCGTTTTGAAACTACAAAAACTGAGGGCTCACTAAAGTTTCTTCTTTAAAATTAATCCTTTGGTACACGTATTTATGTTAAATTTGTGTTCCGTTATTTCTTAATATCTCTATTATATTCATTCAGTTATTTTGAATTTCTTCAATATTTTTTTCAAAATTTTATCAAAATTTTTTGGTTAAGATTAAAAAAGGATAATTATAGAGCTGTATAACTATTTCTTTTAAATAAAACTTAAACCAAAACTATATATCGACTACATTTTAACTTGGATTGTTACCCTAGTCAAAAATATGTTGGACTAGAGAACAAATTGTTGGTGGTCTAGACTTTAGACTTTAAAATTACATATCGTCACCTAAATTACAACAGGGTGAAACTAAAAACATTTTCAAAACCGGTTTTAATAATGCTTATGATTCATTTGGCTAAACTACATGCTTACACAAAATTATGGACTTCTACAATAAAAAATAGAGGTTTTATAAATAAAATTCAAATCTTATATATCTTTGTTTTCGGGCATTTTTTTTGGTTGCCCTGCATCGAACTACATCTCTCCACAAAATATTGTCGGTTCTATGATTAAAATTATAAGTTTTATTACCGATATTGTTAAAATATCGTTTTTTGCTTCTCCTTTAAAAAAAATAAAAAATTTAGTTTCGGCCTTTTAAATTTTAGGTGACGATATACAAGATTATATACTGCATAACAATAATTCCAAATGATTTTTGTTATTTTTTCTAATATTAAAAACATTTTTTTAAAACTTATAACTGTTTTTAAGAGTGTGATAACTGATTTCTTATTGTGTAAAATTTAAGAGATTACTTAATTGATTTAAGAGAAAAATTGTGTAATAGTGTTTCATAACTATAATTACATATAACGGTAAACAAATCAGAATAGAAAATACAGAATAATTTAAGAAATATTTTTGTTTTATATGCAATTTTAATAAATTTGCAATCTAAGTGATTTTGAAAAAGTGAAAATTTCAGCCTATTTAAAAAGCTCCTTAAGTTTTCGGTAAATTGCTGGAAAAATAAATCGTTCACATGTGGTTGTCACAAATTATGCAAATAATCCGAGTGCTTATGGTAAAAATAAAACAGTCGGTCCAAAAAAAAGCTTTCTGCTCGGGACCCAGCGTAAACTAATCAACTGTGGCAGCAACTCAATGAAGAGTCTCAATTAGATAATCGATAAATGTAAGGTAAATGTGTCCAAATCAACCATAAGAAGGCTCTTAATGGATTCCCAGATAATTACTAGGTTATTACCCCGCCACAAAACTACTCGGCTTGAATTCCTAAAAGGAATTTAGAAAACACCTGGAGAAAGGCAAGTCCATAATCCCTGTTAGTTGGTAAGTTCAATCTTGATGGTCCAGATGGTTTTAACAACTATTAGAGAGACCTACGTAAGGAACCACGATATTTCTTAAAAAGAAATTTCGGAGGCGGATCCCTTAATGGTTTGGGTTTTGGCGTTTTTTTTTTCTACGGTATGGTTGGTTTGGCATTTCCAAGCACCAGAATGAATTCTTCGGAATTTTCCAACAAGACAATGCCTCAGTACATGTAAGTTGTCAGACGATGGAATGGCTACCCACGTAGAAAAATACGACCGTTAAAGCGTTTTAAAAGCACTTTAAAAGGCGGTACAAACGTTTTCAGAACATTCCCAGTTACAGGTTTAAAGCGTTTTGAAAACGACCGTTAACAAACTTTAAAAAGTTTTCTCTTGTTTACAAATTAAGAGCGTTGTGGCCACAACCCAAATGATTACCATGATTTACCGTCTCGGGGTGATATTTTATAACATTATCTAAACGTTGGAAAATCATTTTTAAAGTCCTTTATCGATAGTCTGTAAAAGTTGTAAGAACATACCAATTTACAATTTGACGAAGATTTTCTATTGGGTTTTCTCTCTGTTACCTCTGTTCAACATAGTATACCAAACATAGGTACAAATGTTGTATCGTACTATTTATTATCTATTGTTGTATATTCAAAACCAAATTTTATCATTTTAAAACAAAATTTTACCTTCTCGGTATGACAATACAACATTTGTTGTCGATAACCTAACTATTTTATTGAATTAAAATTTATTTTAAAATTATAAAAAAAAAAAATTACTTTACATACTAAAACACTAAACATTTTATTCATCATATTACACAGGAAAAATGTTTCTTTCGTTTCTAATTTTCAATTACAAGTCCTTTACCGAAGCTTTGTATTCTTTGCGGCTGCGATTACTACCGTATTTCAATCCAAAATAATGCTTTTGTAATGTTTTTCTTTTTTCATATTAACATGTACCATCAAAAACAAATGCTTCCACAGCGCTTTGTTTTCTGTATGTATCTAATTTCTAACTGGGTATCATCAAAAATAGAGGAATGACCCGTATGTTCTCCGGATCAAAAACCTCATTGAGAATATTTGGGGAGTATTAACCCGTAAAGTTTACGTATAAATTCGTCAATATGAAAGCGTTTTTCATCTAAAAGAAGCAGTTATTGATGCGTGGAGATCTATAATGGAAGAACTTTGAATAAATCTGGTATACAACAGTACGTCTGATCGAACTTTCGAGTTGGTTCAAAAAAAAGGAGGCCTCACGCATTATAAAAACGGCTGCTTTAAAATATTTTTCTTTAATTTATGTAAATTTTGAAATATTAAGTTAAGTGTATTTATAGTTATGAAACACTAATTAATTTTGTTATACCTTTTTAAATGGTAATAAATAATTGTTGAATATTATTAATTTTCCATTGGTTTTACATATATGCCGGTTAAACTCTTCTACTTTTTTTTTAACTTATGAAATTTAGTGAAATTAATGTGTAATTATAGTTTCGCAACGCAGTGTAGTCCTTTCATAATATTCAAGTTGTACACATTTTAACCACTCCTGCATGTCCTCACCAATACCCTTCCTTGTTTAATTCGTCATTTCTTTTTCGATGAACTTTGTGCTTTTCGATTTTCTCTTTTTCTTATATTCTTGTTTGATTAAAAAGTGATATTTGGATTATATAGGTTTCCATTATTGAATATATATTTTACATATTTTAGGAAATTGCAATTTGGATGAAAAAACACTAAAACCAAATTCTAGAGATGAAATACTAGAGATGAAAAAGGCTGTGGTTGGTGCATGCATGATTGTCAAAAGTGTTTGGAAATTACTTATTATTATAAATGGAATATATTCTTTTGAGTAAAAGATCCCTATTTTTAAATTATATCTTAGTCCAGATCACTAAAAATTCGGTTTCCCGCTTAAAAACCTCTACGCCAAGTCCGCCGACCCATTAGAGAGAACTTTTTTGAGTTTCAAACCAGGTGTTTTTGTTGTTGTATTAAGAAATGAAGGAATCTTTTCAGTTCTTTTTATTCCATTATGACAAATAAAAAGTGGTGACTTTTTTCAATTTATAACGACCTTTCAACCTCCGTATATTTACAAAAACAAAGCAAATCAAACATATTAGCTAGGTTGATACTAGTATTTCGATCTGGCTAAAAATCTTATCAGAACCCGAAGTTTGAGAAAAGCTACAGCCTCCAGAATAGGCAAAACTTTAACAAAAACCTATTAGTGACTTTATTTGAAAAAAAGTTAAAATGAGTGATAGTTAAAATCATTTAAGAATTCTAATTTGTGGTGAGCATTCACTTTATGGAGCAACTGTATATCGTTTTCAAAACCGGCTTTATTCCTGAATGTGATTAATTTGACTAAACTATTGAAAATATAATGTGTATTTCTTTTGGTTGCTCTGTTAAAATTTTAAATGAAGTTGAGTGATTATAAAACACTGAAATAAACTGCATTTCTCCAAAAATTCTTTTGTTTTGTTTTGTTTTGTTTTTAAAAACGAAAATGTTTTGTTTTTAAAAACGAAAATGTTTTGTTTGCTTTGTTTTTTTGCCTTTTTGATGATTTCTTTACCCATTTGTGAATTTTGGTTATTCCTATTTTGAGCTTAAACAAAATAAACAAAAGTTTTGAATGCATGTGTTTGATATTATTTAAAATTTAAAATTTTAAGTATTTTATATGATACAAACCAAGCAAAACCCTTTCTCTCAAAATAAATATGATTTTTATCGAAAATTCACATTTTGAAAATTTTAATAGTAAGGCTGATTGAATTTACCTTTTTTTGCCTGCTCTAATAATAACTATAAAACCATTCTCCAATTTCGACTAAATAAATAAATCCTTTGATTTTCTTAAATAATTTTTATGTACAACTAAATTTTTAATTTCCTCATCTAATCCAAATTAGGTGACACGGTAGAAGAACTTTCATATTAGCCAAATATACTACATTGATTTTCTAAGGATGTTCGGTAATCAGAAACATTATTTTTTTTTTTTTTGCTAGTGTTCATAAATTTTTTTTTCTTCAACGTTGCACTGTTTCTTTTTTGAGATTACAAATCTCAAAAAATATGTTTCCAAGTTGGCAATTCATTCTAATCCCCTTGCTCAAAACTTGCTTATATTTTCAGGTCACAGGCGTCTAAAAAATTAGTCACCTTGGCCTCGCTTTAAACTAATCTTGTAGATCCTTGCTTCACTGGCAACAAACCAAGAGGAGATTAGATATAAGATTTGCTAACTTATTGTAAATTTCCTAAAGAAAAGATTCAATAAATACAAATATATGAAAAAAAAAAAAAAAAATTACAAACCGATTATAACCGTAATCAAAATCGCGATTAATCGCATCGTTTAATCGTAATCGAACAAAAATCCTTCAATTATGACGTCAAATCATATTTTTTATATACCACATATTTATTTAGAACTTTTTCGTATATATGTATGTATATTAAAATGCGAAACTTTATTTCTATACTAAAATTTTTTTCGTGTATTGTAAATAGTTTTTTAACATCCGACCGATACAACAATTTTAAAAAATAATCAAAAGCTACCATATTTTTACGGAATTATATTCTGTCACAATTTAGACTTTTGCGGCTAATATTTCAAACAGAGGTCGTTTTAAGTTAATGAAAATTACAAAAATTTCTTAATGAATCTGCAGTTTGCTTGAAGAATTTCTATCGGATCTATGACGTGTCCTCATATATAATCATATATCTCGCAGGGAAACTTAAAAAATCTTATATTAATCCAAAATAAATGCTGAATTTAGTTTTTTTTTAAAATAATTTTGAAGAATTGCGTAAAATTAAAAATACTGTGATTAGTCGATAATCGCGATTAACGGCATATTTTTTAAGCTTTATCGCGATTAACAAAAACTTCGAGTTTGCATATACTCGAGTTCTTTTGTTGTTGTTGATATTTATAATGATATTGAGTTCGAATAAACTTGATAACGTCATAATTTATGATAAAAGATAGAAAAGTTAAAAATATTGAACAATTTTTCAAAATAAATTTGACGAAAATATTTAACACTATCGCTATCTTGTACATTTAAATGATTTTAATTTCAAGCCCATGATAATTCGCTAGACACTGCCTTCTTGTTTTCTTACGCTGTAATTTGAGAATTTTTCTAATATACGATGACCTTTTGGATTTCTCAAGAATCCGTTAGTTTAGAAAAGAACATGAAAAGACCCATTAAAAAGACCCATTATTTTCTAATGTAAATTTTAAAATTTGTAGTATTTTTTTTAAATTTGTGCAGAAAATTTCAGAAATCAGCAGTACAAAGCGATTTAAAAAAAAAAAAACTGAAAAACCCCGTTATTCATACCGTTTTTACATAAAAAAACGAAAACCGGTTTTTAAAAAATGCTTGTTTTAAGTATTCGAAATCCGGTTTTTCAAATAGGTCGAATATTTAACAACTCTAACCATAGATTCTGTCGACATTTTTGCATCTTCTGTAACAAAAAAAATTAATTAAAATAAAATTTGGCATTTCACCAAACGATATGCGCTGAAGTTATAATTGCAAATGTTTTACATTCATTTTTAAGTATAAATATTTATGTAGTATTTCTTTAGTCTGCTTTTTTTGTTCGTTTTCACCTAATAACCGTTAACTTTAAGTTGGCTTTAATTATAATTTATTGTTAAATCTTAATTGTATGATATTTTTGTTGTTTTATTTTGTTTCTTTTATCTTGTCTTGGTTTACGATTTTTTGTTTTTACAAAACCATTATATATTTAATAACATTTTGTTTGCTATTTTTTTTTTCTTTTTATTGTTATTTTGCAGAAATGATTGTTAGTAGTAAAAGCGTTAATAAAGAAATAACAACTGGTAGAGATAATAAAAACGAAGACGAAGAAACAAGTAGTGGATCAACACACCAAGCTACTACACCATCAACAGCAGCAGCAGCAGCAAGAGCAGCATACAAACGTAGTAGTAGTGAAAAAGAAGCACGCGCTTCAAATTATCATGGAGATGGTGATGAGTCAACATCTTCTAATGGTAATACAACAACAACAATGACAGCCTCTATGAAACAACAACAATCGTACGCCTTTACTATTGACAATTTCAATGATAAGGAATGTGATTCAGCTGCCCAGGCAGCCAAATATAAAAGTATGATGGAACGTTTTCAAAGTCGCCATCGACGTGGTGCTTCAATGTCAAAACTGGAAACTGAAAATGAGTCATCAACTAAAGCACAGACAGCAACGCCTACACGTCTAACAAGTTCACAGTCTTCAACGCCACTAACATCAAGATCATCTTTACGTGGTTCGTCCATAAATGAGGATAATAATAATGCAAATTTATTGGATTCGGAAACGTCAACAACACAAAAGGTAATACATACTCTTAATATTAATCTCAATATTTTTCATATTATTTTTTAAGTGAAAGAATGTTATAAAATTAATGTATTAATTAAGGTGGTCGAGACGCTTTCAAAAATGGTTTTTTGTGCGTTGTCGGTTTTTCTAAATAGTTGAATTTTCGAACGAATAACGACGTTTTTAAATGTCGATATGTATACTTTTTGGAAAGGTAAATTTCCACTGAATATTCTAGCAAATTTCACCTCACTTGGATGAACACTATATCAACTACTAGTGTCCGACCGAACAGTTCGGCCAAAAACCTATATTTTGTCAGTTTTTTGATATCTAGAGGCAATGCTGACAAATTTTATTATTGGAAACATGTTTGTTGAGCCGATTTAATTCGATTTTGTGTATAAAATTTAAGAGAAAAGCAGAAGTTTAGCTATAAAGTTAAAAGTTCGGCCGCCGAACTATTTTCAATTTGGCCGAACTTTCTGACAAATTTGACATTCAAATTTGACACTCAAAATAGCATATAATCAGCAAAATAAACATTTTTCCATCCGCCAAATTTGTCCATAATGCTTTAAAATACCGAATACAGACCAAATGCATTTTCTGGCCGAACTGTTCGGTCGGATACTACCAACTACTACTCGAAAAAACTGAGATCCGACAAATTTTTGATTTTTTTTTTTTAATTTTGTACTCTATGAATTGACTACTTGAAAAAAAACCCGATAATTTCCATACAAAAGTTTGATGTCCTTAAAAAAAAAAATTAAAAACTTAGTACATAATATTATATATCGCATACTTTAGACGAATCTACGTTTAAAACTTCGTGGCAATCATAGAAAGATTGTGGGATATGCCAACTGCTACTCAAAATCAAAAAAAATATATTTTTTGGCCTGGATGTAATTTTATACAAGAAAATCTTGGTACAGACTTCGAAGAAAAAATCGAGAAAACTCTACCATACAAATGTGTGCAGTTTTTTTAAGTTTCATGTAAATTTGCGTAAATTTTTAGAAATTCTTGTGGTGATCAGCGCTAGAGGGACTAGTGGGACTGTTAGGGATATAACTCCAACCTCACAAAGAAAACTTCATTAGTTTAGTGAAAAAAATTTCATTAGAACTTGTCCAAGTAATTCACTCTGTGTACGCAATATATACGAAACCTTTGTACGAAATATTTCGTTATTTCGCACCACGAAAATCTTTCGTAAAATATACGAAATCTACGAGTGCATTTTATCATTTTTTTTTAATTTAATCGTGTTACTTTTTCGACCCAGTACTTTTAAATGGCTAGTTGCCAATATATAATAGTACTACTAGATGGCGCTTTTAGACAAAAAAAAAAAAATACAAACATTCCTTAATAAAGCACGGACCAAAAAATATTCTTGCAACTTTTTACGAACAAAACTTTCGTAAAATATAAGAAACTTTCTTTCATTTTACGAAAATAAATTTAGTGCAGACTTTTAAAATTTCACGAAACTAACGAAATCATTCGTATCCACTTTTTTCGTAATATATATGAAAGCTTCTTTTAATTTACAAAACGAAAATCGTAAAGACTTTCGTTTTTTTACGAAACTAACGAATCAATTTTGTTAAAGACCTGCCTACTCTGGAGATTCTAGCATTTTCTAAAACTTCGGGTTCCGATGGAAACTTTAGCGAGATCGAAATATATATATATATATATCAACCTAGCTAGTGTATTTAATTTGCTTTATTTTTACGGAGGTTGAGAGCTCGTTATAAATATAAAATGTATTAATTTAATTTTACGAAGTAAATTATTTAAATTAAATATGTGCAACATTTTAAAATTTGGCTAAAGGTATTATTTTTATTGTAATAAATTATTTAATATTTAAAAAAAATGTTCATACATTTTGTTCTGATATCCCTATCCTTACTTCATGGAAATTTATGATTGCATCGTTTTGAAGAGCGGGTTAAAGAAAAATATTTCGTAAAAAAGAAAATTAATTTAATTGAAGGGATTATTGTAAAAACTTGGTAAGCCACATTTATTGTTTTATGGATTTTAGCTGTTTTCTAGACATATATTGATTAGTACTTAATAAAAGTTTTCCTTAAACATTTATTGCAAGTACCTAGATTATAAACGTCCTGCAAAAGATATATATTGTTTGCATATTTTTAACCTTTAAAAGGCAAAAACAAACTAAAACTAAAATTTGGCTTATCAAGTTTTTACAATAAGCCCTTCAATTGTACTAAATTCATTTGGTACGTATTCTTATATTTTACACAAACCTTTCGTGGTGCAAAACAACGACGTATTTCGAACAATGCACTACAATTTTCGTATATTTAAAGCATATATTTTTTTTGGGTGTTTCTATATATCTGGAAAGTTTAGTTGAAAAATGACCAGCGGATCTATTAAGTACACTTAGAGCTAGTTTTTGGGATGTAGTTCAACCTTGTTTATAGTTTTAACGAAGTTTAAACTTAAAATGATGTTTTTGAGATCAAGTTTATTATATTTTAATTGTAGTTTAACCGGCCAGCGTTGGCCGTTTAAACTAAGTTTTGAGTTGTCAAATCATAACAGCTGTGAATGAAAATTATACATAAATAAAGCAGCTGTTAACTAAAAGTCCAAAAAAAAAAACAATATATACGAAATTTTTGAAAATGTGTTTTTATTTATATAATGATTTGGAGTTTTATCAGCGCTTCCGCTCGTCCAAACCATCGGCTTATATTTTTACATTTATTTTAGAGTCCATTTTATATTTAATTACAACCAATATTAAACAAAAGAAATATTTAATAGTTGGGCACAAAATAAACAAACATTTTTTTTTCTATGCGCGTTGTTTTGTTTGTTTTTCATTTTTGACATTCGCAAGTGCTACCATATTTCTTTTGAAAATGGCATTATTCTTTTTGGTGTAAAATATATTTAATTTGAGATTTTTTAAACCATCACTGAAAAACAGCATGGAGGTTTAAAAGCAGTTTATATCTTATTTAAGTTTAACTAAACAGCTGTAAAACTAAGTTTGATCGTCCTCCCAAAAACTGGCTCTTAATGAGTTAAACGATTTCATTATATATTTAAATTTTGATTTTAATTCAGGAGTGACAGGCAATACCGCTAAAATACCGTAATCGATTTAAAACCCTTTCAACTGACTATCGTTATCCCTAAAATACCGTTACCGAAATAATTGAAATACCGGTATTCCTTAAAATACCGTTAACGAAATAAACTAAAATAGCGTTGCCTTTACCGATACCCGCATCGAATCGGTTACCATCCATGTTTTAATTAGATCCCACGAAGCTTGTCTGTATGATTTAAAAATAGATCCCACGAAGCTTGTCTGTATGATTTAAAAATTGTGTTAATTCATCACTTATTTAATCATTGCGAATCTGTATAATACTTTTTTAACTATTTTTTTCTTTAAAATGTTTATGTTAAATAAGTTTAATAGCAACTTATTTAAAATATTCGGTCGAGTTACCGCCAATGTGTAGTTGTTCCGGTGACGTTGAACCTTATATCGTCCTACGGCTCGACGCCTGGTGTTGTATATATCGTCTATAGGTGATTCAGGGTTTGAGAATTTGTGTTTTACGAAAGAATTCTGTTGTTTCGCACCACGAAAGTCTTTCGTTAAATATACGAAATTACAATATTGTTGATCGCATTTTACGAATGAGTTTCATTGTTTCGCATCACGAAAATCTTTAGTAAAATACACGAAGAAGATTTTTTTTTTAATATTTTACAAAGGAATTTTGATATTTCGTCTGCTTTATTATGAAATAATTTTGTAAAATGGAATACAGTTTTTTATATTTAACAAAATGTTCTTAGTTTTTCAAATAAAATGTTTTCTTTCATTTATGAAAAATTTACCAAAATAATGTAATTTATTTAAATTAAAAATAGGCTATATTTAATTTATTTAATTTATTTTATAAATTCATATATTGTTAAGGGTGAAAAAGAATTAAATTAAATTTAATCAGTTTTAGAAATAAAGATCGATTCACAATACTGGAGTACTATACACAACAGATAGGAGTTTGTTCCTTTCTCTTTTGCACTTAAATATTTTTTGTAGAATTTTATTACTTTTTTCTTGAGTCCAATCTGTAGCGTGAATATTATCTTTTTAATCCATTTTTTTTATAATAAGTATTATTATAGTACCCCAGGCATCAAAACATGGATACTTTTTTAGGGTTTTTATTCTATGAGTCGAAAACGAATCATCTTAAAATATATACAAAAATTGCGAAAATCATGAAATCCAAAAAATGGTTCAGAATTGACTCTTAAATGTAGTTGAATATGAATATTTTGTAAACAATAAAAAAAATCCAAAAAAAAAACTATTTTTGAGTCTATATAATGTTTTTTAATACCTTTTTTGAGTAATTTTTAATCAAAAAAGAAGGCTCTTTTGGATGAACTACTTTTGAGTCCATTTCTAACTCAATTTTGAGCTTGTTAGTATAGTTTAAATAAAAAAATTAAAATATGTTCAATCGGTACTATTGGATCTGAAAAGTAAAACAAAATAAATGTTAAGGGATTATTGATAAAATTATCAATTTTATTTTTGTGTTGCTGAATCGGTTTCAATTTTACAATTTATTCTTTTATGTTGTATTGCTTCAAAATTACGATTCTTCTTAATAAAACGTAAGAAACGGTGTTTTATTAAGAAGAATCGTAATTTTGAAGCAATACAACATAAAAGAATAAAATAAATGTTGTTTAATCCAGAAAATAAAAAATTATGTTTATAATATACAAAAAAAAATATGAAAGATTTTCGTTATTTTCTTTAAATTAGTCAATTCTTGCTTAACCTGAATTTCGTATAATATACGAAATATTAGTAGTGCACTCGAATAAACCCGCATATTTTCACACATTTCTATGGAAGTGGTAAAGTTTTTCGATTTTTTTCGAGTAGTTGTTCACCAAGTCCACAGTTTTCATTAGATTCCGTTTAATTCTTTAATATGGAATCTGTTAATACCGGCGACTCCAAAAAATAAAAGTCAAACTAAGATTTTTTTTTTTAAATTCGTGTAAATTACATCAAATTTCTAAAATCTGCATATTTTCACACATTTGTATATAAGTGGTCCAGTTTTTTCTATTTTTTTTCGAGTAGTTGTTTACCAAGGCCACAATTTTCATCAGATTGCTTTAAATTAAAAATCTGTACCTAGATTTTTTTTTTTAAATGTGTGTAAAATTACATCAAATATTTAAAATCAGCATATTTTCACACATTTGTGTAGAAATGGTCAAGTTTTCTCAAGTTTTTTTCGAGTAGTTGTTTGCCAAGGCTACAAATTTCGTCAAACTCCTGTCAATTTTTGAATAAAATTACAGAAAATTCTAAAATCTTCATATTTTCACACATTTGTATGGAGGTGTTCGAGTAGTAGTTGGCTTACCGCACAATCTTCGTCGGATTGCCACGAAATTATAAATGTAGATTCTGCTAAAGTATGTGACTACAAAATATACAAGTTTGTGACAAATTATTAAACATTTTTTTTATAAATTGGCATCAAACTTTTAAAAATAGCATTGAACAATTTTGTATGGAAAAAGAGGAGTTTATTCTTACTTTTCCCGAAGAGCTTTTACAACCCATATTTTAAATATTTCAAATAAGAGCCAACTCTGTTCCCACAGCATAGGCAATATGGATGGGTATAGAAATTTGTCTTTTCTCGAGTACTTTAATACTGTGCACAAAAATTTAATCTTAGATTTTAGACATCTATATTAAAAGAATAACGTTACTCACTAGAGCTAGGAACTTGAAATATGGCATGGAGGTCCATAATCCAGCGTAGACGTCCGCTAATATAGGATTTTTGGAAATTTCTACGGGGAGGGGCAATAATGGGAAAGTCTCCTCCTTAAATCTTTAATATGTGTCCTTTCGGATATAACCCAACTCCCTGGTATGGTACTTTTTGCAATCTTGTTCAGAAACGTGGTAAAATAGGGCTTATAGGGAAAAAAGTCTCCCCCTTGGCGGCGTGGACAACCGCTGAAGCTAGGAACTTGCAATTTGGTATGTGGGTTCCTAATCAAGGGTAGACATCTGTATAGAGCGGATTTTTGGAAATTCATATGGGGGTAGGCAGTAAGGCCTGTACAAACCACTAAAGCGAGGAACTTGAAATTCGGTTGTGGGTACCTTATCACTAGGACTATCAAATGCTAAGATATTTTCGATGTTACAAAATCCGAAAATGGCAAAAATCACTGTCTTTTAATTTAAATCGAAAATACCATAATAAATATAAACAGATAGGACTTTCGGGTGACATAACAAATTTTGTGAATAAAGCCTAATTCGCGATGCTATAACGTCCCGAATATATAAAACCAGGATTTGTAAACATTCCCTTAAGATATCTCGAAAACCACTAGAGGTCAGATTGGGATTCAGAGCACCTCAAATCTTTTCCAGATGTTGTCGGCCTGTGTTATTAACCGCATTTTTAAACAACATTTTGGACAAACATGTTTTATGAACTTTAATTCATACTGTATGGACATTTAAAAATTTATAGACTTTTAAAATTCGATTGCAAATCATTGATTATAAAAATACCAGTTTTAAAAATAACTAAAAAAATCATACCATAAAAGTTTTCATAAAAACTTTAACTTTCCTTGTAAATATCGTCGTAGTTTTTCATAGCAAATTACAACAGCCTAATTTAGATACTCATTAGATGTTTGTATACAAATTCCTTTTTAGGTTAAGTTGAGAGTGCGTGATCGTAGCACCTCACGTGTACGTGATGCCTCAAAACGTCACAGTTGGTCGCCACGTTCAGGTACAAATGATAATCATTTACATACTCAACAATCATCAACAGCAGCAAACTCATCAACAGCAGCTGCGCGTAAAACTACAAAAACTGTTAATAAACCACCACCCATACAAGTACCAAAAGGTTCATCAAATCTGGTGGCTAATCGCACACAATTTACCCCTCGTTCTACTGCCATGCAAATGGCTCTAAAACAAGTGGACTTTTTGTGCTCCCAACCACCTTTGGCCGATTTTAAACATCTCAACACTGACGCAGATGATGTCAGTGAAGCTGGTACCTATACACTGGATGGTGATAATTACACTGAAGAACAAAAGGATCTCATGAATATTGATAGATATGGCAAACCAATATTAGAAAATGTACGTCGAACAAAAAGCCGTCCAAAGCAATTGGATACCAACCTCACAGCCAATAACAGAACACCACTGTCCACGGTTGAATCGAAAAGATCAAATAACGTTTTGGAAGTTAATTACTATCACGATTCCGAGTCATTAGAGCCGCGACCACGAGCCAGTACTGCAACATCGGATTTAATAATGGGTTCTCATCAATCCGCTGGAGCATATTTGGAAAAAATCAAATCACGGGTGTTGCGTAATATGAGTGCCACAAAACAAATGGATACCAAACAAGAGACACACAAATCCAAACTCAGAGAACCAAATGATGATGAAGATGATGATGAAGAACTGGATCCCGATATGGGCTGTTTTACTAGTGTAACCACTAGCGGTGTATTGGCAAAACAAAGAACTCTAGATGCTCGTCCCAAACTGTTTAGACATAGTGGTTTGTCGACATCACAAATCGATAGTTCGGAATATGTAAGTAATGAAACAAAATTGAAAAGTTCTGGTACACCACCCTCATTAGCCGGTGGTTTCACCGATCATCAAAAGGCCGAATATCGTTTAAATGTATTTACAAATCAAAAAGAAGCATCACAAAAATTTGCAGCCACTAGAAATCTTATAGAGACACCACCCGAAACCCCAACTGGACCACAACCAACATCAAAGTTTAGTGAAGTGGCTGTATTGCAGACGGCACAGACCAAACACGATTGGATACAGGAATGGGCTCGTAATGCACGTGCTCGTAGTTTAGCCAATGATCGGCACAGTAGTATAGGTGTTAGACAGGCCAATCAAGATATGCTTATGACCCGATCCTACACTTGTGCTGATACTGGCAATGATTCCCTTACAGATGACAGTCTCTACAGTGCACAGAATAAACAATTTAATGCCAAATTGAATCGTACGCTGGCAGAACGTTATCGATTACCAGCAGGGGTGGGCTCAGGTGACTGTGATTATGCTAGTGATCCTTCTTTAACCACTTCGACATCTTATAATAAGCCTCCGAAGAGTCCCACAAAAATACCTTCGCCACTCCATACATTGGGCAGAACTCGTAGTGCAAGTCGCACAAGAACATCTCTGCAAAATATGTTGCCAGCAGATGATGAGGATTACTTGCAGCAGACGGCTGCGGCCATTAATAATCTTCAACAGAGTCTGTCACGTAAGAACTCACTTAAGTCACCATCGCATTCAGCCTCACCCAGAGCTCATTCAGCTCGTTCACATATCATTTATTCACCTGAGGGCACCGGCACTGACTGTAGCCCACAACATAGTCTTAATGCGCAACGTCAACGACAAGCTGCACAGAACTTAATGACGAGCAGTATTAACGAACAACAATTGCAAATGTTGACCAGCGGCGAATATCTCTTGAGGCAAATGCGAATGCGTAAGAATTCATTCGATGGCAATTTAGCTGGTAGTGGTTCACCACACCGGAGAGTATTACAGGGTGGTGCTCCTCCACAAATACAATCTCCCACAACTCCAACAACAGTTGAGGAACAGTCACCCCTAAGAAGATCCAGTTCGTTTTCCGCTCGTGTTGCAGCCACTCAAAGAGCGGCACGTCCTAACTTCCAAAATTTATATACACCACCAGCTGCTCGCCATAGTTATGGCCTGAGTGTGGCACCATCACAACAGCAGTCACAACTCCAATCCAGCAAACCCATTAAGAAATCAGCAAGTAGCAATAATTTTGTTTATAGTGACTACGATGACAACTTACAGTATTATATAAACGATGAAGACGACCCCGAGGAGGACTATGGTGAAGAATATTATTCCAGTGGTGCAGAGGATAATGTTGAGCCAGGATATTATGATGATCAACCGGAGGATGTAGAAAACAGTGTACCTCTTTCCAATACTAGATATAATAAAGCTTTACTAATGCGCATAGAACGTAGCAAACAAAAAGTTAAGGGAAAACCCCAATCAGCACCAGCAATGAAGTCGGCAGCATTAGCTGCTGCTGCTGGTGGTGTTATGGCATGTCCTAATACTCCTGAATTGCCAAGAAGAAATGTTAAAAGTGCTACAACGCGTTCCAGTGCCGCGGGGGGAACACAACGTCAGTCAATGCCAAGAGATACTAGTCTTAGTCGTCTTGCTCAACAGGTGCCGAATTCATTGGCTTCAGCCAAGAAACAACTATTACAAACTGCTGCCAATGTACCATCCAATGCAACAACACAGCGTTCCACATCTAGTCAGCGGGCACAGCCGCGTTATCTAGATATTTCGAGATATAAACCCGCCCAAAGTAATCAATTTTTACGTAAAAACGATGCCAAAAGTACTCTTAAGCAACCATCTAATGATATTATGAAACGTAGTCCTAGTAGTTCTTCAATGGGTCTCTCACGTACAGATCCATCACGTGCCAGCAACCGTTCTGTACGTTCGGCTACTTCGGTGATGACCACCAGTGGCACTTCTTTGGGTGGTGGTGGCGGTGGTACTGGCAGAGCTTCTTCTGCTGCGAGAAGAGATGCTTCAGGTATGTTTTTTTTTTCTGTTCATTTTGTTTTGGTTGCCTAAATTATCTGAATCGTCATCTTTTAGTAACCAAACAAAAAGAAGCCGAAATGGCCATGTGGAAACGTAGATCTAAGTATGATCCCATGAAGGCGGCCGCCGAAGATCGTCGAAGAAAGGAGGAAGCCAAACGTTTAGGTCAGGCTCAACAATTAGGTGTTGTTGACATGCCAACTGAGAGGTAAGTTTTTTTTTTATTTTCTTCATAATTTATTACTTAAATATAGAAAATCTCTTCTTGTTTAGGTTTTTTAAGGTTAAGGATGTTTATTTTTTCATGCAAAATTAGTTTAAAAAAGGTTTTGGTTAAACTAACTTGTTTTGTTTCTTTTAAAATTCAATTGGCAAATATGACAAGATATAGGATTAGCAAGTTATTTATAATATCGATCTAGCAAACAATTGTTAGTTTGTATAACTTAATTATATAATTTTTGATTAATGTTAAGGCTGCCCAGTCAGAAAAATATAATCGGAGGAGCATTGGCAAGACGTTGTAAACGACGGCATTTTAACGTTTACGGTGTTCTTTCAATGTCGAAATAATAACACCATTTAACGGTAATACGACTCTACTTTTCGACGTTGGGAAAACGTCGACAAAACAAAAAATACAGTACTCTAAAAATTAAAAAAATCAGTATTTTCCGATACTATAAACATCAAAAGAATTATTTGTAAAGAATTTTTTACATAAACCAGACTGTTTTGAAATTAAATACATTTAAAACATTTTCAATTGTATTTCAAAAGTTATCAATTTATTTCTGAAATTTTTTGTTTTATTTGTTAAATTGTTGTTGTTATTACTATTCCCAGCAGCATTTTTTAATATACGGTCGCACATTTTGTAAAACAAGTACTGGCAAACCCTTCTTTAAAACGTTGGAAAATCACAAATTTTAGCCGATGTTTTTCATAAACAGTTGAACATATTGTAAAACAAGTACTGGCAAAGTCCTTTTCGAAAACTTTGGCAAATCAGCCAGTGGTTGTTTCCATAGACACTCAGTCAGAAACTGTCAGTGGTACAAAAAACAAGTACTGGCATACCACTGGCTAACCGAGGAATTGTAAATATATTACTGGCGGAACCTTTGTTTAAGACGCTTTACCAGCGTTTCCAAATTCGTTTTGCCAGTATTTGTTTTACAATAATTTCAGTGGTCCACAAAAAAAAATACTTTGGCAAAGTATTGGCTGAGACCGCTGGGCCAACGATGCCATAAAGTGTTTTCCCAGTGCTTTCCAGTAAGAAATTACCAACGAATCAAAAGTCTAACAACTGGTAAAGCATTTATTTTATACACATTATTATGCTTTGTTTAAAAAAGTTTGTAGTCGGAAGGTTTCGAGTTCGATCCCGATTGCAGTCATATATTTTTTTTGTGTTTTGTTTTAATTACTTTCTAAATTTTTTTTAATATAAAATCGATTTTTTATGTTTCTAGAAAAGTTCTTTTAGGACCAACATTTGTTTTCTTTTCCCAACGTTGGCAAGTTGTTTCCAGCAAACCTTATGCCAATGCTGACATATTTGATCAGTTAACTGTTACCCAGCAGTTATCGTTCAATTGCGTTTAAAACTATCAAGTATGTCTCGTTAGATCAGTAGTTAGAGCTGTCGGCTGCCAGGGTTCAAATCCCAGCGAGACCAAAGAAATTATAAATAAACTATTTTTATTTTTTAAAATCTATTTTTAGACAACTTATTTCATGGTTTTACCAACATTTTGAAAACGTTATCAATTTTGCTTCCCCAGTGCTTGTACGACACTTTTTGAACTGACGGACCGTTTGTCTAATGATGTTATCATTTTAGCGTTGGGAAAGCACTTGTGTCACTTGTTAAAGTGCCTTGTCCTTTTCTTACTAGGCAGTTGTAAGTTTTGTAAAGCAGGTATACCCATAGCAATGTATGCAAACGTTGTCAAGGCGTTCCAAATAAGTGCTTTCCCAATGCTTTATCTTGGGCATTACTGTTTACCAATGCTCTGTCAGTGCTTTGTTTTTTGTACCATCGGAAATTTCTAAGTGCAGTTGAAAACAACTACTACTGATTACTACACAAACAACAGTCATGTAGCAACTCTAAAACTTTTTTTAATTGTACGTATTTTTTAGCTGTTGCTGTTGGTTTTAATTGCAATTTCAGTTGTTTTTCTGTGAAATAATACAAGAGAACTATTTTGACAGTTATTTTGAAAAGCAGTTGAAGAAAGAAAGTGTGTTTTCTAAACAGATGTTTGAAGCAGTTATTTTAGTTTTTTAGTAAACTACTAAAAAACAATTATTTTTGCTATAAACAGTTAATTTTTGTTAGTAATTCCAAAATAGAAGATTATATCGACTTTTTAAAAATTCTCGTTTAGTTTAAATTTTTTATTGATATGTTCATAGTTTGCAAATAATCGTGGCTATTCCCATTTTCACTTTCCGCTCAAATACTTACCGTAGCTATTCCATAATACGCTACCCAGGTAAAAAATACAAAGGGGCCAGCACTGACAAGCACTGAAATGGGTGTTATCAGTACTTGATACCAGTGTTTTCCCAACGCCCAAAAGGTAACACCGTTTCAAGCTTTCTCAATGCTTTACAAAGCTTTGAGAAAGCTCTGGAAAACAAGTGTCTTTCCAACGCCACATGATATAACCTTTCCACGCTGGTGCCAAAGACTTTACAAAGCATTGGGAAAGCACCTAGAAACATAAAACAGTTATAGCCTAATCGAGCCTTCTAGTGGTGCTCTAATTATTTGAAATTGAAACTTTGACGCTTTGTACGCACTTAAATCGTGAATATATATTTTTTAAATTTAATCTTTATGTATTAACAAGTCAAATTTCTATAAAAAAAAATTGCAAAAAATGATGATTATGGTCTTTACACATTTTTTAAGAATTTTTTTAAAAATTTTGGTATTTTTAGACATTTTTTTTAAATTGTTATTTAGCAACTCTGCTCAAATTTCTATGTTCTTTTGAGAGAAAAAAGCTCATTTGTGATATTTAAAATTAAAATGGATTAATTTTCTGCATACCTATATTTTACACCATAAATAATTCACAGTGTTGTATTTTATTTTGTATGTATATTTTATGAAGTTCAAAGAAAAATGCATTTCATTCAGTAATGCAGCAAATGTATATATTATAGAAAAACGAGTCCCAAAAACACCTATTTCAAACGCCAGTGTTATAAATAATTTTTTAAACTATTACTGGGAAATCACCTATTTCAAACTTTGGCAAAGCGTCCGATTTTATTACTTTACCAGTACTTTAAAAAAGAAACCGTTTAACATTTTGTAAACCAACTACTGGTATAACACCTATTTTAAACATTGGCAAAGCGTTCGATTCTGGTGCTTTAACAGTGCTTGTTTTTTAAAAACTGCATAATTTTTTGTAAAACAAAGAATTGTGTTTTGTCAGTGCTTATTTTTGTAGGACCACGGTCTACTTGTGCTTTGCCAGTGCTTGTTTTTTATTGCCACCAATAATTTCAACCTGGGTGGTGATGTGAAGACAACATGTTTTTTGGTGATCAAAGATACATTCTATAATACGCTTTTGATGCGCTTTTTTTATCACTTTTGTCCGTCGATAACTTTAGCGCGTTTGACGCAAAAATTAATTTTTTCCAATAAAACATGAAAATTCTTTCCATTTTTAACTAATTATTTATTCAATTTTCTTCATTTAATATTTTTTATATAAATAATAAAAAAAACTATTAGATTTCAATATATGTAATTATGCTTCTTCTCTGGTTTTGTGTAATTTTTAAGAGATGGTCAATAATTTGTTAGCTTTAACCGATAATTCTTCACGAGTATTTTAGAATGTATCGTATCATGGGTGGTGAAAGTGAGGAATTGTCACTGACAAAGTGAATCCCGTTTTGTCGAATCGACATGAATAATTAGAAAATTTCATTGTAAATCCAATGCATAAAATCGTTTGTTTGGAATTATGACTACGCATTTTAAGTATGATATAGGAAATACAAATTTTTATTGTAATTGAAAGAAAAAACTTGTTTTTTAATAATTAAGTGCTTTTTTATTAAAAAAAATATTTTAAAAACAACGAAAACATAACTCTTAAAAGCAGTAGTTTTTACTAATTTTTACAGTTGTTTCATATTTTTTGTAGTAAAAAATTAACAGTTGTTTTTTCCATATTGTTAGTTGTTTTTACTACATTTGTTAGTTGTTTTACAACAGTTAAAAACAATTAATAATTGTAAAAAAGTTTTTAAACAATTAAATTTTTAGTTATTTTAACAGTAATTAGATTTGTCGCCTTTTTAAGTTAAATTACGGTTGTTTTAACTGTCATTTTTAGTAGATTCTACGGTAAAACTTTTTTGAGTTTATATTCTCCTTCAATTGTACATATCAATGAACTAAATGAGTGAATAACGACAGATTCCAAAGTAATAAATATTTTTAAATTTCCTTGCCAGTCGCAGTATGTGGAATGCGAAATAAATTATGTCCGACCAAATGTTCGGTATCTGCCAAAAAGTGGTGACGGTCGAGATCAAAATTCGGCCAAATTTGAGCAAATTTTTATATTAAATGTTTTAATTTAGATTACAAATAAATTCAATTATAATGTTTGTTGGCCCAACTACGTCTAGAATTCAAATGTACACAGAAATAAATTACAAAATTATGTTTCTAATATTAAACATGCCTAATAGGGCATTTTTGTAAATAGATTAAATTGGCACCAACAATGATGATTTGATTTTGTTGATTTTTTACAAGATTTTTTACAAGCATTTCAAACAAAAAATTTGTTGGAAATAAATTTGAATTTAAAAATGAGGGTGTTTGAATTTACAAATTCCATTGTTGTTGCCTAATGTTTTTTCTGTGTAGTATTATAAAATTATTTATTCCATTAAATGTTTGATATATCGCACTTGTTTAACAAAAGGGTCATAACTCAAAATTTTTCTGAATCCATTTTTTTTTTTTTTTTTTGCAAGAAAACGACATACAGTGGTCACCTGTACCCACTTTAACAATCTTAGATCGGTCTCTGTACTCTTAAGCAACAAAAAATATCTAATATTTTTACAGTGGGTAGATATGAACACTGAATGCCGTTTTGGATCTTGAGTTATGGTCCTTTTGTTGAACAAGTGAGATTTAACTTTATATTTTATATTAAATCTATTACATTATATATTTAGATTAACAATACTTAAAATTAGACTGCGAGGGAAACGATGATTATTAAGAAAACATGTTATTAATTTTATTTCGTGGTAAATGATTTTTTATCTAACTTTTTACTTTTTTTTTTAGTAATTTTTACCTTTATATACCATATTATAACATAATCAAGCCTCAAATAGCACTATGCATAGACAAATTCATTATTGTGCGCTAGATCGAAAGGAAAATTTTATAATAATTATAAAACAGAATTAAAATTGTATTAATTTTTGTTTTAAACTTCATTCACACTGAACCCCAAAATTGTATTTTCGTGTTTCTCTCAAACTTTGGACTTTTAAATTCCCTACAAATTTTATATCGAAGACTTGAAAAAAAAACGAAAATAAGTATTTTAGGGTTCAATGAAATAGTATTAAGTAGTTCAACAATATAGTTATATAAAATTAATTTTTTTTTGTAACTTTTCTATAAATTTTTAATAATTTTCTTTTAGTTATAATTTTTTTTACTACACCAAACTACACTCATCTACAATAATTACAATTTTTGCATTACACTATTCAATATATATATTTTTTATTTTTTATTAATTTTATTTTTTAATATAGACAATCAAGATCTCTTTATCGTCGTGGCCAATTATGACTAGAAGGTTTACTTGTAACAGATCTTTAAAAATACAAAGAGATTTTCAGTCACAACTTATTCCTCTAATTTTCAAAATAAATTATATACTTACTAACATCAACTGCAACAACGAATAAATTAAAACATAACGAAATGCTTTTTAAAAAACGGTGATTGTAACACTAAATATAAAAGAAAGAACTAAAACATTCAATTACAACGATTTCAATTTAGTGTTTTTTTTTTTTAATAATTAACCGTCTTTTTTTAAATAAAAAATGCTTAAGCTAATAATAGTTAAAATATAACACGATACCATTTAAAAAATATTAAACGGTAAACGAAGTGCAATTACATATTTTCAAATTTCGAATTCGAATTCTCATTCTGACGTCATCTGTCTATAATAAACTATCTAAATATCTCACGTACGATCGAATGAATATAAAATAAAAGTAATTATTAATACAGTTTTCTTTGTTTATTTCTTATTTTGTTTATATTTGTTTATTTGAATGTTACTAGTATTAATTATTACATTTATTTAAAAAAAAAAATCTATTTGCTATTATTCACTAAACAAAAAATCATCGTATTTACATGCATAATTCCATAATGATAGCATTTTAAAGTTAAACATTTGTATATTTCATTAAACCGAGTAATAATTGCATTTTATATTTAAAATTTAAGTGTTTTTAGCTTCATAATAAGTTGTTAAATTTTATTGAAATCTGTAAATAATATATGTTATCATAGCGTCCAGTTGATGAAGAAAAACTTATGCTCCAAGAATTAAAAATATCAACTCCTAGTACACGTAGCCGATTACGAAACTTTCTTTGGAATAAAAACACTTTAGTTTTGTTGTATCAATTACATAAATCTTTGCCAAAAAAAAAAAACGCTGCCTCTTAAATGGACTACCGAAACTGTTTCTATCCGTCCCTAAAAACCAAGAGCGCATACTCCCAAATGACATAATAAGTTTGCGAATTCTCCCTGCTAGGTATTTTTACCTCGGAAAGTCCGAAAGGCGGTACTGTGCCCCCAAGAGCGTGTCCTCAGCTACAACATTTGTGTTAGTCAGGTTACTGAGCATCACTTCCAAAACGGTTTGGGGTGTTGAACATGTGGCACTGTGATATTCCCTATAGAATTGCTAGAAGGGTCAAAAGAGGAGGGAAATATATCCTCAAAATAGAAATAGGTTCTCAAAATGCTTCCCTTACTTGATATCCAATTTGCATATTTTTTTTTCGAATCAACAATTGATTACTTATAACTAGGGCAACCAAAAAACAGCTCTAAAAACAATGTTTTAAGCGCTTAAAAAAAACTCGAAAAACATAAAACATAAAAAATCATATCTTTCATATCTTTTTATTAAAATCGTTACTACTAATAATAATTTGTGTAAAATTTGTTCTTTGGAACTTCGTCTGTAAAACAAAGGTGCAATAGAGAAATTGGTTTCTTAATCATCAAAGTTCAAATTGTTTTATCAAAATATTTCTTTTAATAAAACAACTACATGTAATATTAAATTTTCAATAAAAAAAATTCTTCAAAATACCGATTGCTAAATATAAGCTTAATTTTTAAAGAAAAAAGTCAAAAAGAAGCTAATATTTACAAAATAATCTAAAATAAGTCACTTTCAAAAAATTAGCAAAAAAAGCTCTTAACAAATATAGCTTAAAACGTTCATGATTTGATGATCAGAACTTGTAATTTGTCTAAACAGTTCTATCCTTTCAACTTTTTTAAACACAGATTAAAAAAAATCTGTTATTTCTTCTCCTACTTAACATGACAATGTATACCTCAATTGCCAGACAAGCCAATCTTTGTATCCTAACGACATTAGGAATTTGTGATTATAGACCGCTTTTTCTCCCAAAATTCTATTTGCAGGTGCAAAAGGCACCTGAGGTAATTTTTGTCCTTTTTTCGGCATTGCAAGAGCTGATTCCATGAGGTCACTCATCATTTGAAGAAATTTTTTCACTATCAGTAACACAAATCGTCTACAGTGATTAGCTCTCCTGAGTACAAGTAAGTACTTTTTGTACCTAAAGATACAGCCCGACAAATATTTGAAACTAGAACTAAACTGTATATACTTTAAACTACACTAAACTATACGGTACGCTGAATCCAAATCTGGTCTCAGACTCACAATCTGACATCAAGCGTTCGAGCTATATTAACAAGAAAATGCCTCGAGTTAGATCAAAATTCTGCGCTTTTTCACCCTCCTGAAATTTTATTTTTGTAATACTTTTAACGGCACTTGAACTCGCTACTCCCACCCTTTTTTAAAATTTTGAATTTTTTAGTTAACTTATTTCCTTACGAAAATATCGTATATTGAAATTCAGTTTGTAACAGCAATTTTAAATTCACGTAGAGTAAAATTGTGTAAAATCGAAAAATGCAAGTTCAACTGACTATAATACCAAGAAAAAACAAGTTATCTAAAAAATTCAAAAATCGAAAAAGTGTAAGAGTAGCGTATTCAGTTGCCGTTACAAGTATTATGAAAAATATATTTTCCGGAAGGTGAAAAATCGGAGCTTTTTTATTTAACAAAATCAAGGCTTTTTGTGTTAATATAGCTCGAACGCGTCTATATTTAGACAGATTACTTTGTGATTTTTGTAAGTAAGGGTAAGGTATATCTTTTTAACATCACGAACGGAAACTCGAACCACAACAATTCATTTATATTTTAAGCAACTTATTATTATATGTGACGATAGCTCAGTGGGTAGAGTTCTCGCTAATAACCAAAAGCCCCCAAGTTCGAATCCCAGCGAAACCAAGTTATTTATTTAATTAAAAAAATGTTTGTAATAATTTTTTTAATAAATTTTTTTTTTTGAAAATCTATTTTTAGACCCATTACTTTTTCGAACCCAGTAACCATATAAGTAACCAGTTACTTATCCCCCTATTAGGTAATGAGTCCACACATTACTTTAAGGCTCATCGCCTGTAAAATTTATCAGTGAAGTAAGGTGTACTGTAATGAGTGAAGCCCTTTGGCGATACATTACTTTACCCATTATTTTTTAATGTGTGGTTTTGCTGGGTTGTCTATCTTTTGTGCCGTGCACGTGGTATGCAAAAAATTTACGCCTGCTAGAGGGTTAATATTTTTAAGAAAACACAAGCTGCATTTGCATTAGCTCGAAATCCGGTTTCGAAATGTAATCGCCTATCATTTTATACCATGAATGGTAACCGATTCGATGCGGGTATCGGTTATGGTAACGCTATTTTCGTTTATTTCGGTAACGTTGTTTCAGTTATTTCATTTTACTAATTTCGGTATCGGTATTTTAGCGGTAACGCTATTTTCGTTTATTTCGGTAACGTTATTTTAGGGGTAAAGATTTTTCAGTTAATTCGGTAACGGTATTTTATGGATAACATTATTCAGGTAATGTCAATGCATATCGAAAATTTAAGCCCCATCATGCCCGAATTCCAATGACTAGCTAGTTTATGATCTAGCTTTGGGAATATATATATATATTTATTTACAGCGATTATTTTTTCTGATTTTGTCGGATTATTTCGTTAACGGTATTTTAAGAGTAGCGTTTTTTAATTATTTTGGTAACGGTATTTTAGCGATAACGGTATTTCAGTTATTTCGGTAACGGTATTTTAAGGGTATTGGTGTTTTAGTTATATCAGTAACAGTATTTTACGGATAACGGTATTTCAATTACTTCGGTAACGGTATTTTAGGAATAACAATAGTCAGTTGAAAGGGCTTTGAATCGATAACGCTATTTTAGCGGTATTGCCTGCCATAGCTGGTTTATACACAAACATGTGATCGAAATCTAGTTTAAACTGGATTTCGATAGTAAATGTAAATGCACTTTTTGATGAAAAACATGACGTTTTTACTATTGTAAATTAAATAATGTCATATTTTTTTTCGCAAAATAGTTCAAAAAAGCATAAATTTGCACTCAACTTAACATTTTCCCTCAACAGTAATCAAATTCCAAATCGTTTTTGTTCATCATGTCGACCAGTTCATAATAAAAAGCAACGAATTTAACATTTTTCAATAAAAATTTAACAACTTTATTATGTTTTAATTCAGTTTTAAGTCGTTGTAATATAAAAAATGCGTTAAACTTCTTAAAAAAAAGTTTGTATTTTAAATTAACTTTTTTCAATAGCGTTCTCATAATTTAACAAAAGGTTTCATTTAAAATGCATTGGCCAAAATCACACTAACACAGCTTACAAGCGATAAAACTAACAGAATTTTAAGAGCAAACATTAAAACTAACACACAACATCACCATACCATTTAAAATAAAAAGCTTTATTTCATCAGCATATAAGTAAGAAAGCATTAGAAAGCATAGTATAAAACATATCGGCCATTCCTGGATAGATCTGGCCTTGGATCTTCCGATTTTAATTATCTTTTGCATGCAGAAACTCTACGGACTCTAAAGATTGGCGTTTTTATTTTCCCGAAATTCAAAAAAAAGCATTGTTTTTTCTCGATTTTCTTTTTTTGAAAAACAAAAAGTGTGTAAGTTTCAACATTCGTAGTTTTTTTTTATATACCGTGAGCTCACTATTGGTTTGAGACAATGACCATTTAAAAAAAAATTTTTTTTGTTAGAAATGGATTATATATGTTGCAAATATATTCTTTCTAATTCCGAAACCAGTTTCTGCATATCTTGTTATTATATCTGAGATATTCAAAATCGATTTTGCATTATTACGCAATTCTAATGTTTAATAACCATTGGTCTTATGCATCAAACCACTGTTTGTCATATGGAGTAAATTTTTTATACAAAAATTAAAAAAATATTTCATTATTTGAGATAGGCGTGGTAGAGAAGATTAAGCATACTTTTCTAAAAATCATAACTACATTGTAAATTTTTAATTGAATTAGACTGCGCAGTTTCTGGTAACACAACCTTCATCAGTAATCCTTTTGACAATACTGTAATTATTTGTTATGGTTTTTATTGTTTGATTGCATCTATATGAAATGTTTATTTATTAAATGCAATCCTGACCGTGGCTTGAACCTGCTTTCTTTGCCACATGCACTTCGCACTACACTTTAGACAGGCGCTTTAACCACTTGATCTAAAGTCAGGTCGATTTTTGCTGTGGCTTAAAACCAGTTTCAATTACACGGGGTCGATTTTACATTTAATTATTGTTTGGCTGCATGACCAAAACAAAGAACGTAAAATCAAAAACAAAAACAAAAAAGAAAACTGCTGTTGGACGTCAATATGTAAAGGACATGCTGCTTAGAAAGTCATATAAAAATAAAAGAATATTCATTTTTACAAAAAACTTAATAACTTTTGATTTAATTTATATATAAATTTGTAGTTTTGTTTCGAATATATGCCGCAATTAATGGAACAAATATTTATTGTGTAGATTTTAAGAAATATTTGTGTAAACCTTCTTTACGTTTTTCTCGAATTTGAATTATTGGTGTATAGGTCAAACCAATAATTTACTGACGATATATCGAATCATTATCATTTAAAATGCATTGGGATGGTACACTCTACTCTACTTTTATACTGCGGATTAAAATTATTTTCCAGCGTGAACAAGAATGGCATTTTTTATGCAAATTATTATTTTTAAAATGCATTTTTTTTAAATTTGGCCACTCTCAATTTAAAATAAGAATACATATTTGCAAAATACGGATTTTTTTTTATTTAGCAAAAAGTTGCACATTAGCTTTTTTGGGTTAATGGGTTTAACAATTTTAAATGATTTTTTTGAAAAATCTTGTAACACAGAAAAAACAACAATTTTTTATTTTTTTATTTTGCACTATGAAGATAGTTTTTAAAATACATTTAATTTTTAAGATTTTTTATCTACGTGAAAGATAAAAGAATCTACTAAAATATTCTGTTTTAAAAAATTAATTTTTAACCCTTTAAGCACACGTTTGCTATCGAATATAAAATTTTTTTATAGAAAGAAGCATAGGGTTGAAAGAGATATTATTATTTTTTTACTGCAAATACTTTAGTAGACACAATCGTATGTCACCCAAAGAAATAATCTCAAAAATTTAATATATAGCCTTCAAGATCGATGCATTTAAAGATACACCATTCGCAAATTGAATTATTATAATAATAAAAAAATTGGTTTTACCAAATTTTTTCTTTATACCCTCCACGATGAACACTTACAAATGAAACAACAAAAAAGTATTTAAAAAAAATTATGTTAGAGGTGAAAGCAATATTTTTAGGTGAAAAACTTTTTTGAATGAAAAAAAGAAATTTTGTGGTGAAAAAACATTTTTAAAGTAAAAAAAACTATTTTTGTTTAGAAAAAAAAATTTTTTTGTTGTAAAAAAATTTGTGTTAAATTAAAAATTTGAGGTGAATTTCAAATATTATGCGCCTTTTAGCGTCTGGTGGACAAATATGAAGTAATATTTTATACACCAGACTCCTATGAATTTGTGCTAATATACAGTATATTATATACCAATTTGTATGCAACATTTAGAGGTACCTTCACATTTTCACTCATAACTTTTGAACTGCTTTACCGAATATCATTTTCAATACCAAACTTTTCGGTAAAATGTACATCAATCTGTGTAAAAATGAGCAGCCCATATTGCGTTTTCGCGCCGTGATCGCCATTTCAACAGACAGACGGACATTGCTAACTCGTCATAAAATTTAATAAGGATCAAAAATATATGTACTTTATGTGGTTTTAGACCTATATTTCGATGAGTTACAAACGGAATGACAAACTGATATATACCCTCATCACAGTATGTGGAGGGTATAAAAAATTATTTGAAAATGGATTGTAAGATGTATCTTTAAATGCATTTGTCTTGAAGACTTTATATAATTCGTAAAAATATTTCTTTGTGTGCTAAATAAATATGCATACTCAAATATTCTGCTGCTAAAAAAGTTAAAAGTAACCCTTTCCATCCATTTTTTTTTTTTTAACAAATCTGATATTTAAGAGCAAACGTAGGCTTAAAAGAGTTGAAAACTAAATTCTTAAAACATAATCCTTTATTAGATTCGTTTAGCTTTCAAGTACATCGAAAATCTAAAAAATAAAAAATAAACATTTAAACGTCTTCTGAACACTACAATTTTAAATAGAATCCTTTTAATTTTACAAAAAACTACTTTTGTTCAATAATTCATTAATATATTATTATAAATAATAATTATAGATAAACCCCGGTGTATTTAAAAAACTAATTGCATAAAAATGCATTTCTTTTTGATGATGAATATAAATCCATTCCGCAATATAAAAATAGGGGTAGAAATTTGTGCGTATTATAAATGAATTCCTTCATTAATACAATAAATATTTTCATAAAAAAGCCCTCAAAGAAATGTTTCATTGAATCAATGAAACATGATCCATTAAAACAGTTTTAATGAATGGTTTCATTTACCCAATGAAAATTTCATAAAGTATATACAATTTTTTTCATTAATGCTAACATAAAAGTTATAAAAGTTTCATGTGATTAATGAATAAAATCCATAAGTTTTATGAACTATTTTCATTACTTTTTATAACGAAAAGAAATGAATTTCTCTATAATACACTTTTTAAAGAGGCTGAGATATTAACCAAAAACAATTTGTTTTTTAATTTAAAAAGAAAAAAAAAGCCTTAACGCTACATTTTATGAGATCACATAAAATCAAATTTTTCAAAGTTTTAGCTAATTCTGTCTAACAAAGAATTTATGTCATATGTAATATTAGGCGTTTAACTTATTAACTGCGTAGTCAAAATAAATAAACCTTCGCCTGTTGCATCGAAATTAAAAAAACTCATGCGGAGTGGACGTTTATATATACGTCTTACGCAACAGAATAGAGTTTTTATAAAACGTATATATACGTCTTACGCAGTAGAGAGGTTAACTTATGTATATATATAAAAAAATAATAAAAAAAATTACACCAAACTATTTTTTTTGCATATTGTGGGCGTTGTGGTGTAATGGTTAGCGCGTTGGACTGTTACACAGATGGTCCCGGGTTCGATTCCCGGTGACGACAACATCAATTTAGAAAAATAATATGTATGAGTTTTCTATCACTTATATGTATCGCTGCGCCCACCTTCGGTGTTCCCATAGCACTTAACCCCACCGAAGTAAAATAATGAATTAGGGCTATGAAACAAAAAGCTTCAATAAATTTGCCAACTCTACAACATGTGGCGAGCAACAACTGTTCTAAGACTTATCTACTAGCGCAATAACAGTGTTGCCATGTTTGAAGCCCTTCATCTTTCACCACCTTTCATCTCTCCATTATCCCCTTTCCAAAGAAAGCAACACATTAATTAATAGGAAGAATTTCCTGAGTGTTGCTTCTCTTTAAAAAAAAAAAAAAAATTACAAGTTAACATTTTGATTGAAAAAAATTCGAAAATTTCTCATTGATTTATTGAATTTTTTATAAAATTATAAAAAATTCATAAAAAAAAGTTTAATGAAAAAAATTGACAATAATAATGAATTTTCATTCAGTTAATGAAATTATTCATTAATCAATGAATCCATTTGAATGAAATCGAAGGAACATTCTATCCGTGTGCCATTTCCTTGCAATTTAAATGACGATGCTCCGATGAATATTAAAGAAAATACGAATGTTCAAACTTACACACTTTTTGCATATTTTTCATTGATTGTTGAATTTATTTTATGAAATTATAAAAAACCCGATTGAAAAAAATTATATAAGCCATATCACATTATATACTTATACTTATATATATGTAATTCTATAAAATCTGATATAATCAAATGTAATTATATATAATTATATCGGAAAAATGGGTATATATAATTGTATATGATTATATAAAATTACATATAATATAATATAAGGCAGATATAATTATATATTGGCATATATAATTATATCCAATTATATATGGTGCTATATATGATTATATATAATTATATATAAATATATGTATGCACAGCGCATACTCTAGAGACATTTATTCGATCCCCCGCATAGTTTAGGGACATTTGCTTACTTTGGGGACTGCCCACAAAGTTTTCGCGCCTTTTCATACAGCTAGCGTATAAGATGAAGCCAGTTGGTTCGATACACCGCACATTTCGGGGACAATTTTGGCCGTGTCCCTAAAGTATGCGCTGTGCATACATATAAAGGGTCCGCCATCTAACGTTTTTTTCAACTAGTGCTTATTTCGTGAATGGTAACACTTAGCTCATGTCTGATTTGACGGATAATTAGTTTTATCCTTCCGCTGAACGAATATGGTTGTGTATACGCTTGAACAACGCTGGGAAATATTGCGACATTACTTTGAAAATCATGGCAATGTTGCAGAATGTGTGCCGATACACCCAAAACGAGTCACTGTTTGGTGCGGATTTTGGTCCAGAGGCATAATTGGGCCATTTTTCTTCGAAAATGAGCAAGGAGTGGCCGTTACAGTCAATGGCGATCGTTATCGGGCCATGTTGAACGAATTTTTGTTCACAAAAATTGAAGAGGAGGAAATACAGCTGCACACAATCGATAATGTGCTTAAAAATTGGACCGATCGTGTAGGCTACTGCATGGCCAGCCGAGGCAGCCATTTGAATGAAATTATTTTCCATTATTAACCGGAAGGATTGTACTTTCAAATAAAAAAGAAATTTGAGAAAGTTTTCAGTAGTTTTTTTTTTTATAGCATTTTCAAAAAAAAAAAATTATTTGGCGGACCCATTATATATAAATATATATAAATATATATAAATATATATAAATATATATATATAAGTATATATAAATATATATAAATATATGTATGCACAGCGCATACTCTAGAGGCATTTATTCGTTCCCCCGCATAGTTTAGGGACATTTGCTTACTTTGGGGACTGTCCCCAAAGTTTTCGCGCCTTTTCATACATCTAGCGTATTAGATGAGGACAATTATTTCTATACACCGCATATTTCGGGGACAATTTTTTGCTTGTCCCTAAAGTATGCGATGTGCATACATATATATATAAATATATATAAATATATATAAATATATATATGAAATATATATAAATATATATAAATATATATAAATATATATAAATATATATAAATATATAAATATATATAAATATATATAAATATATATAAATATATATATATAAATATATATAAATATATATAATATATATACATATATAAATATATATAATTGTATATAATTTTTTTACTGGGGAAATCATAAAAAATTTAATTAAAAAATTAACAATATTAATGAATTTTCAACCAGGTAATAAAATTGTTCATTAAATCAATGAATCCATTTTAATGAAATCGATTCATTGAAGGAAAATACTGTCAGTGTGCCATTCCCATGCAATTGAAATGGCGACGTTCCGATGAATATTAAAGAAAATACGAATGTTCAAACTTGCACACTTTTTGCATCATTTGTTAAACTAAAAACGCCAAACTTTAACTGACTCCATATAGTTCATGAATGCTAAATTTAATTGGAATCTGAAGACCTAAGACCAACAAATTCAATTTTTTTTGCCGGTGTTCGGTGGAATGACCGATATCTGATTATTACTTAGGTTGGCTAACTTATCTAAAAGTAAGCTTAACTTACTCTTAGTAATGGTATACTTTTAGATAAGTTAGCCGATCTTAATAACATTTTACTTTTAAACGTTTGTGCCTTGTTTTGAATGATTTATAATAATTATAAAACTATAATTTACAAAACCGTATTGTGAAATTTTAATATTTCTTTTCTTTTTCTCTTTTTTTTTCTAAACTAAAATGTTAATAAAATATAGCGAACGTTCTTTGGAACAACAATGGTCGATTGAAGAATCTGGAGATTTTGATGAAGATGATTGTGTTTGAACTAACTAAAAATTCCTGCAATATTTTTTATTTTATTTTTTTAAATATTCTTATGTATGTAAATGCTTTAACTATAAAAGAAGATATTAAATATTTTGTATAGAGTTTAACAAAAACAAAAAACAAAGATAAACTTTAAACAAAACAACGTGATATAGCTTACCTTAATAAAACATAAATAACCAAAATAAAATTCAATTGATCAAAATTAAGAAAGAAAAAAAAAAAAATACCAAGAAATCGCAAAATGTTTGATTTAATTTTATCATAAATATTGTTGTTATAATAAATAAATAAAATTGAATTAATTAACAATTAAATACTGTCCTACAACAACAACAACTACTACTAATTATAATAATAATCAAGAGAATTGTTTTCCTTTTTGTATATCTATGTATGTATTATTTTTAATTATGAATGTATTTTATATAATTATGTATTATAATTTTTTATTCAAAAAATAAACGTTGTTTTAATATTTTATTAATATATTAAATATTATTATACATAAAATAGACAAATCTTATTTTTAAATAATTTGAAAACAATAATACATATGTATGCTTTAAATAAAATGTAGTCAAATAATATAATATTATAACTATTGGCGAGTTTCATTTAAAGAATTGCTTTATTATTTCATATTTAGTTAATTTTTGATTTTGGAATTGTGTTATTGTGTTATTGCAAAACGTTTTATTGAATATATACCCAGCCAGAAATTGCCAATGGTCTGAAAAATCAAGCACTGGTTAAGGACAAAAAAAAAAATATGGTCACTTTTCGTAACACATCCCAGCAAAATAAGAGCTGAGCAAGAAGTAGTGAAAACACCACATCTACTGATCCGGATGTGGTGCAAACTTAGGTGAATCATTAATGATTTTAACAATGTCAAGTCATTTGGGCGGATGGAGTGAAAACATAACTTCTTTAATAGCATGTTGAACAGTGCATGAATTCACTTTCATGGATGGTCTTTTTCAAATATATCTTAAAATTTTCATTTAATAAAAATCTGCTGCATACTCTAGGGGATGTTTTTTTTAAATATTAAAAAAAACTTTTGGTGCCAGCGAGTATTGAACACACGAATCTGAATCACAATCTGTTGTATTGAAATAGACCGCTCTACAATTTGTACCAAAGTTACTTATACAGCACAACAAACTTAAAACGAACTTAAGTTGAAAATATTGATAAACTTTTATGAAAACAAGAAACAAATGCTACACAAATATATAATAAAAAAGATGAAATAATGATTTTTAAAACAATTTTATTATGTGATTTCGTATTAACGAGACATTATAAATTGTTTTTAAAATATTTGTAAGTTGCGATTAGGATAAAAAAATATTAAGAAATAGTAAGAAAGCTCATTTAACAATTTTGAATTCATTGCATATTTTTAAATATTTTTTTAATAATTGGACGATGTAGTGTCTTTAATAAGATAAAATATAACAGACAATGAGAAAAAAATATTGGAGAAGTAGTTTAACTACAGTTTGGGAAAAGTGGCCTGCATTGAAACGAGTGTGCCTTGAAACGTAAGATCTTTTAATTACATCACTGCGCTGATGTTTAATAAATATCTGGGTCTTTTAAATATACATATCGCACACCTAATTCAAAAGTGACTCAACTCAAAATTTTTAATTTTTCAGAAATCGAAAAAAATATTTGCAACTTCATAAAAATTGAAACATAAAGAAAGACAACTGTTTTTTTAGCAACAGTTAACAACAAAATACACTGGTATTTTTTTTTTATAATTATGTATGAGAAAGAGGTCAGTAAAAACTCTATAGGTGAATTAAAAAAGTGATATATATATATGTATTCAAATTAAGTAAATGTTAATTAATTTATTATTGTTATTATTTTTATTATTATTAAAACTATTAAACTAGCTTCGATATTTTTCGTTTTTGCTAATTTTTTTGAGATCCGAAACAGTAGATTTTCAAATAGATTTTTTAAGCCAAAATCAAATTTTTTAACATTATTTTTCTGAATATTACACACGTCTCCAGGCACCTCTGAAAAGTATATCTATAGAAATATGAAGAATGCGTGTCATGATCGGTCAGATCTTAACAGTGAAATACATTTTTGCATTTTCTTATCAACATAACAATAAAAAATATATTTATATTTTTAAATAATTTTTATGAAAAGTTCCATCGCAAAGGCCAAAAATATACATATGGGCAACTTCAAAAATTTACAGCACCTAGACATTTTTTTTTTAAGTTTTTTTTTTTTGTCTGACATCAATGTCGATTTGTGTGTGTATAAGCCGATATTTTAGCGTGTGAAATCCGTTCGCGTTAATCATTTTTATTAAGCGGTTTTAAGTTAAAGTTTTAAGTTAAAAATTAAAAAAAAATATTAAAATTACAGTTTTTGTTAAAATTGAAAAGGATAACGCGAGTGGATAATACCCCTTAAGGGCTTTCTTAGCACACTAAAATATTTGTAAAAGCTTCAATACTTTTTAAAATACACTGAAAAAAAAGAAACATTTTTTTTTTTTGATCGTGTATGCATATAAAAATTTATTTAAAATTGTTAAAAATTTTACAAAATTACGGCTAGTATAAGACATAATTTGTAATATTTTGGGAAAAAACTATTTGCCTATCGCTTAAGGTTTAAGAGATATAACCATTTAAACTTTACCACTCATGATTTTTTGCTATTTTGATTTTTTACCTTTGAAAATTTGTTCTTCATATTGGAAGCTGTACCTAACGTTTCGTTAGTTAAATCTTGGGTTCCAGTGATAAATTCTAAGCCGTTTTTCATTTTTTTTTTAATCCGCAATTTTTTGTTTTGATGGCATTGTTTTTATTATTATTATTATTGTTATTTAAAACCGAATACCTAACTGACTTTCTTACACCAATTTGCGATTTGTTTGTTTTTTTTGCTTTTTATTTTTTTTAGATTGGCGATATTCGCGTCTTTTATCTTTTAATTTGTTTCGCTTCTCAGTTTTTACGAATTTCACGTTTTTTAATGTATAATCTGAAACCATTTTACTAATTTTTATTCACGATTGTTCACGCACATAAATAAAATAAACTGAATTGAAACTCAAATATTTATTCTTAGAAGCATTCAGCAAAGGCTATTATGATCATAGAGTTTTTATAATAAAGCAAGTTCTTTAAGATGTCATTGCATCGGCAGTAATTTGGAGGTTTTCGCGGTAGTATGTTTTAATTGTTTTGTTGAAATTTGTTAAGGTGGTGGCCCTCGTGAATATTGTTTAAAAATATAGTCTCACTTTCTAGGGGTTCAAAAAAACGCGTTTTTTTTTGCAAATATTAATATTGGACCGATTATAAAATACTTGTTGGGATTCTGGGTTACTTATTAACCCGAATTCAAAAATAATTTTTTTAAATTTTCAAAATCAAATATTTCATACAAGGGTGCTTTTTGAGGTTAGAAACATTTTGTTTCCTCCATAAAATTTTAAATCCTCAAAATTTTTTGGTGCGTTTTCGATTTAAGTATCAAGCTCAGTAAAGTCTTCCATTCGATGTACGTTTGAGCGGAATTGATACAGCGCTTTAGTTGTCACAAAGCGAAATGTGTTTGGAAAAAACTGCCGCTGCACGCGCCAGGATTGAAAAACATTATTTTTTTTGTGCACTTTATCAGTTTAGTCCGTCGCGAAGAATCTATTTAGAAACCTAAACATATTCCCATGCCATGTTTTGATATAAAAAAAAAGCTTAAAAAAATTGACGCAAAAAAGATACATTTTCAAAAAATTTACGCTAATTTCTTTTAAGTTTGTGATGTCCGTGATACGTTATTGGTGCGCTGACACCAACTTAATATACCTCTAACTTTATAAAATTACGCCGTTTTTATAATTCTGCGCTTAAAACTCATTTTTATTAAATGGCGCAAAAACCCTATTTAAAATCTTCAAAAAGTTCAAAATTCGAAAAATTTTGGTTTCACTTGTAAACCACCATGCAACTTTTCACCCAGCAGCGATATCAAAATTTTTTTTTGTGTGGATATATCCTCCAAGTCTAGTGACTATATTTTGTATTGGTTTGGATCTGAAAGCTAAAAACTATTACAGAGAAAACGGAATGAATGAAAAAACTCTTGCAAGTTTCAAGTCGTTTTTTTAATTTTTCGAATTTTAGATGACCACCAATTCATAAGGTGAAGACTTTTCAATGTAAAACTTTGCACGTCATATCCTTCAAGTATAGTCATCCAAACCCTGTACAACGTTTTTTTTCAGTTCATAAAACTTAACGAAATAAGAGCCATAGTATGGCGGTTTCAGCAGGTGCTCAAAAAATTTGAAATAGCCCATATGTTGCCAAATAATAATTTGTCAACTCTGGGTAATAATTTTCTAAAATTTTTTCTTTACGATTAAAGTCAAGATGTTAATTATTTGGTCGTTTTTAAATTACTTAATTATCTCAAAATACGCAGAAAAAACTGATTAAAATAAAAAAACACTCTCTAAATATAAAATTGGGCAGTTTAAGAGTTCTCATTTAAATTATTTTCTCTCTATTTTAAATTTTCAATTACATAAAAAAGTGAACACCTTTTTGGAATATTTTTCTTGTGAGCATAATCAACCCGTCTCCAAAACTCTTTTCTAAAAAGCTGAACTGGTTTTAAGAGAGTTTCGAAAAATATATGTTAACAGTTTTACTTTTTATCAATTTATAACGAGCTTTCAACCTCCGTATATTTACAAAAATAAAGCAAATCAAACATATTAGCTAGGTTGATACTAGTATTTCGATCTGGCTAAAGATCTCATCAGAACCCGAAGTTTTAGAAAAGCTAGAGCCTATATAATAGGCAGAACTTTAACAAAAAACCTATTAATAATCAATTTTGCTCCATTCTTGTCTTCTTAGTAATCAACCACGTGGTTAGGTCTTTTCCTAACAAGCATCATGACGTTACTAAACTTTGAAGACCAAAAATGTTCTATTTATATAAAAAAATTTTAGTGTGTACTCTGGCTCAAGTAATATTTTTTACAGTTATATTAGTTTTTTGTTTTTATATACATCGAGATTATTTTTATGTTATTTTCAATTTATAACGAGCTTTCAACCTCCGTATATTTACAAAAATAAAGCAAATCAAACATATTAGCTAGGTTGATACTAGTATTTCGATCTGGCTAAAGAACTCATCAGAACCCGAAGTTTTAGAAAAGCTAGAGCCTATATAATAGGCAGAACTTTAACAAAAAACCTATTAATAATCAATTTTGCTCCATTCTTGTCTTCTTAGTAATCAACCACGTGGTTAGGTCTTTTCCTAACAAGCATCATGACGTTACTAAACTTTGAAGACCAAAAATGTTCTATTTATATAAAAAATTTTTAGTGTGTACTCTGGCTCAAGTAATATTTTTTACAGTTATATTAGTTTTTTGTTTTTATATACATCGAGATTATTTTTATGTTATTTTCAATTTATAACGAGCTTTCAACCTCCGTATATTTACAAAAATAAAGCAAATCAAACATATTAGCTAGGTTGATACTAGTATTTCGATCTGGCTAAAGAACTCATCAGAACCCGAAGTTTTAGAAAATGAATTAATTTTCATACTTTTAAGCAATTTTTATTAAATTTTATAATTAATTTGTGTTGTTTAATGTATTCTCAGCATAAGTTTTGTGTAATTAACACAAAATTTTGTTTATTTATACTAAAAAATGTGCATTGGAAAAGCCGCTAAAAACTGTTTCTCTTAAAACCAGCTGGCATATAAAATTTAATAGAGGTTTAGTGCCTTGGTTCGTCTATATATTCGTTGGTATAATAAATCGCCTCGTTCTTGACTGATCATAAGAGGGAACATCGTTATTGATTAAAATATATTTATGTTTGTAGATATTTGCGAAAAAAAAGGAATCGAATATTTTAAACCAGTGACAGGCAAAAGCACTACGCGGCGTTTTTGCTCTCACACCTACATGCGCTCACACGCTAAAAAAAAAATGAAAAACAACAATCAGTCTCGCATGAGCATTCGAACGAACAGGTTCATTCGACGCTTTGTGTTTGAGGTACACTGACAGAATGGATGAATGTTTTGAATATGAATTTTTGTTTAGCGAAAATTGTTTTGGTAAGCCAGAATGTCTTGTATGCCAACGTACGTTGTCACGATGTGCAATATATGACAAAGCAAGGCACTTTAAAACATGCCATTATCAATATGAGAATTTATATAATGATGAAAAAAAAATATTAGTTATTGAACTGAAAAAACCCTTTTATGAAAAATTTATGGCGGACTTGGAGGAGTTAAAAGAAGAAGATGCTTTTTTAAAAAAAAAACATCATTTGTTATTGCGGCTGGTCTCGCAAAGCGATCGCGTCCTTACGAAGATGGCCAGTTTTACAAAGATTTAAGCAACGATGTGCTTAAATGTTTTGGTGAAAAGGCCGACGAAATTCGAGGTGTAATAAATGATGTTCCCCTGTCACCACGCACTATTATTCGTAGAACTGAAAATATCAGTGCATTCATTTATTCAAATATTAAAAATAAAATACTTAATTCTAGATATTTTTCTATTTGCTTAGATGAATGCACTGATATTAATAATATAGCTCAACTAATGATATGCGTGCAAACAGTAGATGAGTCCTTCAACACACACCAAGAAATATTGAGAATGGTTGCATTACATGGCAATGTAAAGGGATCAACCATTTTCAATATTGTTAACGAAGAGTTTTTTTCTTTTGCCGATAAAGAAAAATATTCCTCTGTATGCACTGATGGTGCCCAGGTAATGGTGGGAAAAAAAGATGGATTTGTAGGATTTTTATTGAAAAATAGATTTGATATCACTGCATTATTCATCAGCAGGTACTTTTTACAAAATGTCTTAACATAACGAACACCATGGACATTGTTTTAAAAAATAATTAATAAAATACGGGGAGGCCACGATGCTCTGAGCCACAGAAAATTTAAATCTTCTCTCGAAGAGGTGAATGCTGAGTATGGCGATTTACTCATGTTTACAGAGGTTAGATGGCTTAGCAAAGGACGTTGTCTTCAAAGGCTATTCAGTCTTCGTGAAGAGTTGGCACTGTTTTTTGACCAAAATCCTTCAAATGATACAAACCAATATATTAATTATTTAAAAGATCCAAATTTTGTATTGGATTTTGCATTTTTGACAGATGTAACAGAATTTGTAAATCAGCTTAACCTTCAGTTGCAAGGTAAAAATAAAACCATTATTGAACTAGTTTTCTCAGTTCAGCAATTTATTAAAAAAGTTAAAATATTAATAATGTATCTTAAGGAAAAAAATTTGATTAATTTAACAAGAACTGCAGAAGTTTTTAATATATTTCCATATAATTTAAGCAAATTAAATGAATATGTTAATATATTGGAAACTTTGTTAGTTAACTACAACATGCGTTTTAACGATTTTGACAAAATAGAAAACATAATTGAATTACATAATAATCCTTTATTATGTAAGATTGAAAAGCAAAGTGTTGATATTAAAGAAGAACTCGTTAATATGAGAAATGACTTCAATCTACCTCTTACAACTGGTCTTGAGTTTTGGGGAAATATTAATGAATCTTCATATCCAAAATCAAAAAATGAAATATTCAAATTATATTCAATGATTGGGTCATTTTCCTCGTTAAAATTGATCAAAAATAATAATAGAAATCGTTTAACAGATGCACATGTTGAGGATCTTGTTCGCATTAAATGTTGCCCATATGATATTGATTGTGTTATACAACATGAACATAATGATTAGGATAATTTTGGTGCTTTGCTTTTCAATGTGATATAATAAAGGATAATTATGTATATAATATCGTTATTAGTTTTGTAGTTTTTTCAATTTTTTTTATTGAAATGCATTATTAATATTTTAATTTCTTGCGTCATTAGTATTATTTTGTTATATACTAAATTACAATTACATATATATTTTTTAAAGCTCTCAAATCAAGAATCAAGTGTCGATGATTTGTTTACAGTCGATGAATTATTTAAAATATTTACAAGAGCTATTGCAGATTTTCGTAAATGTACTACAAAAGCAGAACAACTTAATGTTGTAATGTCTTTATTTAAATATGCCATATAAATCCAAACTATTAAAATGTATTAAGATAATGCACTGGAACTGCCAGGGTATTACAAATTTATCAGAATCAGTACAACTACATCTTTTTATCAAAGAACAATCGGTGGATATTTTAATGTTGAATGAAACTTTTCTCACTAACAAACACAAATTTACATTACCTGGATATAAAGTATACAGAAATGATAGAGCCACTCATGGGGGGTGGTGTCGCAATCGCAATTAGATCATCAATTAAACATAAATTACAATCTCCGTTGCCAACAAAACTGTTTGAAAATATAAGCGTATCAACAATAAAAATGTTACGTTATTTCAGCTTATTGCCCCAAATTCACAAACGACTTTGTAGGAGACATTAATATACCCACATCAGTTACTGAAGATTTTTTCATCCTCGGCGATTTTAATGCCCATCACTACAACTGAAACTGCTCAAAAATAAATGAAGCCGGTCGTGAGCTGTTCAACCATCAGTTATCATCATGTTGCCATGTCTGAAGCCCTTCATCTTTCCCCACCTTTCATCTCTATACTATCCCTTTCCAAAGAAAGCAACACACTAAATATAGGAAGTATTTCCTGAGTGTTGCCTCTCTTTAAAAAAAAAAAAAAAAAAAAAAAAAAAAAATTACTATATTTATTATCCATTAAGTCCAACTAGAATGCCTCCTAATCGAGTATATAGAAAACCATCAATTATAGACCCTTTGATAACTAATTCATCCCTCTCGTTTAGTGATATAGATACACATCCTTTTAAATTAAACTCTGATCATATACCTATAACCTTTAGCATAAATAAAAATATTATAGAGACCGAGAAACTATTTCCCGATTACTCCAAGGCAGACTGGAAAAGCTTTCTTAGAATAATAGACAATAAGTTAAATTCATCTTTAGAACTAAATAGGGACATAACTCTACCCAACATAGATAACATTATTTAAGACTTTACTGACATGTTAACGAATACGTGTTTGGAAACTATACCACAAAAGACTATTATACAAAATTCTCTGCCGGTTTCTCCGTTGTGTAAGCACATTATAACAACTAGAAATAAACATAGAAGGCAATATCAAAGATGTTCTGACACAAATTTAAAAAATACTCTTAAAGCAATAATTCGTGAACTTAATAAATTAATATCAATACATATTAACAATGCTAGGAATAATAAATGGACCAACATGCTTTCTAAACTAACTGTTGGAAACAAGAAATTTTATATTAGAAGACTTAAAAACTCGAAAGCCCCGGTCTAGACGGAATTCAAAATATAGTACTCAAAAAACTTCCTTACTCAGCTTTAGAGTTCCTAGTTAAAATCTTTAATTTCTGTATCCAAAATGCTTATTTTCCAAATCACTTTAAAAAAGCAAAAGTTATTCCAATTGCAAAGGCTGGTAAAAACCCCAAACTTTCCGGTAGTTATCGTCCAATCAGCTTGTTGAGTTCCATTGACAAGGTATTCGAAAAAATAGTGTTTAGCAGACTAAAAGAGTTTGTGGATGAGAATAACCTTATTCATGACTGCCAATATGGTTTTAGAGCTCAACATTCTACAATACATCAAGTCAAACGAGTTGTTAACATGATTAACTTTAACAAGAGAAGGAGACACTCAACAGGTGTTCTGTTTTTAGATATAGAAAAAGCTTTTGACTCGATCTGGCATGCAGGACTTGTTTATAAACTTCATAAAATGAAAATTCCTTTATACTTAGTTAAACTAGTTATGAGCTTTCTCAGTGATAGGAGCTTCCTGGTAGATATTGATGGTGATCAGTCTAATGAAATGGCTATTCCTTCTGGTGTCCCACAGGGATCCGTGCTATCACCCCTATTATATTCGTTATATATATCAGACTTTAAATCTCTCAGAGACAATGATGTAGCTTTTTATGCGGATGATAGCGCATTTGTAAGCCATGGTAAGGTCTCTAATGCACTTGTTAAACGTATGCAGAGATCACTTACATCAGCACATAAATTCTTCACCAAATGGAAAATAAAGATAAATGAGGATAAATCCCAGGCTATAATCTTCCCATTTAATAAATCACCAACGAGAATTCCAACTCGTCCGTTTTCTATCCAGGGGAAAACAATACGTTTTATTTACTCTATAAAATACTTAGGGGTAACACTTGATCGCAAACTTTTATTTAAAGAACATTTGAATTTAGTCTGCTCAAAAGCAGTACCGTGTGGTAGATCTCTGTATCCACTCCTAAATAGGAAGAGCAAATTAAATACAAAAAATAAGCTTCTTTTGTATAACATGTGCATTAGACCCATTTTAACATATGCGTGTCCAGTATGGACTAATTGTGCAAAAACTCATAAAAAAAGATTACAAATCATCCAGAATAAAAGCTTGAAGATAATATACAATCTTCCTAAAAGGTTTTCTACCGTATATTTACATCAAATGTCAAATCAAAAAACCATAGAGACCCTAATTAGAGAATTGACTCTGACATTTTCCGACAAATGCAGAGATTCAAATTACGCACACATAATGAGATTGACTGACAGTGACTAGCTTATCTATCTAATAGATATGGTGGTGGCTGCCATAGGTCTCCTACTTCCCCATTTCTCCATTGTGATATAAAGTATAGGTTTTTTTACTATCTTTTTCCTATTAATACGTGTATTAATTTTATTTTAATTAGAGAACACATTTTAAATATTAGTTAATATTTGCTGTAATATCTTAGATAAAATCTCAAAATTTGTAATGTAAATTTAATTAATTTGTAAATACTGATAGTAAATAAATAAATAAATAAATAAAAAAAAAAAAAAAAAAAAAAATATTTTTATAACAGAATGAAGTTATTTTTTTCATTTATTTTTTATTGAAAGATTGATAGTTTTTAATCAAATATAACTTTTTTAAATCTTACAAATCTAAGAATCTGCACATTTTTTTTTGTCAATTGAAATTATTTTTTATGTTATTTTTTTTTCGTTATTTAGTTTATTATTCATTATTTTTTTTTTGTTATTTAGTTTATGTTTTTTTTTTTATTTTTTGTTTATTAAAAAAACATAAAGTTTATATGAAATACTTTTTTTTTTGTTTATGTACGTTTTCTTATTATTACTACAAGTTTTGCTAAGTGCATTGTAGAGAGATGTACAGCTCACTTACACAACTACAAAATACGATTGTATGTGTTTGCCTATCGCTGTTTTAAACAAATTTTGTAGTAAATGCATTTTTTTAACATTACACAGCAAAAAAAAAACTCGATTTGGTAAGCAGTTGCTGCCTTTATATGCATCCAAAATAGCGCTTCACCGACTTGCATACTATAAAGCAATTATGTAAGGCATTCTGTAGTGCTTCCCAAAATGCCTTCTTTGAAGCAATAAAGTATGTATACCATGAAGCACTAATGTTATCAACATACAAAAAAGAGCTTCTTAGTGCCTAAGAATGCATGAATTTATTGCTTCTAAGAGCACATGAAAGAAGCGCTTTAAAAGAGACATACCAAGTGGAACATCGCGAACAAAAATCATGCCTTCTGAAATGCCTTCCGGAAGCGCTACGTAATTGAATAATGCCTTCCGGAAGCGCTTCTATGAAGCACTATTTTTGGCTCTGTAGGTAAAACATTAGAACAATAAATTAAAATATATGATTATCAATAAAATGGATTTTACTTTGGCGTAACTACAACTTTTGCAATTGTAATTCAGAAAATATGAATTGAAATTCCGAATTTCCATTTGAAATTCAGAAAATATCAATTGAAAATTAGAATTTCCATTTGAAATTCAGAAAATATCAATTTTAAATTAGATTTGATATTTGAAATGCAGAAAATGTCAATTGAAATTCAGAATATCCATTTGAAATTTAGAAAATATCATTTGAAATTCAGAATACATCAATTGAAATTCAGAAAACATGTCATATTAATTTGATTTAATATATTCTGAATTTCAAACGATATTTTCAGAATTTCAATTGCCATTTATATATGTATTTATATATTCTAAATATAGGTTGATGTTTTCTGAATTTAAATTGATGTGTTTCTGAATTTCTATTAGTATTTTCTAAATTTTAAATTATATTTTCTGAATTTCAATTGATACATTTTTGAATTTCAAATGAATTTCAATTGATATTTTCTGATTATCAAATGGAAAATCCAAATTTCAATTGAAGTTTTTCTAAATTTTCTAAATTTCAAATGGAAATTCTGAACTTTAATTGATATTTTCTGAATTTCAATTGATATTTTCTGAATTTCAAATGATGTAACTGCATTTCAACTGACATTTTCTGAATATCAAATGGAAAATCTGAATCTCAATTGAACTTTACTAAATTTTAAATGGAAATTCTGAACTTTAATTGCTATTTTCTGAATTTCAAGTGGAATTTCTGAATTTCAATTGATATTTTCTAAATTCCAATTGATATTTTCTGAATTACAGTTGCAAAAGGTTATGTGTTTCATAATTTCACCCGGACCTTGCATAATTTTGTTTTCGAAGTGTGTTAGTACTCCACTAGAATAAAAAAGTGTTCCTTTTTGGACTTTCCCCTTCGGTTCTAAAGAAATATTCCATTTTATAAAAAAAAAAATTATGATACTTTTCTATGCAATGATGAAAAAGTTATGAAGTAAGTTTTATAAATATTTATGAAAAGTATCATCATAATTATGAAAACTTGTAAATATGACAATGCTTCATTAATTTTCGTCCAATGAATGTGTTTCATAAATATGATGAAACTTTTTCTCTGAGTGTAAATGGTTGGCTGAAAAAGTCCAGCTCATCGATAACGTGAGTTAACTATCCAGATAATAACATTTAGCCCCATATTTCCATTACCTAACACATTTGTTGTTGTTTATCGATTTAACTGTTTGTTAAATTTTAACTGGACATTCAGTAATCGGGCCTTAATGTGCAATTAACGTGACTGGAACTACTTACTGTATGTCTCACCTAATTTTTTCTTCAACTCAGATAACGACAGGGTAAGAAAATGCATTTCCTATATTAGTTTTCACTAATTGCTCGGGTAATTAACTTTTTCTTAATCCATAAACAGACACACTTCGTTTAAATAATGATCGTTCATTTCCAGGTATAATTATAAATTGATAATGGTCGGGTCAACAAAATGTAAAACACTTAAAAGGATTTTTATCATGGGATTTACTACATAAACAATTAACATTTGGTTTTTAAAAACAGGTAGAAAGTGCATATGAAACATGTCATTTGGATAATAACACAGGCCTACAATGATTTTAGTGCCGCTAAAAATAAAACAGATTTCAAGTACGTTCGGTACCCTGATAAAAAATTGATACTTACTTTTTTAATGCTACGTGTAGTTTTCGAGATTTCGCAAGGATCAACGTATGTCTTCTTCACTGCATCTGTTATAGGTTTTCTAAACTTTTTTACTACATATTCACCACAAATATAACAAAATGTATTTGGATTATTTACACAACACCTTCTCGACGACGGCATATCGATATTATCATTTAATCAAAGAAATTAATTGACTATAATGACATTAAGTATAATAAAATACATTTTTTAGGTTATGACCGATCGATACAAACCTGAACGTAGCTTCGCGATTTTGACAGCTAACCATGACGTCTTGCGGACTAATTAACCAAATTATAACATAGAATTAGCGGCACCAAACAAAAATTTTTTTTTTGTAGGCCTGTGTAATCGATAAGAAAATTGAACTAGTGGGACAGAGACAGCATGATATGAAAAAATATTAATGTGAAAATTCAAATTTATCAAAATGATCATACATACTAATATTTTACTGTGGTTACACCCAGAATAAGGATTGCTTGGAATTCGGTCAAAACCATTACAATTTATTTGATAGGACGTTTTTTTATTCGGAACTACCAATAATTGATTAATAAAGCAAAAATATTGTACTGGAAATTAAAAAGGGAGGAAAAGGAAATAAAAAACACTCATATTAACTACCTATTGATATTTCCAATCAATTCAACAAATAAAATTCGGTTAGTAATTGTGTACACTAGAAGCAACCATTTATTTTGTGATAATACAAGAGAATTGGTACCATCTATCAAAGTTAAAAAAAATTGTCAATAATCAAAAGTGGTTACTGCAGATATGGTTTTCCCAACCAAATATGCCACTAAATTAGGGTTTCAGTAGTGCCAACCGAATTGCGGTTTGCATTGTTTATTTGGAGGAACTAATGATTGGTATTGGTAAACGAATTATAGACTTAGAACCATTTTTCGGGAGGACGATCAAACTTAGTTTTACTGCTGTTTAGTTAAACTTTAATAAGCTTTTAAACCTCCATGCTGCTTTTAAACCTCCATGCTGATGGTTTAAAAAATCTCAAATTAAATAAGATTACCATATTTTACACCAAAAAAAAGTAATGCCATTTTCAAAATAAATATGGTAGCACTTGCCAATGTCAAAAATGAAAAACAAACAAAACAACGCGCGTAGAAAAAAAACATGTTTGTTTATTTTGTGCCCAACAATTAAATATTATTTTTGTTTAATACTGGTTGTAATTAAATATAAAATGGACTCTTAAATAAATGGAAAGCAGCAGAGGGACAAACAATTTTTCAACAAAAGAAATTCAAATTTTAATTCAATTGGTTGATAAAAAAAGACACCAATTTTATAAAAATCCTTTTTCAAAAAATTCTTAAATGTATATTGTTTTTCTGGACTTTTACTTAACAGCTGTTTTATTTATGTATAATTTTCATTCACAGCTGTTATGTTTTGACAACTCAAAACTACAATTAAAATAAAATAAACTTCAAAATAAATCTCAAAAACTGCATTTTAAGTTTAAACTTCGTTAAAACTATAAACAAGTTGAACTACATCCCAAAAACTAGCTCTAAGAGTTTGTGGCGTAGAGGGTAGGTTGCCTTGCACTCCGAACTTCAAAATTTAAATCTCGGAAAAGACAAACGCAAAAAGTATTTTTTTTGTATTAAAATAAACCAGCAAATAAGGCAAAAAAAATTATAAATGATTGTGGTGCAATCAGTAGGACAGAGGACTATTAATCTGAAGTCCATGTTTCCATACCAGAAAAATCAAAATGTTTTTTTAATTTCAATACAAGTTTGTGAAACGTAGTAATATTTATGTGGAATGTAATATTGGATTAGGCAACATAAGTAATACTAAACTAAGGATATTATGTAGGTAAAAACGACAGAAATTGTAGTCAAAAACAAATGAAATTTCACTTGAAGAAAGGACGTCTAACATTTCATTAAATTCAACTTATATTTGTCATTTGTTTTTACCGTACAAAAAATTACTAATAATTGTAGTAAAAATATGTTATAAGAAATAAACAAACATTTATTTATTTTATTTTTTTAAATAACAAAAAAACGACTGCAAAAAATTAATGTAAAAACATAAAACAGTCATTTGATGTGTTTTTTTTTTAAATCAACTACAAGGTTAGTAAAAAATTAAATTTGTTCTACAAATGACTGACATTTACATTTAAAATAAAGAAACTGTATTACAATCCAAACAACTACAGATTTTTAAATCAGAAGTTCTCTTTAAGAAGTTCCCTTGTAGCTTTCACGACTAAATATATAATTTAACATTACGATAGTTGTCGTGACTGCCAGAACTCGATTGGCAACAAATTCGGGAGCCACAACAGAGACTGTTTTCTGGGTGTATTCGAGTTGTGTAGTTCGTGAAAGACCTAGTTCAATTAAACTAGTCTTTACTTTGAACTAGTGAGCTAGTTCGCAATCTTCAGCTTCTTTGGGTCTTTCGCTCTTTTTATTCCTTTTTGGAATTTGAGCAATGGCTATGCAATGCACACACTCTCTATAAACACCTTATGCCTGCAAACAGGAAACATGCCGTTTTTAAGGAAAACCAAAGCTAAATTGAACAAATTTTTGCTAAAATCATAACAAATACATATTTCGCTCACTTAAACGAACTAGATTGCAAAATTCTAGGGTCTAGGTTTTTATGATAGTTTTTAACTTTGTTTTCAACAATTGGGTCGGATAACCTATTTAAAATATAACTGGAGTTTAACACGGTTATTTCAGCAATAATTTGACATTAGTAACTACATCTGGCAATTATAGGAAAAGTTATTCGACCAAGTTGCTCATTTATAACTAGGGCAACCAAAAATAAGCTAGAGCTTGTTTTTTATTTGAATGGATATATAACTATTAGACTTAATACAAGTTCTGATCATCATATTATGTATGTTTTAAGCTATATTTGTTAATTTTTTTTAGCTTATTTTGGATACATATTTGCTTATTTCAGCTTATTTTGTAAATATTAGCTTCTTTTTCTTTTAAAATTAATCTTATATGTGCTATTTTTTTCTTTTAAAATTGAGCTGATTTGCTATTGTTTAGCAATCGGTATTTTGAAGATTTTTTTTTTTAAATTGTAGGTTGAAAATTTAATATAACATGTTGTTGGTTTATCAATAAATATTTTGATAGACCAGTTTCAACTTTGATGATTAAGATACCAATTTCGCTATTGCACATTTGTTTGACTGACGAAGAACAAATTTTACACAAAATGTTATTTGTAGTTAATAAAAAGAATTGAACAGTTAAGGTTTATTTTTTAAATTAAACAGTTTATTTTTATACTTAAACGTTTTATTTTACCGTTTTTTCGAGCTTTTTTAAGCGCTGAAAACATTGTTTTTAGTGTTGCTTTTTGGCAAGGTTTAAATATACAAGGTTTGCTATATTTATTTTTTCGGTTGCCCTAGACGATTTTGACAAAATACAAAAAAATAATTTTTACGAATTTACAAAACGGAATAAGAAAACAAATTCGGCATAAATAACACATTTTCACACTAGAATATTTTTATTTGAAAATTTTATTGCAGGGTCTTAAATTGTATTTCAATTTAAAAGCTAATATGTAATCTTAAATTTATAATGTTGCTCTATTTTGAAAAGTTCTGAGTAACGCTGCAAGGCTGTGAGCTCACCCTCTCTGATCATGCGAAATATCTGGGTATCATCTTGGACTTAACACCGAGCACAGGGTCAGGAAGGCAACGGTAGCCTTCTACTCCTGTAGGAGGATGTTTGGTTCAAGGTGGGGTTTGAGACCGAAAATGGTGCTGTGGATGTACATGGCTATTGTGCGTCCAATACTTACATATGGCTCTATCGTGTGGTGGACTGCGACCGCTAAGAGGGTGGTTACGGATCGTCTGTATAGGGTGCAGCGCTCTGCTTGCATTGGGGTCACGGGCGCGATAAGAACTTGTCCCTCGGAGGCTCTCAATGCAATGCTTCACATTATTCCTGTTGATTTGTATATAATGGCGGTTTCTTCTAGCAGCGCAGCGCGGCTTGCTGCAACAGGTTCCTGGAAGTCCAGGACCTATGGACATGCTAGGCTTCTTGATGGACTTCACCCACGTGTGGGATTTGAGTCCGACTATGTTACTCCTAGATTGGATTTCTGCCGACCTTTTCGGGTTAGCTTTCCCTCCAGGCGGGAGTGGGATATGGGGGATACAACATGTGGTTTTGACATCAGGGTATACACCGACGGCTCAAAGATGAGTTGTGGTGTAGGCTCCGGGGTCTTCTCGGGTGAGTGTAACTTGCGGTGTTCTTTCAGGCTACCTGATCATGCTACTGTTTTCCAGGCGGAAATTCTGGCTATCAGGGAAGCCTGCAGACTCCTGTCTGAAAGGGGGGCTCGAGGGACAGTGGGCATCTTCGCCGATAGCCAAGCGGCTTTAATGTCCCTGAGCTCGTACGTCACATCCTCTGCTCTCGTTGGTCAGTGCAGGGAGGAACTGTCCAGGCTAAGCTGTCTATCCCAAGTTACTCTAGTTTGGGTCCCCGGCCACAGAGACCTCTACGGTAATGAAAGGGCAGACGAATTGGCAAGGGCAGGATCTGCCTTAAACATCTCCACATCGGTGTCAGTCGCTGCACCGCTGGGGACTGTTAAGGGGGAAATTTTCCGGCACTATTTTCGCAGGGCAGGGGACAGGTGGCATAATTTGGATACCTGTAGGACCGCGAGACTTACGTGGCCCAACTACGACCTAGGGCGTACAAACTCTCTCCTGACCAGGAGCAGGAGGGATGTCTCGAGGCTGACGGCTGTTCTGACCGGTCACTGGCTGATTGGTAGGCATGGCATTAGACTTGGGATTGTACGCGATTCGCATTGTCGCAGCTGCTGCATACCGGGCGAGGAGGAGACTGTGGAGCATCTTCTCTGCGATTGTCCGGCGCTGCAGAATATTCGACTCCGGATCTTGGGTGACCATATACTGTACGACCTCTCGGTAATATCACGTGTGGGATTCGGTGATCTCATACGTTATCTTAACCGAACGGGGTGGGTCTAGTACTTCGAATACTAGTTCCTTACGGGTAGTGTGGTCTCTTCAAAACGGAGTCGCTTTTTAACTCTACTTGATGCTCATGAGTAGCGTGAGCTGCCACTTAAACCAACCAACCAACGTCACAAATAGCAGTCCTTGGTATTTGGTATATGCTTTTTGGTTGCTCTAATTATAATAATCTAATCTTGGTTTCTTAATCAAATATTGTGTTGTTCCCTTTAAGTCCATTAAAATGTTAGATTTAGAAATTTGTTATGGTTTTCTTATAATTTTACAGCTTTTGATTTAAACAACTTTAAATCTCTAATGTAATTTAACTAGGGCTCGGAAGTTCATGTAAATGCATGTTTTACACTAACAAGTTTTGAGCAAAACATATGTTTTGGTGAAGAAAAATGTATTGGAAAACATGTACAAAATATGTTTTGTTTCAAAACACGTCCAAAACATCTCTAGTGGAATCGTAAAATTATCGAGGTCTGAAATTGATTTCATAAAATTGATTAATTGTTTAATTTTATGAGTAAATGCAAAAATTTTTAATAATGATTTTACACTTCCACCAAATCTGGTTTAAAATCGATTTAAATCCAGTTACTAATCACACTCGTTTACATTATCAAATTTGTCATGCACACTGGATTTTGGCTTGACAACAACAACATTTTGTAAACAAAACTAAGTAAATAAATAAAGATTTTTAACGATTATGAAAAAAACAATGTTAATTTAGCTAAAAAAAAGTGTTTTTTATTGGGGATGACTTTTTGGAAGCACGATATTTCTTTTTGTTCTTCTGGTCACCATTGATATGTTTGCACAAATTATCTTCGCCGGAAACAAAAATAAGTAGCTGGATGATGAATTGAATTTTTCTTTCAATAAAAATGCCATTTTAGTGGGTTAACACACGTTTCATTTAGTTTTCCTAAATTAAATACATTTTTTTCCACAAGGTGATGCCACATTTTGCAAAATTTCTTTCCCAAAATAGGGGAAAAGACAGTGTTGTATTGCTGAAACCTAATTTTAAACGTAATTTGAAATCCAAATTGTCCGACAAGCTAGTTATGAATTTGTATAAAAAATATGGTTTGAAATTACGCCTCATAACCAGATTGTCACCAAAATCTGGTTTAAACCAGATTTCAGGTGTAATATAAATTCAGTATAAGAAAAGAATTAGGTATTCCTTAAATTAATAATTTTGAGGACCACCTAAGTCAGCGTTTCTCAACCTTTTTTGGGCCGTATCCCACTTTTGGGTTAAAAAATTTTCCATGTCCCCCCTTCATTTTTTTCTGTACAATAGAGAGTACTTTAAATAAAAAACACATCTAACAATTTGTTTAATTCAATGGATGTATGTACATATATTTTTGTTATAAAGATAGAATTAATAATAAATACTCTAAAAGATAATGAGATCCTTGATTGGTGCAGGCTGCAAGGGGTTTTAAATCAGGTTCTAATTTTGTTAATTTTAATCGTAAGTCTCCGTCATTTGTGATTTTCAGACGGTTTCATTTTTTTAATAACAAATCACTGATGACTCTAAATCCGGTTTCTACTAAATATGACGATAAGTAAGTATATAAAAATACAGATTTTTTTTTATTCTGCAGACTTTTATTTTTATATATTAAAAAAACATGAAAAGTTAAACAACTTACAAAAATTAGCCCATTGCCCCCCTAAAATGTTTAAATTGCCCCCCAGTGGGGCGAACGCCCCACGTTGAGAAACGCTGACCTAAGTGTTTCTTATGCGGAGTCTACTGTTAAAAATTTTTCATTTACTTAATGAAATTGTACGTTAAATTAATGAATCCAATTTTATGAAATCAATTTCAAAACCTTTATGAATTACAAATGTAATGACCAGGTCAGAATCGGATTTGAGCTACTGACCACAAACATGCATTTACATGAACTTGCGAGAGCTAGTTAAATTAGATTAGAGATTTAAAGCTGTTTAAATCCAAAGCTGTAAAACTTATAAGAAGACGATAACTAATTGAATGGACTTAAAGGGAACTTTAAAACACAATATTTGATTAAGAAACAAAGATTGGATTTTTATAAATAAGCAACTTGGCCAAATAATTTATCTTTTAATCACCAGACCTCTTAACCTATACACTAGAGTTTTCATTTATTCGGGTTTTTATTTTGATCGAATAAGCCACCTAAATTAAGCAGACTGTGATTCTCAATTTCATTGAACAGAGTTTAGGAAGTTTGACATATTGGCGCAAATTCAGGTGCTATTTTCTGTTGTCGTAGCTGAAATTTCAACTATTTGTACGGGTTTTTTGAGTGTAGTTACTGATGCCGAACTATTGTTTAAATAACTGAGGTTAGTGTTTCCATATCATGCTAGCTCTGTCCCACTCGTGTCCTTTTCTTATCGATTATTATCCAAATGAAATATTTCAGATTCGTATTTAGCAGCCCTCAAAACATACCGGAAAATAATTTTCAACGAAACCGATCACGTTGAAAAAAGTACACGCCTTATTGGATCTGCCATTTTAAATTGTATAAATCTGATTTCAGATTTGCCTTCAGCGATCAGTGAAATTTTGATCTTCTTCTGTCATCCTTTTCTCTCATTGGAGCATAGAGCCTCTACTATTTTTCTGTATCTCACTCTATTATTGGCATCGCAAATTATGTCATTACAGGTGTAGTATGCTGCGAGAAGTGCATCATCAATTGTTTTGCGAAATGTCTTTGATGGGGTGCCGGGGCGTCGACCGCCTTGTGGGTCCCATTTTAATGCTTGAAGGGCTACGTGGTTTTTGGTTAGTTCTAAACCATAAATCGGTGTTCCTGATCCGATTGGGTCACCATATACCAAGAATATTTCTAAGACATTTATGAGTAAATGTCTGAGAACTTTTGTCAATATATTTTGTGCTTTTCCATTCCAAACGCCCGCTTGGCTTTGTTTATGCGATTTGTTACGTCTTCATCTTTCCAATAATTACTCCAACAATTACGCTTTTATTTCCAACAATACTTCCAAGGTAGTTGAAGTTTTAGGCATATTCAATACGGTCCTCGCCTTTATATAAACTTGGCTTACCGGTCATACATTTTGTTTTACTTATATTGATCTCGAGCTCAGCAGTTTTAGCATTTATGCTCAAATCCAGGAGGTTTTTCTGGAGATCACTTAGCCTTTGGCTAAGTAAGCATATATCGTCCACATATTCGACATCTTCAAGATAACAAAATGGATTCCATTTTATTCTGTTACCTCCTCGTATTGTACACCTCATTGCTTCGCTCAGAATTAAAACAAAAAGAAGTGTTGATAATATCCAACCTTGCCTTACTCCGGTTACGACCTCAAATGGTTCGGACAATAGGCCTCTATATATCACATTGAACCGGAATCCTTTAAATATGGCTTTTAAAAGGTTTGTAATATTCCTGGGCATTCTTCTATTCACTAGAGTTGACCACAGAAAGGATCTATTGACACTATAGAATGCTTTCTTAAAATCAATCAACGCTGCATACACTGGTGTTTGGAACTCAATTCACTGCTCAAATACTTACTCTTACGGTATTTATAAGATCCACGCAATATGGATTTTCTTGGAATCCGAATTGCTTTTCACGGCAAGTATTTAGAATTGCATCTGAGATACGGGTAAGAATTGTTTTACTTACACTTATAAAGCTTCTGCAGCAAATATTTGTAGTTGGTTGAGTAGTAATACAGTATTTTATTTTTTAAGTGAAAAAGCAATCATTTGTAGAAGAAATTCCAGTTTTCACTACTTTTGTAGTTCGTTTAAAAAAACTACCATACGATTAATTTACATTCATTTTATAATTTGTTTTTTTTTTTGTTTTCAATTAAAAAAATAAAACAAATAAAAGATTGTCAATTTTTTACTACATTTGTGGTTCATTTTATCAACAGTAAAAAAAACAATTGACCACGTTAGTTGAATTTAATGAAATGTAAGTCGTCCTTTTTTCAAGTGAAATTTAATTTGTTTTTAACTACTTTTGCAGTGTTTTTTACCTACATAATATTCTTAGTGTATAAATTTGCTGGGAATCGGTAGAAGAGTTATTCCAAGGTAGTTGTAACAGTCATGGGAGTTGTTTTTGTTGTCTAGGCGATATTAGCATCTCTTCATTCCACACATTTTGTAAAAGTGGGAGCCATACAGAGGCAGCTAGCTCCGCATCACGCGTTAAAGCTTTGGCAGTAATATTGTCATTTCCTGGGTCTATGACATTTTTCAGACTTTTTATGGCCTTTAATATCAAAGAGTCTCGTATGCTACTGGGTTGTTAATTTACCGGCAAAAGTCCAATCGGGCTATTGAGTATTTGCGTAAAATATTCAACCCATTTTACTAGTTACTTATCCGCAGCAGTGATCAGTTTACCACCTGTATTCTTGATGGAAGTACTACTATAAATGCGTTTTCCCGATATACTTCTTGTTAAATTTCCGACGAAATAATTTTTACCAATTCGATCACCATAAAAAAAAAAATCATCCTTCATATTGGATCCGCCATTTTGAGTTTTGGAAAGCCAATCTCAGATTCATATTCAGCTACAACAATAATATTCAACGAAAACGATCATTTTTAAAAAATATCATCCGCCATATTGCGTCTGTCATTTTGAATTTGGAAAATCTAATATCGGATTCGTTTTCAGCGATCCCAAAAAATGTTAAGTGTCAATTGTAAAGCAAATTCCTAAACGTTTTTTTAAGCCAGTCTCCATATTGGACCAACTCGTGCCTCCGTATTGGGTAAACCATCACTACCTATATACTGCGCTACTCGAAAGTAGTGATGCTTACACAAATTTTAAGCCATGTCACAACTCTGTACTTCAAGTTCAATTTTAGACAATAGAGAGTTTTCCGTTCACAACGAATTTCCCATAAATTTATAACCCTTAATAAAACGTTCCATGGGTCATTTGAGAGTGTACTATGGTCCATAAAACATTAAATATAGGGGTTAAAAGAACTCTTATTACGAATCTAAAGTTATAAATAAAAATCGTGATGCCAATCATTTTTTGAATGCATCGGATTGAGTTTTTGAATGTAAATACCAAAAGCAAGAAATGATGACGATTTGTAAAACACATCATCATGTTTATGAAAGTGGATGATGACGAATTGATAACAAATGATTCATAAAACCATTTTTCTTTGAGTGTATTTAAGTTCGATTCACATGCTATCCACCCATATCTACTATTTCCCAGTATTTTGTCATTTTCAAAAGAGAATTTGTAATAATTTGATAATTCGTATCACCAATAATGGGAAATAGTATTATGGATGGATAGCGTGTGATTATTCTATAGAGCTTGATTCACACGCTATCCACATATATCTACTATTTCCTAGTATTTCGTCATTTCAAAACAGAATTTACAATAATTTGTTAATTCGTATCACCAATAATAGGAAATAGTATATATGGATGGATAGCGTGTGAATGGCCCCTTATTCTATAAAGCTTGATTCACACGCTATCCACCCATATCTACTATTTCCCAGTATTTTGTCATTTTCACCAATAATGGAATATAGTGTCTATGGATGGATAGCGTGTAAATTGTCCCTAATACAAAATATGTACACTGAGAGAATTATGTGCATGATATCAAGGAACTTTTGCATTCTTTTTCTCTTCTTAATTTCCGCTTAACTCCCAGTGGAGCATAGGCCCTCATAGAGGTTTCTAAAATACTGTCTAAACATGAATTGCTCCCTCCCAGACACGTGGAGCTTGCCGCCAAAGCGGGAGGATTTGACAAACGTCTGTGACCTCCTGGGAGATTATTAATTTCTGTTTGCGTTTTATTCATGTTTTTGTTGACTAGTTTGCCAGGATTCCTTCGATGCATGTAAGGACAAAGAAGATCTTAGTGGAGCCTGACACTCCTTTTTGACTAAGAACAGGCGTATGCCTCCTGGAAGCTTATGGGCGCTACCGTTGACTTTTAATGGTTCTTCCGCTACCATCCCTATTGCACTATCCAGCCATAATAGTACAGTAATCTGCTTGACCCTAATCCCCGAATATGTCGGGTTGGCCCAAGAACAGATGAAACGTTGTTCACATTTGCTAATATCATAGCGGGTGCTATAATATCATTGCCCGGTGTCCACCTGCCCCGGAGGGTCGGAGGTCGTGAATCTTCTTAGTTAGTTACAAGAGCAAGGATTGGTTCTGGACTTTACCAAGTTAAAGACGATCAGTTCCGTTACCTTGTCTGCCTAACTCTGGACACCAACTTTTGCATTAAATCTATGAATTGTCACTGGAACTCCTCCATTGAAACACTTGATGAAATTAATGGAGTTTTTCATACAATTTTATGAAAAAATTCGTATTATTTATTAAAAATTGTATACGCCTAATGAAAAAGTTCCATGAAAACTATGACTATTTTTATTCACATTGTGAGGAAAACTTCATTAGTTAAGTGAAACAATTTCATTAAAACTCGTCAAAGGAATTCTCTCTGTGTAGCCGTATCAGTTTTTGGTGAGTATTTTATTATCATCTTCTTTGTTTTCTCTGTAACGTCGTTTACCTGAATTAATCTATTTATTTGTCTGTATACAAACAATTTTGTGGAATAGCAGACACAGACATAATTGAGAGATTGTTCTACAAATTATAAAATTACCCACACTTTCGTTATAGTTAATCCCGGACAGTTTTAAGGAGATTTAAAATAATAAATAAATTTTTTAAAAATATCGTTATAATCCATGAAATAAATTTTTTCGTTCTTGTCCTGTAGATATTACCTATTTGACAATTGGATATGTTAAAGTACACACAAAGGATATGTTTCATCATATTTATGAAATTTTGTAAAATTTTTCGTCTGATGAAACGTTTCATAAATATTTCAGAGGCTATTTTATACAAAAAAAAAAATAGAAGGCAAGGTTCAGTTCGGGATCCCATCGCGGGACATTTTAATTTTCGAAATGTGGTACTACTCCAAAGAAACAAGAATTTAGTCCAGTGCTGCCATTTTAGCATATTTTCAGATTGAATTTCGAAATTGCAGGTTTTTTTCTAAAACACAGGCTAAATACCTTTGAGCATATTTCATTTGTTAAAATCAGATTTTTAGCATATTCTTTCCAAGAAATATTGAGCGCTTTTTAAGAATAATTTCACTATTTTTTTGAATAATCAAATGCCTATTTGCAAACCTGCAAAACGCAACATTTTCAGTAAAAATGGCAATGAATTTTACGCAGCAGATTTTTAGCATAATAAATATTACATCACTTTTTGAATTTTTTGTTCCGTAAATTTTTTAGCATATTTTTCCTTTCTAACGATTTAGAAGATTTTAGCATATTTTTTGAAAGATTTAGCATATTTTGGAAGCAACTTTCTGGCAACCGGATTTAACATTTTTTTTTAGTTTTTAAATCTTTCTACACGGAGAGAATTCTTTGGACGAGTTTTAATGAAATTTTTTCACTAAACTAATGACGTTTTCTTCACAGTGTGAATGAAAAATTTCTTAAACTTCATGAAATAGCTTCATTGTTTTAATGAAATTATTTTTAATGAAACTTTGTCTTTAGGCGCCTGAAATATTTAATAAATAATATGAAATTTTATGAAAAACTGCATTAATTTAATAAAAAGTTTCAATGGACGAGTTCCAGTGACAAGTCATAGATCTAATGCAAAAATTCATTGATATTATGCAGATAATTCTCTCAGTGTACGTCGTCTCCCGAAACTTGTTTCATAACATTGTTTTTATAACACTATTTAGTATAAGAATTGCCTTTATACACACGCAAAGAAAAAACATGGTTGAGGAAACCATATTCGAAGAGCATCATACATTTTTGGATTAATGATTGCGACAACCATGTTACTATGGTTGTGAAAACCATACTATTATCTGCTTCTGTATAATATTATGATAATTGGATTACCATATTATGGTTCCAAATAGATCCCAATATTATCATATTATGCTCCTGGATATATTTATGAATTATAGTAATATGAGCCCTACAGAATTCTCCCAGCATTCTGTTGCAGCTGGATTAAAAAGATATGCATGTTTTTTAATAGTATATTTAATTAATAATTCACACATTTAAATAAACTTAGGTTTAAAATAATTTAAGTAATCAAATTGTCTTTCCGCTGAAGAAACAGCTTTGTGAAATATTATGTGAGCAATGCAAGCTATACATCTGATTACAGCATAAATCATTCATAAAAATATTGGTTAGAATACAATTTCACAATACATTTATAATGATCAAACCATGCTTGCAGCAATCATAAGAATTGCATTATAAATATGTCATAGCCCTAGTTATCATATTATGATCATGGACAATAATTTCATCATCATTTATTACCATATTATGATTATTGCAAAAATATTACGAGTTTTAAAAGCACGTGCATTTTGTTAAAATTTTTCTTTCATATTTTTTGCATTTAACAATAACTTAAACTTAATCCTTCTTCCGTAAAACAAATCACCATTACAATTAACACCACAACGTATTTGTCTATTTTTAATATCTTTTTGTTTAATGTTAATAAATTTGTTGTGGCTGACTGTTTCTCACAACTTCTTTTCACAAAATCTTAAACAAGAATGAAGCTAAAAGAGCGAAGACGCTCATAAAAAACCGACTGATCATCTTATAGTTGACGCAACTATAATATGACTGTAGTTACATAGAGGAATATTATAATAAATGCTATATTACAATAAAATGATAACTGAAAAAAGAGAAATTTTTACTAGAACATGATGAAAGCAATCACATTATTGGTGGAATATGATTGATACAATAATAATTTAATTGAAACAACCATTTATGGCTGTAACAACATAGTATTTTTTCTATTGCTTTTATTAATTCACGTATTATTCAAACTACAGTAACATTTTGACAAATTTATCTAAAATTGAAGTGCGAAGTAGTTATATTAGCACACATAACAATGTTCGCACTTTTGTTTGAAGAAGAAATGATTGATTTCTCTAATACATATGCATATTTCCGCTTAAGATTTCACTGGTAAATATTGTTAAGTAATTAATGACTGACCGCCGATTCCATTCCAAAATATCGATGAAATTTGAGTCATTCAATATTTAATATCTTAGAAGTTATTTGATATATTTTTTCCTTACTTGAGACTAACCACTGGTATACAATAATTCCTCCATATTTTTTGAATAAAACATTAATTTTATGATCTTAAATGTAAAATTCTCCATTTTTACTTGAAAATAATCGATATTTCACGCAAGGTAAAATGCGTTTTTTAATGGTCATGTCACGAAATCATACATGTAGCCCAGGCTAGTAGTCCTAAACAGGTACATAAATATTTTTTGTACGATAAAGAACTCCGAAGACTATTAGCTAACAAGAAAGCTTTCCGATATTTTACTTCCCCAATTTTTCAGAGGCATTTCCGTGCAATTTTTCTGACTATGTAAATTTGCAGACTTCTGAACCCACAACTACCCCCAGGGAAGTTGTGCAATTTTACAAAAACATTTTCATAAAATAGTTTTTTCCTTTCTCTACTTGCCTGTGAAAATCAATTTGATGCAGCTCTTCCCTCGATTTATTTAAATTTTTTAAGATGACTCCTTATTGAGTATTTAAATACACAATAGGCAGAAATGGGTTAACGGTACTTGCTATAGTTTTTTGTTATTATTCCTATTTCATCTCTTCTTCATTAACCCATTATGAACGGTTGGAGTAAATGTATTTCTTTATTTAACCCTCAAGCCGGCTTAAGCTTTTTTGCGATGAAATTTATACCACGCCTTCGGCACGAAAAATAAACAATATGTTCTTCAACATAATTTTCCTTTCGTTGTCTAATTCAGGCGATATTGTCCAAAAGAGGTTAAGAGCGAATCTCAAAAACTAATCCATAGAAATGAATAAGTTTACCAATATATAACTATAGTTCAAAAATTACACTTTTTGTGCTGTTACTTAAAAAGAAATGGCAATTTTTTTTTCGAAAATCGTGAAATTGAGCGAAAACGCACCTAAACTTAAATATAGATTGGTCAAACTTAAAGCTTTTGCTACTATTACTATTACTTCGAAAATCGCGAAATTGAGCGAAAATGCACCTAAACTTAAATATAGATTGGTCAAACTTAAAGCTTTGCTACTATTACTATTACTACTGCTACTAATTATAATATTTTAACCAAATTTCTTATAAATCCGTCCATACGTTTTCAAGTTAAGGCGATGTCTTTTAGAGATGTCCTATGAGAATCCTGTATGTCATTGGACCAACATAAACACTGCTTTTTAATTTTTAAGCTACAATCTTACTTTGTGTTTGCTATCAATGGTTTCTAGTTTACATAAATATGTTTCTAAGATTTTTGAAAATTATGTTCATTTCATAATATTTATTTTTTGAAATTTTACGAAATTTTAACTTTCTCGCTTTCAAACCGTGCACTACACACAAAATATAACTTAACAAAATGTTTGTTAAAATTGGGTTTCTATCGAAATAGCTTAATTTCTTATTATAAAATACTCATTTGGCGCATTTATGGTCAATTTAAAATACCCTGTCTGGAGGCGGGCTTGCGGTTAGAGGGTTAAAATATGTGTAAAATATGGTGGGTTTCAGTACACTACGTATGTCAAAAGCGAATGTTAACGAAACTACAAATGTTTCAACTTACACACTTTTTTCAGATTTTGTATTTTTCAAAAAAAAATAGGGAATAAAACCATGGTTCTTCTAATTTTAAGAAAATAAAAGCTGCAATCTTTAAGTGGTTCCATAGAGTTTGTGCGAACAAAATATAATTTAAATCGGAAGACCCAAGGTCAGATTTTAGCCGATATAACGTGGAATGGCCGATATTCCTTAGCAGTAAGTAAAATATGTCCGCAGAATAACGGTACAAAATTGCTTATGGCCAAGCTTATGTTAGGGGAATGAGAACATGTATTCAAATAAACACATAGTATATTAAAATATTTCAAGGAGCAAGGATATTTTACGATTACTTTAAAATACCCTTTCAAAAATCCAAAATGATTATATTTTTGTGTTTTGTTGTTATAATTTATTAAACTTTTTTAAATTTAATTACGTTTATTTGTGTTTTTGCTTATTTTCCATTTTTTTGGTGGCGTCCTTTTTTTCTATGACAACTGAGTTTGACGCAGGCGCGGATCCAGGGGGAGGTAAAATGGGAAAATTTCTCCCCCAAAATAAAAATTTTCAATACAAAAAAATCAAAAAGATTTAAAAATTTGTCAAAAATACTCTAACTTCCCTTCTCAAAATCTTTTCCTGGATCCGCCTGGTTTGACTTGACGTCTTATCTTTAGCAAGAATTGCCAAACGAATATTACAACATATATTGCCGGCAATAAATAAGTAAACTAACAAAATTATCTGCATGATACACTCAGGGAACTTCTGCTTTAAAAATATGTAGTTGTTTGGGTTGTAATACAGTTTCTTTATTTTTAATGTCAATGTCAGTCATTTGTAGAACAAATTAAAATATTTACTAACCTTGTAGTTCATTTAAAAAAACAACTCACATCAAATGACTGTTTTATGATTTTACATTCATTTTTTACTGTTGTTTTTTGTTATTTAAAAAAATAAATGTTTGTTTATTTTTTACTACCATGTGGTTCATTTTTACTACAATTGTTAGTCATTTTTTGAACATTAAAAAACAAATGACAATGTTAGTTGAATTTACTGTAATGTAAGTCGTCCTTTCTTTGAATGAAATTTCATTTGCTTTCAACTACAATTGCAGTGGTCTTTACCTACATAGTATTCTAAGTGTACCAATACATTTCTGCATAAAATCTATAAAATCGAACTGGAATTCGTCGATTGAAACTTTTCATTAAATTAATGCAAGTTTTCATAAAATTGTATGAAAATATAATTTTATTTATTAAAAGTCTCATACACGCTAGGAAAAGTGTCTTATAAAATGTATGAAGTTTTTTTTATTAATATTTGTGAAGATAAGTTTGAATAATTTACTGAAAAAATCATTATTTCTTCGTGTACGCAATCGAGTGTTTCATATTTGACATTTGGTGGAATTTAAAGCTACATACTTACTTACCTCCAATATAGGCGAGATTAAGTTAGCATTTTGAGTATTTTTCTATTTCAAAAATCATACAAAATTGCAAAAATTACACTTAATTTCTTAAATTGTGAACGACTTCAATTGAATTATAATATTTAATATACCGCATGTTTATGCTATTTATGTATCTCATAAAGATACATTGTTGCAAATAGAATTGAATATGAATACAAATTTTAAATTTGAATTATTATTGCATAAAATTAAAGACCTTTTAGCCACCACTTAGATATACTTTATAAAGGGTGTTTTTTAAGCCCGATAGAACTAGAAATTGAAAAAAAAAATCCCACAAAAATTAAATTGACTTGACATCCAATTTTGGGCCACTTTTCCGAGCACTGCTGGCCGTATGTCACGAAAGATGTTGGCCTTCAAGGCCATATAGTAACCCGACTCATTAAAAAATTAAGAGCGTGTCATATTTCATTTAGGCGTAGTGGTATAAAGAACCATACGTTCACGTAAAACTACAAATACTACTTGATTTTTGTAAACGACAGAAAAAGAGTCATGTTCTATGTCCAAGGCGTCAATTGTTGCTGGTTTATCAGCATACATCAGTGATTTCACTTAGTCCCACAGGAAATAAGCGAGAGGTGCCAAATCGCATGACCTTGGAGGCCAATTGACAGGTCTATTTCTCGAATTCAACATATCGTCAAATTTTGATTTGATTAAATCGGTGGTTGCGGACGCCTTATGGTACGTAGCACCATCTTGTTGAAACCATATCTTGCCCGGATCAATGTCATCCACATTTCAAACAAAAAATCATTGATCATGGTGCAGTAAGGATCTCCCTTTCGTAAGTTCTATCGGGCTTTAAAAAACACCCTTTGTACTATGTTCCCACTTACGTGTTTTGAGCAAAAAATGTGTTTCGGCGAAAGATTGTATGGTAAAACACGTACAAAACATATTTTATTTCAAAACTCGTCCAAGACACGTTCAGTGTAAACGCAGTATTACATATAACTCAATAAACCAACAATATGGTGAATGTGATACATGGGTGGTTTTATAAGTAAAGACCCCTACTGGTAACTAAATTCATATACATTTTGAGTTATAGTGTCCGACCGAATAATTAAGTCTTTAACTGTAATTTGACAGAATTCGGCAAATTTTGGAAAATGGAATAGAAAATGTTTTCAGCGCCAATTTAATGTTTTAACGGCCAAATCAGCAAACTCTTGGCGACCTAAGAGTTAACTTCACACACTAAATAACGGCGTTTGTCCAAGAAGTTCAAACTCAAACGGACTTGTTAGTGGGTACCGTATTTGTTGCGAATCGAATGTTTCTGCAAGAATGTTTATATATGTATACCCAGGTAGAAATTTGGGATGGTACAAAAAACGAAGAGTTTTCAAAACGTTTGTTTTTGATGGTACTAAAATAAAAGCGTTTCCAAAGCGATAATTGCAAATAATACGAAAAAAAAGCATTTAAAAAACATTATTTTGGATTGCTATTCGAACGTTCGGACAAAGTATTTTAGGAATACTTGTTATACAAAACTTACAAATATTTGTGAAATAAAAACACTGTAAAAACATTGGTTCAAAGCGTTTTTCCAACGTTTGTAAAAAGTACTTTAGAAGTTCTTATCGTACAAAATTTACAACGGTTTATAAAATAAAACCAATGTAAAACCATTGCGTTAAAGCGTTTTTCTAACATTTGCCAATAGTACTTTAGAAATACTTTTTTTTTTACAAAATATTTTACTGTTTAAAAAACAACACTGTCATAAGGGGTCTATCTATATGCGAACTCGGTTTCTTATGCGATTTTTTATATACTTTTCTCTTCATGAACCGAGTTCAATAAATCACTCAATATGGCCAGCCCATAATGTAGCGACTCTATGAAGTGTATAGTCCTTGTAAATCTTTTATAAAGCACTATATTTGAAAGACAGATATTTTAGAGGACTTTTTCAAAACTTAATAAAACTCTAGTTAAACTATTTAAAATTACAATGTTTTGTTACTTTATTTATATTATTTTAATCATATTTTACATGTTTCATTATTTGTGGTATTTATGAACAATTCATAAAGATCTTTATAATTTGTCTTTCGAGCGTTTTGACAATGTTCAAAATTACAACCCTCAAAGCGGTTATCATTTGGGTCGTTTCATAACGCTTAATAACTGTAAGCCAAAATGTTCTGCAAATACTTATTTAACGATTGAAAAAGCATTTCAAAAATTTTGTTTTGCAATGTTTTGAGAACGTTATAAAATACCATCCTCAGACCGTAAATTTGGGTTATCATTTTGCACATTCTCAAAACGCTTTAAATTTGTAATTTGGTATGTTCTGAAAACGCTTGTACCATCATGAAAAATGCTTTTAAAACGTTTTAAAGATTGTATTTTTCTACCTGGGTATACATATATATGTATATATATATGACTGTTATCACAACCGAAAAATTTGGTAGGTGCAACCGAAACCAATTGAAAACAACAAAAATGTTGACACTACAATAGAATTTCGATTCCGTCAAAGGAAATTTGGTGAGAACTACCAAAAAATTCGATAGATTGGCTACAAATACGGGTGCTAACACCGATTTTTATTTCTGGATGATTGCATTTAATTAGATTTATTCACCTCAGGCAAATAGTAACCTATTTCTATTATAATTAACGCAAACACTAATATTGAAGTCTATAAGAAATGCTTGTTACTGCGTAAGACACAAAACTTGCGTAGCCACCCTTGTATAAAATTTCGCATACGAAGTGTAAAGTTTCTAGTAATTTCATCATCCATTTATATATACGTTTATGTGCAAGCATAAAAACATTTTGTATATGTTGCATCTCTTCTACTTTTGTTCTTTAACGAATATAAACATAAAGGTACAGAGCCGTATACCGGATTTTTTTCGAAGGCCTTCAGAAAAAAATTTTCTTATTTAACTAATAAAATAAAATTTTTGACCGTCCCTTAACATCGGAGTGGCCAAAAAATTTGCATATGCTAAATTTCAAATTTCTAAAAAAAATTTGTAAACATTATGACGCAAAGAAGCTCCATATGTAGGACGAGCTTAAAAGCTGGATACTTCGTTACCGGTAATTTAAATAATTATTTTCACCTCTTGTACACACAGAGAAAAAATGAGCCATTTGCCAACTAAACTACGGTTACTTCACTTAGAATACTATATTGGTAAAGACCACTGGAAATGTAGTTAAAAACAAATGAAATTTCACTTAAGGAAAGGACAACTTACATTTCAATAAATTCAACTAACATTGTCATTTGTTTTTTAATGTTCAAAAAATGAACCACAATTGTAGTAAAAATTAACACCATATGCAGTAAAAAATAAACATACATTTATTTTTTTAAATAACAAAAAACGAATGTAAAAAATTAATATAAAATCATAAAACAGTCATTTAATGTGGTTTGTTTTTTAAATAAACTACAAGGTTAGTAAAAAATTTAATTTGTCCAACAAATGACACATTAACATTAAAATTACAACCCAAACAACTACATATTTTTAAAGCAGAAGTTCCCTGAGTGTACGAATAAAATCGGTTGGTCCAACTGAATATTGGGTTTCACAACAAAATTCGTTTAATACTATTAAATTTCAGTTGCAACACCCAAAATATTATGAAATTACTTTCGAATATGGTAGTACTAAGTGAATTTTTAGGCTGTAGCCACCAAAGTGCACTTTTAAATTCGGGTTGCACTTTATTTTTCTGTATGTAGTGGATGTTTTAATTTAATGTTTTCCACATTAATTTTTAACCTTCCATAATTGAAACCACATTTATACCAGGGTTTTATCAAAAACTTATAAATTATACCTTCAAAAGATATGAAGTACAGCTACCAAATTTAAAGTTCCTCGCTTTAGCTATTTCACCAGGACGCAGAGTGGATTACTTTTCTTCATCATCCAAATTGCCGTAGAAATATCCAAAATGTCCGTCTACACAGAGAGAGTTTTCTTGAATTTTAAAGGAGCTCAATTCTAGCTGATAGTTGTAGTTTAAACAACAGAATTTTTAAGCTAAATCAACAGAAAACTTCTGCCAAAACGAACTTTCTGAATCTGATCAAAGGCAGGTCCATATTTATTACCGGGAGTGTAGGTGGGTAATAAATAATACTTAGCCTCATTTTCACAATGTCCCGCTAGCTACTAACTGGGACTTTAGCTGACACATTTGTTGTTGTTTACCATATTTTCAATTTAACTGTTTGCTAAATTTAATCGGGCCTTACTATTTACGGAGTAACAATTGTTGGTCCATTTTACTCTATCTCGCTTAGTTTTCGAGATATAGCCTATTTTATGAATCAAAATAAAAAAATAAGAAAAGAACGAAATCTACAAGTGATATTGATAACGGAGACTTCGTGAGAATCACGAATTACTAAATATTAGATTGGAAAATTAGTTCAAGTACAGCTGAAATTTCTTCTTATCATAAAATTAGACAACCAATAACTTTAACTAAAGAACTGATTTAAACGATAACATCAGAAAAAGTTAGTTCAACTTAATTGTAACCCGCTTAACAGACTTTTGTATTAACTTTGTGTTATGAAATCTAAAAAAGTATCATATTAGTGCATAACGTCATATTCAAAGGCACATATGTATGTATATTGTAACTTTCAAATTTCTAATCCAAGGGTATGATGATAGTTGGATATGTCAAAAAACACAATCTAAGATCGATCTGTCTTGATTTTTTGGGCAACACTCCTTCAAAAATGTTTGTTTTCCGTATGTTTACTTTTGCAGGTATTTAATCCAAAGGAATCATATGTAAATGTGGTATCGTTGAAAAATAAATTTGAGAGCTTTTATTGGTAGCTTCTCTGAATTCTCTGTGTTCAATTTGTTTGAAAAATTTGGAGTTGTTTATATGAGGAAATCACATATATTTTTAGTTATGAACTTTCAGCGGACATGTGATTTGCGTGTTTTCCATATTCTGCTATTTTGGGTTTGGCAAGATTTTTCCCTAAACATCTTTTGGATAATTTTTTTAAGATTTTAGGCTACTTTCTGTGCTAAACATAATCAATACATGGGAAAATCTCCGGAACAGTACGATTCCATGTAAACCATTTAAAACATTTTAAGAACAATACAAAACATTTTTTATTGGTATCAGCATTTTTGTGACAACGAATTTGACCAGTGGAACATAATAAATCTTAATATTTATACTGCCAATGTGCTCTACTCAATTAAAAACTACCCTAATTTTGCTTGTAACTTTTAAAAGTTTTTCAACACTTTTAGGTATAACTTTTTCAGCATAATAGGAAATTGCCTAAAACCTTTAGTGGATGATATTTCTGATGCTCCAAAATCTCCTACATGTTAAAAAAACAACATGTGGCCTCAGTTAGTAATAAATGGTAGCTCTCCAAAATATGTAACTCTGTTTTTCAATAAATATAAATTTCAAATATTTTGAATTTTTGCCCTTTCAGGTCAATGTAATTGCAGTTTTTTTATATTAAATAAACTAATAGAATGAGATCAAATCAATTAGTGTGCTTTCAGAAATAAAGAAAATATAACAATACAAATCTCAGCATGTCTATGCGTGAAGATCTTAAAATTTTATATTTTTGAAGGGCACATCCGCAGTTTGAGAAATAATTAGTTGCAATTCTGTGTGATCGGTAAATATCAGTACTACTATTATTGTGTGTAAGTGCTAAATGGATCGTATTAGTATTTTGGTATCCAGAGCCATTTAAGGTTAAAGTGATGTAGATACGAAAGGGATAATCCGATCCTTTTAGCACTTAAAAAAATCAAACATCGAAAAAAGGGTTAGAGTATGGTATTTAGGCGGCGTTGCAACTATTATGAAAAATATATTTTCCGGAAGGTGAAAAATCGGAGCATTTTTATCAAAATCAAAGATATTCCTGTTAATATAGCTCGAACGCCTGATGTCGGAGTGTGATTCTGAGACCAGATTTGGATTCAGCGCACCGTATAATTTAGACAATTCTAGTCTCAAATATTTTTCGGCTTGATTTTTTTGAAACAAAAAGTACTTACATCTACTCAGAGCTCCCCACTGTAGATTTTCACATAATTTCGGAAGGGGTTCATACCCAATCTGTGTACGTCCCTGAACGTATACATAAGTACATACGTATGTACGTTTATATGCGTGCTAAATCGGTTGCTAAGCAAAACAAAAAAACTAAACAAAGTACATACTATTTAACCGAATGAAGTTTAAACCCCAAAGATACACACACGACCATATCTAAATGCATACATTCATCTTAAAAACAATCAAATACATATGATAAAAGCAAAAAAATTACAGCTGATTTTCAGATTCCTCTCTGCACTTCCCAGTCGCATTCCCATTATTCTCAAGCAAAAGAGCAAAAGGTTGACTGAAGTAAGAAGTAAACAAGAACCTGTTAAAAAAAATCAGCCGGTGTTTTGTAAACAAGTCGAACAAGAGAATAAAAGAGAAAAGGAGAAGGGAAATTGCAAATGAAATTTGGCAACAAGGTAACTGTTTAAAGAAAAACTCGATTTGAGAAACAATTTTACAATATAAATTTTCTTTAGTATAAAATTGAGCTGTTAATATATGACTTTAGTTTAGCAAGATTTTACTATTATAGTTTTTTATAACTTCTTCTTTTGAAACTTAGGTGGTGTTTCCACATTACGTTTTGCATCAGGCAAACGAAAATAAAACAACAAAATATATACACAACAACTAGGGAATGCACATCGGCATTTCTCTTCCTGTGATTCCCGGAAAACTAAGAATTTTTCTGTTCCCGAAATGCCAGGAATTTGATTCGGGAAACCCGTAATTTTTAGGAATACAATTTGCAACAAAAGTTATTAATATTCAACATTTGTAATGCAGGAATTAATGTTTTAAACAATTTTTTAAAAGAAACAATTCTGTTAACTTCACCGTTTATCTTAGACTTCGACCTCAATTTCAAAGTTTAAAGTCACCCTAGATAGCTACTAAAAATTTGCCCAAAACACTTTTAATTACTAAATTGGACACGTCATTGTCAAACATTATAGAGTCCGAGTGAACAATTCGGTAATTTTAATTGCTAAATTGGACACGGCATTGTCCAACATTATAGAGTCCGAGAACATTTCGGCAGGACTCTATTGATTTTAAAATTTTTCTAGTTTTTAAATTTTTTGTGAACTTTTTTCAATATTTTAAGCTTACAATTTTTATACAAAACTTTTTTATTCATACTCGTAAGGTTTAGAGGAGTTGCTATTGAAAAATAAAATTCTCTCAGACTTAAGAAGAACTAAAACTTCGGAGAAATCCCACAGAAATATAATGGAGAATTATTTTTATAAGAACACTCAGGGAATTTCTGCTGTAAATATTTGTAGCTGTTTGAGTTGTAATACAGTATCTTTACTTTTAAGTGAAAAAAGTAGAAGAAATTTCAGTTTTGACTACAATCGTAGTTTACTTACAAAAAAAAAAACAAACCACAACAACTTACTGTATTATGATTTTACATTTATTTAATACAGTAGTTTTTTTCCAAGTTTGATGCAATGAAAATGAAAATTATTCAAGTTCGAGGCCATCGTCTATATTTCTTTATTAGGATATTGTCGTAACAAATAATCTATAGAGTTTTTGTTTTCAAATTTATTAATTGACCACTTTCAGGAATGTGTTGATAGATCTATTTCGGGAATTTTCTCATTAGCACAAGTTTTGAAAGAAGTGAAAATCCCATTATTTGTTAGGACAATATCCTAATAAAGAAATATAGAGTATGGCCTCGAACTTAAATAATTTTCATTTTCATTAGTTTTTTTTATTTAAAAAAAATCAAACAAATAAATGTTTGTTTATTTTTACTGCATATGTGGTTCATTTTTACTACCATAACAATGTTAGCTGAATTTACTGAAATGTAAGTTGTCCTTTTTTTAAGTGAAATTTCATTTGTTTTTAAATACATTTGCAGTGGTCTTTAGCTACATAGTATTCGAAGTGTACATCATGATCGAAATGAAGATTTTAAAAACGGGTTTAAATTCATGTCTTCTTGGACTAATGTTAAAATAACGCTAAACTACCGAAAAGCCGATTTATATGGGTATTTGGTTGATATAACAAAATCTAATTAGTGAAATTTGGAAATACACCCAGTGATAAAAATGAAAAAGTGATATTAGAAGAAGTTAAGGGCTGTATGAAAGAAATTCATCACAGTTCTGGCTGTAGTCGAAATCTTGGAATTGAGAAGTTGCCCTGCGGGAAATGAATGGTTGATTGATCCAAAGTGACAAATCTGTGATAGATGAATAGGAGAGACACGTAGCAAAAACATATACATACTTCGGTGTATCAAGTAGTGGTAATTTCTGGAAAAAATTCAACCACGTTACTGGTTTACGCTGGATATATCATGTAACTGGGAAAAAAAGTAACCTAACACTAAAGTAGACTAAAATAACTAGTGCCATTACAGTGGTGCAAAATCCTTAGCTGTGTATAAAAAAAAACGGCAATCAGTGCCGGAACAACCAGTCACTTCACTGTTACACAGCTGACCTACTATTAAAGTGATATAAGCAGAACCAACTTTGCGACTGGAAAAGATCACATATCATAATCTGTAGTACGATTCATTAATTTTTAACGATCCGATGGAGGGAATCAGAATTCTCTCTCTATTGGGAAGACTCTCTTGGCCAACGACAGGCTAAGAGATTAATCTCGTTTTCCAGTGCAGGATCGAGGAGACTCTTGTCCCTCGGGAGGGGTAACTTGAGTACCCTGGTGTCTTACCTGACTGGACACTGCAATCTCAGATACCACCTGCACAAAAGGGGTCTTTCGGACACGGATGAGTGTAGGTTTTGCGAACTGGTAGCTGAGACATCGGAGCATGTTCTTTGCGAATATCCGAGGCTTTGTGAAAGGCGTGCCAAGTTTCTTGGCGATCGCTTTGTCTCCCCTTCGGACATTATGAAGGTTTTGCCTAATAGGATTATTGGCTTTATAGGTAGCTTGAATCTTTAGGGTAACTTTAGGCAGCACAAAAGACCTAAGTTGGTCGCGGTGCATAGTGCCATATAATCTAATCTAACGATCCGATAATCGCAAAATATATCGATAACATTTGTTGTTTGCACTAACGATTAAGTGATTCACTAAGTACACTTTAACGATAGTCAACAACTCTATTTTTATATTTAAAAATTTAACTTTTTCTCGATTGAATAAACAACAAAACAATTGTTGTCATTTAGATAACAACAACAGCTGACTTTAACAATAGTGAACATCATTTAAAAATGTTAATGCAAAAAAATCGTTAATTTTGTTGTTTACTTTTTTAAACAATTCGATTACATATTGTTACGATTTAGCCTTTTATAAATCGTGTTTTGTTTAATTCCCGTTGAATAAACAATTTTACGGATTCTTTTATTTGCAAAATAAAACACTTTTTATTTAATTTAACTTTAGATTTATTAAATAACCGTTTCACACTAAATTAATTAGCTTGTAGCTTAAGGTTGATAGTTATCGCTTCACGTTTCGATTACAACTTAACGACTTCGACGATTTAATTACGACTGACTCATTTATTCGCGGCGCACTGGTATTTATACCAGTTGGCATCACTTCTAGAAAAAGCTCGACTGATCTGGCAATTACTGGTTACAGAATAGTAGCAATTTTGAATTTAACGGAAAATAGTGATTGTTTGACTGTATTTCATAGTGTTGCCATCTTGCTGTTTTATATTTAGCAACAAGAATCCCCAAATTCGTAACACTGCCGCCCACTTAAGCCTGTTCGTCCCGAATAGGCACACTATCTCCCTTTCCGTAATTTGCTAGTCGTTCAAGATGGACCACCTTCATTTTAGATCTTGGGCTGTTGTACTTCTGGATCCTGTAGACAACATCGTTCAACTTCTTGATCACTCGGTAAGGCCCATCCCAATGCGTCTGTAGTTTAGGAGATAATCCTTTCTTTCGTTGTGGGTTGAAAAGTAGAACCAGCTGACCTTCAGTGAATCCCTCAGAGTTTGCGGCTCGGTCGTATCTGGCTTTCATCTTATCACTGGTCATTTTAATTCGACCGCGCACAAAGTCATGTAATTCATTCAAATTTTCTTGCGCTCGAGAAGAGTTTTCCTCGTTCCCATCTAACGGTGTAGGCTTAAAGCCAAATTCCAAATCTCCAGGCAGTCTCAATTCGGTTCCAAAAATAATTTTTGCTGGTGTTCTAGAGGTAGAGTCATGCACAGCCGACCTATATGCTAATAAAAATTTTTGTATGTGCTCGTCCCAGTCTTTCTGATGGGCGCTCACCACTTTTCGCAAGTATTCTTCCAGAGTGCGATTAAATCTCTCGACCATGCCATCAGACTGTGGATGAAGTGGCGTTGTCCGGGTTTTTCTTATGCCATATAGCTCACACATTTCCTTAAACACGCCGGATTCAAAATTTCTACCTTGGTCAGAATGCAATTCTATTGGAACACCATAACGGCACACCCAGTTGTTCACAAATACTTCCACTACCGTTTTTTGCTTCTTGGTTGGGGATGGCGTATACCTCTGGCCATTTGCTAAAGTAATCCATTACTACTAGCACATATCGGTTTCCAGCGTTGCTTACAGGAAATGGGCCTGCAACATCCATCGCTATCCTCTCAAATGGCGCACCTGAGTTGTATTGCTGAAGTAGTCCTCGACTTCTCCTTACTGGACCTTTGGCCGCGATGCATTCTGTGCAGTTTGCTATCCAATCGGCTACAGCTTGTTGACATCCAACCCAATAAAACCGCTGTTTTAATTTTTCTAGGGTTTTTGTTATGCCTAGATGACCTCCACTGGGACCATTATGGAACTCTTTCAATACTTCATTCATCTTAGAGGACGGCACGACTATTAAATTAGATGAAGATTTGCCGTCTGCACTCTCCCACGTGCGATATAAGCAACCATTTACCAGTTTCAAACTATTCCATTGTGCCCAATAAGATTTCAAAAGTGGTCCCTCTGCTGATATTTCATTGCGGGTAGGTCTTCTGTCTTCCTCTTTAGCCACTACAATTTTTGACAGGATTGGGTCATTCCTTTGCGCTGTTGACCAGTCTTCTTCCGATTCTATTTGCATTAGCCGAATATCAACTACACATTCTTTCTTTTCGGCTTTAACGCAATGTCTGCACTCCAAGTTACAGGGTCGCCGCGAGAGGGCATCCGCATTGCTGTGTTTTGTACCTCCCCTGTGCTCGATATTAAAATTGTAGCTCTGCAGGCGTTCAATCCAGCGCGCAAGTTGTCCTTCAGGATTTTTAAATTGTAACAGCCATCTAAGTGCAGCATGGTCAGTCCTCAGCGTAAAATGTTGGCCATACAAATACTTGTGGTAATGTTTTATGCACTCTATTACTGCCAGCAGCTCGCGTCGCGTAACACAATAGTTCCTCTCAGGCTTCGAAAGTATTCGGCTGTAATAGCCAATAACTTTTTCTGTCCCGTTGACCACCTGTGAAAGCACGCCTCCTATTCCGTAGCCGCTCGCATCGCTATCTAGCACAAATTTTTCTCCAGCGATGGGATATGTCAGAACTGGTGCCGTAGACAACAATTCTTTTAGCTTTTGGAACGCACTTTCCTGTGCTTCACCCCACTGGTACGGTCTCGACTTTTTGGTCAGTTCATGTAAGCTGGCGGCTATGCTGGCAAAATTTGGTACGAATCGTCGGTAGTAAGTGCAAAGACCCAGAAAACTTCGCAATTCATGAAGATTTTTCGGGCGAGGCCAGTCCTTTACAGCTCGTATTTTATCTTCATCAGTAGAAATGCCGTCTGCTGTTACAAGATGACCCAGATATTTTACCTCTTTCTGGAACAGTGTGCATTTCTTTATGCCAAGTTTTAGTCCTGCCGATGATATACGTTTAAAGACTTCAACCAGGTTTTTGAGATGTTCATCAAAAGTCTTTCCCATGACAATTATGTCATCAAGATACACCAAGCATGTTGTCCAGTGAAGTCCCTTTAATACACGTTCCATAAGGCGTTCAAATGTGGCCGGAGCATTGCAGAGTCCGAATGGCATAACTTTAAACTGCCACAAACCTTCACTTGTACTAAAGGCGGTTTTCTCTTTGTCTTTATCTGCAATCTCCACCTGCCAGTAACCACTTTGCAAGTCTAAGGTGGAAAACCATTTGGCTCCGGCAAGCGTATCCAAGGTGTCATCGATCCTAGGTAGTGGATAGCTGTCTTTCTTGGTGACGTCATTTAATTTTCTATAATCGACACAAAATCTGGTACCGCCATCTTTCTTTTTCACCAAGACCACTGGCGAGCTCCAAGGACTCGAAGATGGTTCGATTACGCCGTTCTGCTCCATTTCGTTTACTATCTCTTTCACCTCATTTCGTTTTGCGAGGGGTACACTTCTGGGCGCTTGTTTTATTGGTCTTGCTTCGCCGGTGTTTATTTCGTGCTTTACAATTGCTGTTCTACCTTGATTTTGGCTTTTTAAGGCAAAAACAGATGCATGCTTTTTAAGTAGCTGTTTCGCCTTATTCTTGTCAGGCGCTGCTAAACCGGCTATCCATTTTCCCATATGTTCGTCTAGTATTTCACGTTCTCTTGCGGATATTTTAACAGGTTCGGGCTTCACTTCGCTATTTATTACTGCCTCTGCTGGAGCACATTGAGCTATTTCGATGTTTTGTTTGACGACTTTTTCATGGCTAGATAGATTTAGCACTCTCACGGGAACTCTTCCATCTTTGCAAGTTTTGACGAGAGCTTTTGCTGTTAATAAGTCACTCTTTATTTCAGTTGGTTCTACCACCCACAAACGGTTATCCTCACAATCTCCCTCCACACGGGCCCATACCAAATTTTCGGATTGTGGTGGTAATTTTTGGTTCTCAATGGCTACTAGCTTTCTTACTTGGGCCTTACTTTCATAACCAACATCGAGGGGTATTTCAATATTACGCCAAATCATTGTTTGTTGTCCCATGTGCAGATTAATGTTATGTCTTATCATGAAATCTGCACCAATGATGACTTCGTCCACAATATCGGCAACGATAAATTCATGATACGCAACGATGTTGGCCATAGCTACCTTCACATTAATTTTTCCATGAACAATGGCAGACTCTCCCGTAGCTGTACGCAATCTTATATTGCTCAATTGCTCGATTCTCCGCTTTACTAAATCGGTCCTTATAATGGAATGTGATGCTCCGGTGTCTATAGTAAAAATGCGCTTTTCTCCGTTGATGTAGCCACAAGCAGTAAGGTTGCTGTTTTTCTGTTGCATTACTGATATGGAGATCGTGGGGCCCTCGTTTGTGGGAGCCAGCTCATGCCCCTCTGTGCTGGCTCGTTTTAGTTTAACGGTGACTCGTGTGATGATGCATTGTTAGACCGCTTATTGTTTCTCGGTGGAGAAGCAGATCTGGATCTTTTACGTGGCGCTTTGCAATTTCGCTGAAAATGGCCGACTTTTCCGCAGTTATAGCATTTACCTCGGGCTTTATTTTGATTCTGCGCAAATGCCTCATTAATCGCCTCCTTGATGTCCTTAATGAGACTACTCTCTTTTTCGTCGGTAACCTCGATTTTTCGAGCTCTGCAAAATTGTGGCTTCGAAATTACTTTAGCAGTCTCTTGAGCTAACGCAAAGGAAACAGTTTCTGCAAAAGATAACTTTTGCGTAGCACAGACCGCATGCTTGACATCGAAATCACGAATGCCATTCACAAATGCCTCTATTTTAAACTGATCCAAAAACGGGTGATTTTCGCCAGGATAAGTCAGCTGCACCAAACGCTCAATTTCCATTGCAAAGTCTTGAAGAGACTCATTGGCTTTTTGTACTCTGCCTCGTAGCTCCATACGGTATATCTCTTTCTTATGTTCACCACCATACTTACGTTGTAGTGCCGCCATAATGTCACCATGATTGTTTCTGCAGCTAATAGGGACAGTTTCGAGAACTTCTGCTGCGGTGCCTTTTAAAGCAAGAATCAACTGTATTGCTTTTTCTTCATCGCTCCAACCATTTTTGCTGGCAACCGTATCAAACTGGAACTGGAATACTGTAAATGGTGTACTGCCATCAAAACTGGGAGTCTTTGTCTTACAAGAAGTTTCTGATATTACTCGCACCGGTCCGCCTTGGATTTGCAGATTGTTAATTTTTGCCTCTATATCAATTTCTAGATTGTTCATTTTATTCTTTAAGTCAGCCAGCTCTTCATCGAATTTGCATTCAATGGAATCTACTCTTTTATTTATTACCTCAGAAATCTCCAGTAATTTATCGTTTGTGGTTCTAGAAATTTCATGAACTTCAGCTAAAAGTTTCTCGTTGCTGGCTCTAGAAGTTTCCTGAACTTCTGCGAGTTTCTTGTTGGTGGCTCTAGAAGTTTCTTGAACTTCCGATAGAAGTTTCTCGTTGGTGGCTCTAGAAGTTTCTTGAATTTTCGTCATTTGCTCCATCATTGCAGCAAACATTGCATTAAAGTCTGTATTGCTTGGTGCAGTGAGGGTGGATACTTCCATTACCTTTTCTTCCTCAAAATCGTGCGCTCCGATGTCAATGCCACGCCGCTTGAATTCATCTATAAGCCTTTTTTGCAGCTCCGCTTTATTACCTGCTGTCGGAAGATCTAGCTTATTTAACTCCTTTTTGAGTTGCTCAACTTTCAGCTCCTCAAATTTCATGATTGTCCTTTTTTTTTTTTTTTATTTATTTTTTTTTTTTTTATTTAAAGTTTATTGCAAATTTCACTTCTGACACCAATTGTTACGATTTAGCCTTTTATAAATCGTGTTTTGTTTAATTCCCGTTGAATAAACAATTTTACGGATTCTTTTATTTGCAAAATAAAACACTTTTTATTTAATTTAACTTTAGATTTATTAAATAACCGTTTCACACTAAATTAATTAGCTTGTAGCTTAAGGTTGATAGTTATCGCTTCACGTTTCGATTACAACTTAACGACTTCGACGATTTAATTACGACTGACTCATTTATTCGCGGCGCACTGGTATTTATACCAGTTGGCATCACTTCTAGAAAAAGCTCGACTGATCTGGCAATTACTGGTTACAGAATAGTAGCAATTTTGAATTTAACGGAAAATAGTGATTGTTTGACTGTATTTCATAGTGTTGCCATCTTGCTGTTTTATATTTAGCAACAAGAATCCCCAAATTCGTAACAATATCTTTAAAAGAAGTTACTGAATCGCACTACTGACGTAGAGATTACAAATCGATTATAATCGTAATTGAAATCGCTCTTAATCACATCACTTAATCGTAATAGAACAAAAATCCTTCGATTATGACTTAAAATTATATTTAAGAAAAATATTTTTTTAACAATTTTCATAGATTTCTCAAATTTTAATTGTGTTGCTATGGGTTAATTTTTTTTTTTTAAATATTTAAAAAATTAAAATGTATACAAATGTTCCAAGAATATAATTTTATAGAGTTTATTTAAACACATGAAACTTTATTTATTAAATACGAAACTTTATTTCTGTACTAAATTTTTTTTCTTGGATTTTATACAATTTTTTAATGATTTAAAAAAGAACTGTCTAGTTCCTTAAAATAGGCATCAACAGCAGACTCCTCTCATTGTTGGTAAATCTTTTACCACCGAGCCATTTTTCCAAGTTTGGAAATAGAAAATAATCCCAGTGAGCTAATTCTTTCGAATAAGATGAGAGATTAAGCAATTCGAAATTTAATTCATTGATTTTGGCCATCGCAATAGTAGAAGTGTGAACTGGTGAATTATCTTGATGAAACAACACTTTTTCGCCACTTGCCGCCTTTTTTCCTTAATTTCAACACCTAAGCTCTGCAATAAATTAGCATAATACTAGCCGTTGATTGTTTTTTTCTTTTTGAAGATAATCAATAAAAATTATCTAACGCGCATCCCAAAAAACAGACGTCATGACCTTGCCTGCAGATGGAACTGCCTTCCCCTTCTTAAGAAACGATTCTCCCATTTCAGTCTACTGATTTGGCTGTTCCTTTGTCTCAGGTGTGAAGTGGTGGACCCATGTCTCATCCATGGTTTTGAATCGACGCAAAAACTCGGCTTTACTGAGGTGAAACATGGCTAAACACTCTATTGACACACATTCACGACGCGCTTTTTGAGCTATTGTGAGCAAACACGACACCCATCTTGCGCACATCTTTCTCATCTCCAAATTTTCGGTCGGTATGCGATGTATAGCACTTTTTGAAATGCCTATAATTTCAGCCAACTCACGCACCTTCAGCCGACGATCATACAATACCATTTTGTGGATTTTCTAATAGTCGAAAACGAAGCAGCAGACTTCCCCAGAGTAGAATCTAGCTCTGCTTTAAAATTGGTGGGACTGACCCCTTTGAAATGGAAGTATTGAATTACATAACGGTGACCACTTTTTTCCATGTTTACAAATTCACTGAGATCGTTTATTTTTGATGGCTCAAAAAAAAAAATACTAAACAGCATGGCGCCTTGAAACTTAAAACATTTGTTTTATAAGGTTGCCACATTTTAGAAAAGTAAAAATTGGTATATTTCCCGTAGGGCGTATACGGAGTATAGTTACTTAAAATAGTATAGTTCCTCTAAAATAACTTTTCAATTGCAGTTAAGAAGATTTGTTCCTCAATAGGGTAAAAATTGTATTGTATGTATAATTGAAATTGGTATAAGCAAGAACTGGCACCCCTGTCAACTATTTCCATATTTATGTTGTCTACATAGTAGTACATACATATGTTACATTCCAAGCCATCTGTCCACATAAAAATATGTATATAGCAGCAATGCTTCTTCAATAATTAGTCTCTCGTAGAAAAATGGAACAACTTTTTAAATTTTTTTTTAAAAAAATGGACAAAGTAGGCGTGGTTAAATATTGACAAATTTTGGGATCATTATTGGGTTATTATTATTTAACTGAATTTAGCAAATGTTAGAAATTTGTCTATATCTATTTTTATGGAAAATTTAAATTTTATTATAAAATTTTAAAAAAATCCAATTTTTTGAAAAAATTCAGAACTGGTTCCAAATTTTTAGAGTAATACAAACCTCATTTCATCTAAAAATCGGAGAATTATTTTTTTTTATTTGTAAAATAAAGTTTATATGTTTAAAGTTTAAAGTTTATATGTTTTGACCCCGAAAATTTCATAGTGTAACTCTTATTAGTTGTAGAGAAAATATTCTTTTAATATAGTCCTTCACACACTGCGTTGCAAAACTATAATCACACATTAATTTCACTAAATTTCGTAAGTCATATAATAATGTAGAAGAGTTTAACCGCCATAAATATAAACCACCAATATAAAACCAATGGAAAACTAATAACTTGAGTTTTGTATAACTTTAAAGTAGGAGTACACACGTTAAATATTATTGATCAATTTTAGATTGTTTACAAAACAATTTAATGTCTGTACCCGATATTGAAAGTTAATCAATTAAATTGAAAAGTTCAAAATGATTTTGATTTTTGTTGTTCATTTCCATTGTATTAAGAAGTTTGTTGGCACTATTGAAAAAGTAGTTTTTTGAAATTTGTTTTTTTCTTGTTGAAAAATCATTAAATTAAATAAAAATGTTTATAAATTGTTGAAAAATAAAAATAATATCTGTAAACGGGATTATATTTTAAAATGTATTAAATTTCGCCAATTTTTTAACAAATGGAGAATGTTGATGAACTGTAATGTAATTAATAAAATTCCAATAACATTGAAAGTGTATGAGCGAAGATCAATAAAATGTAAATCAATTTAAAATGTAATTCAATTGACCATCTGGGCTCGACTTAAAAATTCGAAATTTTTATTTTTTTTCTGTTTCCCATTGAAAATTTTTCTATAGAACAAATTTTATTTGTACAAAAATTTATAATACATTTAAATTTTGGTCTCAGCGCCCAATAAGTATTATTGAGGCAAGTTGGCGTAATAGTTCATTGTTAAAAGTACATATAGAATATTTAAAAGATTATTAAATTTTAATAAATATAAAAAAATCTGGTTTAAACAAAAAAAAAAGAAAAATTTATTACAAGAGCGTTTTTAAAATTGTTAAATGAAAGTTGTTTGCCAAATGGATGATTTAAATAACAAAACTCGATTAATTCATTTTAAATCCACAGCTAAATTATAAAAATTTACATTACTAATTCTTAATTACATTATTAAATTTTAATTGCTTTATTTTGCATTAATTTAAGAGATTTCAGTGAATTGCTATTTTTATTGTGAGCATATATAATTGCAAGGTAATTTAAATGAGATTGAATCGGAGATTGAAATATCATCATCTTTGATTTAACATTAAGTTTATTCTTTAATGTATATAGAATTCCAATTGCCGGAGCTATTTTCTTTATTAAATTATGCATATGTAAATCCCATGACCGAAAATGATGATGAAGAAACAAAAAACAAATTTTATGAGGAACTGACCAAGGAAATCTCACGGTCAAGAAAAAGCGATATTAAGATCAGTCTAGGTGATATGAATGCTAAAGTCGGAAGAGACAATTCAAACTTGCGATTTATCATGGGCAACCAAGGGCTTGGATCATCTCGCAACAACAACGGTGAACGTCTAATAGACCTGTGCGCTACACATCAGCTGTTCATTGGAGGAACAAAATTCCCACATCGGGACATCCACAAATACACGTGGCAATCCCCAGACAATGTGACTCGTAATCAAATAGATCACTTCTTAATTAGTCGAAAGTTTTTAGGTTGCCTAATGGACGTAAGGACGGTAAGAGGTGCCGATATCTATAGTGATCATAAATTGCTAATAGGTGATGTAAAACTAAGGCCAAAAGCCTTCTACCACCAAAAATCTTGCAGGAACAAATACAATGTTCATCGGTTACAGGACCCCGTAACGGCCACATCCTTCTCTAACGACGTGTGCAGCAGACTAGATCGAAATCGAACAAATAATTGGACGGATATCGTAAAGTCTTGCCACGAAAGTGCGAAAAAACGTTCTCGGTTGCAGCAAACATCATATTAAGCCATGGATCAGTGACACGACGTGGAGTGCAATCGAAGAAAGGGGAAAGCTAAACATAAAACTACAGGCAGCTTATAACACTGCAGATCTACACCTTGCTAAAACCAATTACAACAATGCTGAAAAAAATGTGAAAAAGCTAGTCCGTAGAGACAAACGTGTTTTTTATGATAATATCGCAAATGAAGCCGAAACTGCTGCGTCAAGAGGGAACACCCGGGAAGTCTACAAAGCAATTAGACAACTAAGTGGTGAAAAGTTAAGATCAGCTCCCAATATTAAGGACTCAAATGGAAGAATGCTTACTACGACTGATGAGCAACTTCAAAGGTGGAAAGAGTTTTTTGAGTCCCCAATTTCATCAGATGACAATCAAGTATCCACAGAGGCGCCATTAAGAAGAATCCCGAGGAGGGATATACAAACAAATGCTCCTACTCTATCGGAGGTCACAAACGCAATAACGAAATTGAAAAACAATAAAGCATCTGGCCTGGATAATCTTCCTCCAGAACTTTTTAAGTACAACCCAGCACTGGCTCACTATATATGCCCTCTAATCTATGAAGCCTGGTCTATGAACAACATTCCAACGGCTTGGAAGGAAGGTGTCATCGTAACAATTCCTAAAAAAGGAGACCTTAGCGAATGTAGAAATTGGCGAGGCATAACGCTTCTAAATACTATTCAAAAGATACTAGCTTTTATTGTCCTTGAACGTATCTCCCCCACTATTGAATCCTGCCTACGAAGAGAACAAGCCGGATTTAGGCGTAATAGATCATGCGTAGATCATATTAATTCATTACGAATAATTGTGGAACAATCAATTGAATGGAACTCCCCGCTATATTTAATGTTTGTCGATTTCGAGCGAGCATTTGATGCAATAAACAGAAACGTTATCTGGCATTGCCTTCGAAATGTGGGTATTCCCGACAAAATTATCACCATCATCCAAATGCTGTACAGTGATGCTCAATGCAAAGCCCGATTCAATGGTGTTGATAGCGAAAGCTTCTACATCAACAGTGGAGTAAGACAAGGATGCGTGCTGTCACCTACGCTATTTTTACTAGTATTGGATATGGTAATGCTAAAGACCAATAACGATGCACCGGATGGTATTCAGTGGCACCTGAATCAGCGCCTACATGACCTGGACTATGCGGACGACTTGTGTTTGATGTCACACACCCTCGATGGTATACAGGAAAAGATAAACAGGTTGTATGAAAATGGCCTTAAAGTCGGGCTGAAAATTAATTTCCTTAAAACAAAAATTATGCGAATATCAACCGACAACATCACTCCAGTAACTGTAAACGGCAATACCATCGAAAATGTTACAGATTTCAGCTATCTGGGCAGTATAATAAGCACAGATAGCGGTGCTGATGCTGACGTAAAAAGCAGGATTAACAAGGCTCGTCATGCATACGCCTCTCTTAGTCGAGTCTGGCAGTCTTCTCAAATATCCAAGAAGCACAAGATTAGGATATTTAACACAAGTGTAAAGTCGGTACTGCTATATGGCAGTGAAACTTGGAAAGTAACGAATACTATTTCAACAAAATTACAAGTATTCATAAATAAATGCTTAAGGCGAATACTAAAAATATTTTGGCCGTTGCGTATAAGTAACCAAGATTTGCTGCAAACGTGTAACATGAATCCAATTGATGTTGAAATTCGGAGAAGAAAATGGAAATGGATCGGGCACACCCTTAGAAAAGAAAATGCTGATATCGCTAAGGTCTGCTTTCAATGGAACCCGCAAGGATCAAGAAACAGAGGTCGCCCAAAAATCACTTGGCGAAGATCAGTTGAAAACGAATTCAGAAGCAAAGGGATGACATGGCCTCAGCTAAGAAACCTTGCCCAAGATAGAATAAGTTTTAGAAATTTTGTTCAGACCTTATAGAGATAGTTCTTAAATTCCTGTAAAGAAAAGAAAAAAAAAGAAAAAAAAAAATTTGTTTGTTGTTGCTAGAAGCTCCAATGGGAGTAATGTAATTATATTAATTATAAGTACATTAACTAAAATAAAAAAAAAAAAAAAAAAAAAAAAATCCCATGACATGTTACTTTGAAATGTAACTCCCAAATACTTTACAGAATGGGTTGCATAAACAGCTTTAACATCAATAAACTTAAAGCATGTGGTCTAAAACGTAACAATTTGGTCTTATTAGGGTTAAGAACTAAACGATTTAATCCCGCAAATTCAAATATTAACGAAGCATCTCTTTCAATTTCTGTCTTAAGTTATAACTCATACTTCACAAGAACACATCATCAGCAAACACAAATTGTTGTCCATCTAAATTCAGATTTTTTAAATCATTCAAATATACTGAGCATAATAAATTACCCAATCCACTACCCTGAGGCACACCGTAATCAACAGAACTAATAAAACTGTCCGTTTTATTTATATTTACATATTGTTTCCTATTTAAGAAATAGTTTTTAAACAATAAAAGTTCACATCCTTGAATACCATATTTCATTAATTTCTTTAACACGTTGAAAAAGGTGAAAAAATGTTAATTTTACATTTTTTGTCTACGCCTAATTTTGACAAAAATGTAAAATTAACATTTTTTCACCTTTTTCAACTTTTTTCGTTTTTTTTCGAATACAAACTTCTAAGAAAGTTTTAACGGATTTCTTTGAAATTCCTCTCATATATTTTACGTTTCCCGTGGAAGGCCTCAGTAAAAGTTTCATTACCATAGCCCACTTCAATCATAATCAAAAAATTCCACTATTTTTATTAAAGCTTATTTTTTCAATTTGAAAGCATTAAATCCAATCAAAACATTTTAGGAAAAACCATTTCGTTTTTAAGATTTTTTTTCCCCGTATAATATACCAACTGATTTTTTCGCAATGTCTTTATGATTTAATTTTTTTTTTTAAATTTTATTTTTCCTTACCGTTTTTGGCAATAGCAAGTGTATTAAAAAACCAAAAAAAAATGTCCTTAAGGATAAACTTTTTCGAAACTATGCACTAAAATCAATATGAGACATCTTTATTGATAAAGCACATTGATTTATAGTCGTGAATTGCTACTGGAAGCATCATTTTGTATTCAACATCTTTAAAGATAAAATAATTTTTAAATTTGTAACAATATATCATAAATTTCAAATGGAATCTTTAATTTCAGGTTTAACGTTAAAATCCTAACTGATTATGCTAAACACAACAGAATTAAGTCGTCTATTTCCTAGCTTAAAGTTGTTTCTGCATTCAAAAATCACAGTTGACCCGGTAAACACCGGGCACTTCAGCTAGTAGGTCTATATTTATCTAAATTTGTAGCACTTACTTCCTTTGGTATTAAAAATATTATTAAAAATATCTGTTAAAATTGGGATTATTTCATCTCAACACTCTTTTTACAAATTTAGGCGAAATACCATCAAAGCCTGGACTTTTATTATCCTTCCAATTTAATATTATTTCAGTAATATCATTATCATTTTGAAGTTCAAAACGATGGGGTGACTGAGAATTTAACATTTCGCCAGGATAAATTTAAATTTCCCTCTTTATCTTGATTGCCTTGAGAATCATTAAGGTTAATATCGTTACTTTTTGTACGACCAAGAGTACTATTCTACACTTGTTTGTAGAAATTTGTATGACATTACTGATTCGCTTTAAAGTATCTTCTACATTCTGTTTGTTTTTCGATTTACGTCTTCTCCTTAATAGTCTTTCTTTTACTTAAATTGGATCCTGAAGATTTTTATTCACCCCTGGAGTTAGATCAAATCGTAACTGTTTTTTTACACTTTGTTACTACAGTTGCAATTATTTATAGCTCCTTTCATACAATTTCAAATTAGATCTGATTTTTTTTTTTAAATTTGTTTTATTTTGTAATTTTCTACAAAAAAATATATTTATATAGTCCAATTTCTGTTAAATAATAAACTAACAATTTTGCCAAAAATTTGTCAATATTTAATCACTCTTACAGCGGCCATTTTCGAAAAAAGATTATAAGGTTCCATTTTTTGTTTGTCTCAAATACTGTTAGTTTGGCATTGCTGCGATATACTATTGCCGTTAGCGGAGCAGTTGGCTTGGAAAGCATCATATATACTTTTATTTTACTTTTTTAAAGTAAATATTTATTTTCTTTTAAGTAACTTGTTTGTTTGTCTTTTTCTCCATTATTTTATTTTAACTTTGTTCCTGTTGTTGTTTTTTTTTATCTGGGTCTTAGAAGTAAACAAGTATTTAATTGCTGTCGGGAATTGATTTTGTAAAGCCGGTTTATAAACAACAAATACATTTATCTAACCATACGTATGTACTAGAGTGGGTCGAAATTGTGTAATTGTATTTAAAAAAAAATAAAAAAAATAAAATAAAAAATAAAATTATGTCAGTGTCGAACATTTTTTAAAAAAGATTTTCTACCGATCTAAAACAAAACCGATCTTAAACAGATTTTAAAAGCATTGTTTGTATTTCCACTCATTTGGAGAAATATCAGACTTAATTCAGTTTGAGCTTAATTCACGATCAATTTAATACATAATTGATAGTTATATATATATATATATAATCCTTTAAATTCCTAGGAGGAACATAGGGCCACAACAAATTTTTTCCATTCCGCTCTGTCTTCGGCTATGTGTTTGATTTGGTTCCAGGAATACCCTGCATCTTGGATTTCCCTTAGCGTATTTCGTCTCCAGGTGTTGCTCGGACGACCAATTATTCTACTACCCTGGGCGTTGATGTCATTTGTGGTTTACGGAAAGTGTGAAAGAGCCATCTGTATATTCGTATTTTTATGGTTTCAGCGATTTGTAGTTGTTGAGTTTTATACCACAGTTCTTCGTTGCTGATGATATTCGGCCAGAACACCTTCAGGATACGTCGAAGACATCTATTTACAAACGACTGTATTTTCTTAGATTCTTTTATTGGCAGGTTCCAGGTCTCGCATCCATATAACAAGGTTGATTTTACATTTGAATTAAAGATGTTTACTTTCGTTCTTATGGATATATTTGAGGATGACCAAACTTTGCCGAGCGAACCAAAAGTTTGTCGAGCTTTATTCAGTCGGTATTGGATGTCGGCAGCACTACCTCCAGATTTATCAATTATAGAGCCTAAGTAGAGATATTCCTTTACATCATCTAAATCTTGATCAAAAAGTTTAAATTGACGAGTGTTATCGGTGTTTATACGTAGCGACTTTGTTTTAGATGAGTTTATTTTAAGACCAACTGTGTCAGCATATGAGCTAATTAGGTCAAGCTTCCGTTGCATTTCGCTGAAGTTATGGGAAATAAGACAAATGTCATCTGCATAGTCTAAATCGTTTAGTTTGGCATTGATATCCAATTTTATAAATAATTATAAATAATGGCAAATTTCGTAAAGCTTTTGACTAAATGAATGAAAACAAATTCATTCACTCTTTTATTAAATGAAATAGCTTAAAAACATAATAAATACTTCGTTACTAGACTTGGGCGACTTCAATTACATTTCGTAATCATTCACTTGTAAAATTTTTCTACATCATCTACGCTCGCACTCGCGCTTCCTTGGAAAATTTGTAATACGAAAAATGGGGATTAAATTGCAGGGCAATTACTCAAATAAACCCAATTAAATGTAATTAGACGTAAAAAAGTAATTGGCCTGTAATTGAATACACACATATTGGTATTATGTCCCATGTCTGGTGTTGACAAAATTGAAAATTTTTGTTCAAAAATTATTAATGATAGAGAAAAATTTTACAAGTGAATGATTTTGAAATGTAATTGAAGTCGCCCAAGTCTGTTCGTTACCAAACCTCCGAAATATATGCAGAAGAAAACAAAATTATTGTTCTGAAGGATTTGATCATTTAATGAATTTATTTTACATTTTGTAGTAGGCCATCAAAAATTTTTAACTTTCTACTTTTTTTCATTTAAATCTTTATATAAATACAAAGATTTTATGAAAAATCCAAACAGTATATCTTCAATAAATGTTAAGGGGCAGACTTCTTCATTGTGGACCTCCCTGTAAAAGTGTTTAAAATCTTAGTGAACTGTTAAATAAGAGCCAGTTTTTGGGCGGACTATCAAACTTAGTTTTATTGCTGTTTAGTTAAACTTTAATAAGATATAAACTGCTTTTAAACCTTCATGCTGTTTTTCAGTGATGGTTTAAATGATCTCAAATTGAATAAGATTTAAATATTTTACACCAAAAAAAGTAATGCCATTTTCAAAATAAATATGGTAGCGCTTGCGAATGTCAAAAATGAAAAACAAACAAAACAACGCGCGTAGAAAAAAAACATGTTTGTTTATTTTGTGCCCAACAATTAAATATTTCTTTTGTTTAATATTGGTTGTAATTAAATATAAAATGGAATCTAAAATAAATGTAAAAATGGAAGGCAGCAGACGGACAAACAATTTTTCAACAAAAGAAATTCAATTTTTAATTCAATTGGTGGATAAAAAAAGACACCAATTTTATAAAAATCCTTTTTCAAAAAATTCTTAAATGTATATTGTTTTTTTTTGACTTTTACTTAACAGCTGTTTTATTTATGTATAATTTTCATTCACAGCTGTTATGTTTTGACAACTCAAAACTTAGTTTTGAGTTGTTTGAGTTTGAGACCAATGCTGTCCGGTTAAACTACAATTAAAATAAAATAAACTTGATCTCAAAAACACCATTTTAAGTTTAAACTTCGTTAAAACTATAAACAAGGTTGAACGACATCCCAAAAACTAGCTCTAAGGGGGCTATTTTTTGGTTTTGTTAACCATATTTAAACCACGTTTTAATTGGAATTTTCAAAAATTATCTTTATATGGACCGGTGAACATACATATATCCAAATTTGAATTTTCTAGTTAGCCAGGCCAGTCAGAGGGAAACTTTCCATTTTTGAAAGAAGAACGTTCAGGACGAAAATTCGAAAAAAAAAGTTTTTTGTGAATTAACACATACACATATATTAATAATATAAGGAGTCCCCAATTTGTCTTCTTTCCGTGGGAATTTACAAAAAATCCCGTTTTAACGGATTTCTAAATTAGAAGATGAATCGAAACATGAAACTTTGAACTCTTAACTTCAGCGTTTTAGCCAGTCCGTTGGAGATACACTTTTCCATTTTATGTCGCTACATAATGCATTTTTTTTGGGTCTAATCCTACGTGGCTAGGGTCTTTTCCTAACAAGCATCATGACGTTGCTAAACTTTGAAGATCAAAAATGTTCTATTTAAATAAAAAAATTTTGTTTTTATTAAACAAAATAAAAATACTGGAGATCGAATAAATACAACTTTCAATTTAGTTTTTACTATGGCAATTATATTATACATCGAGATTATTTTAATATTATTTTTAATTTACAAAAATAAAGCAAATCAAACATATTAGCTAGTTTGCTATTAGTATTTCGATCTATCTCATCAGAATCCGAAGTTTTAAAAAAGCTGGAGCCTCCAGAATAGGCAGAGCTTTAACAAAAAACTTATTAATCATAAATTTTGCTCCATTCTTGTCGTCTTAGCATCATGACGTTACTAAACTGTGAAGACCAAAAATGTTCTATTTATTTAAACAATTTTTAGTTTTTACTCTGGTTAAAGTAATATTTTTTAAATATTATTAGTTTTTTGTTTTTATATACATCGAGATTATTTTAATGTTATTTTTAAATTATAACGAGATTTCAACCTCCGTATACCTAAAAAAAATTTTGTTTTATGTTCAGTTTAAGTATGTTTCTACTTATTTTTAAAATGCGGAAATGACATACATAATGATGAAATATTTATTTTAATAACAAAAAAAAGTTTATTTTAAGTAGAATGATATTTACTTTAATGAAATTCACACTTGATTTATAAATTTTTGTAAAAAAAATAATATATTTTAATTCAAATATGATTTCAAAAAGAAATATAAAGATTAGAAAAAGAAAATTGAAAAAATAAAGAGGAACACTTTTATTTCGTTATAATCAAAGAAAACTCAAATTTTCATTTATTTTATTTTTGAAATAAATCTATCACTATGCAATAATACAACTTCAGACTATTTATTTTAATATTTTTAATTTCGGTCCCCTCTAGTATGCATGTTTGTTTTCCTTGTATTGATTGATGTGCGAGTTAACCTTAAATAATTGGGATTAATATTGTAGGGACCCCTGGTATTTGTTTTAGTAAACTGACTTGGCTTATTTCTTATTTTAATTCATCAACATTTCTTTTGAAAAATACACACAATAGAAAATTTTCGGAAGCTTAAGGACTTGTTCTCTGTGTTCTGATGAAGGGAACCTTGAAACTAGATGTGATATACATTGCTATGACCTCGGGAAAACTCGCTATCTGCTATCACTGCACAGAGGAAAATGCCGTTTACTCACTAGAGTGATAACTTATTGGATAACATGCAAATAGAATGGACACATTTCCGTCTCTAGCTGTAGGAGATGTGATGAACCTATTAATGGGGAGACAGTTAAACATATTCGTTGCTACTGCGAGACCTTGGCAATAACCCGTTTATCGATTTTGGGCAAGGCTGAATTTGGAAACTTGCAGGAAATTGAGGATTGACGTGTGTAATCGATGCTACTGAGGATAAAAAATTTGGTATCGCTATTGACCAGCCGGTCTATGTGAGTAGTCTTTCCTGGACTCCGCCACCTAACATAGATTTACGGTAATCCCTTACCCCCTTACTAAAGTCCTACCTTAACCTCTTCGGATTAAAGGCTTGTGAAATTTATTCATGATATAATGTGCATTTAACCCTTTCGAACCAAAAAAAAAAAAAATGTTGAATATACAATGGCACTAGGTGGACCTTAAAGACTGGAAAAAAGTAAACATTTGTGCCGATCCAGAATTTCAGTTTTTGCCACTAAAGGCGCTCGGGTCGCTGGGACATTTAATCCCAATCGGTGGTTTGGATTTCAAATTTGGAATATAATGTCCCAGCAGTGCTTATAATTAAATACACTCAATAGTAAATTTTTTATTAATTTTATTGATTCAAAAATGTTTTAATTTGTTTATTAAAAATACAAACATTGTTTTCTCGGATTTTCTATATTTCTATATTCTATATTCTTCAGCAAATATAACCAAGAGGTGTTTTTAACATTTTTTTGGGATAAATTGTACATACCGGGTCGAAAGGGTTGGGTTAAAACATTATTTTTCTATGGAAAAAATCAATTAAATAATCATATTTCACAAAAATACATTGAATTGATATAAAATTAGTCAACATATTTTAAAAATAAATGTAATATTTATGTACCGGTCAAAATTATAGATTCAGTACTTCAGATGCACCTTATTTCTCAAGGTTTTATGAATTGAGAGGAACGATGGACAGTGTTAGGTTGACTATACTTAAAAGTAGAGATCGGCCCGTGAGTAGAATTTTGCATAATTCACATGAATCACGTGTGATAGGAAAAACATCCTCGTCAGTGAGTGTACGTGAGTAAAACTTTTTCATGAGTGAGTGTGCGTGAGTAGAATTAAAAAAAGTTTTTTTTTTTGCTTTTAATAAATATTTCCTTTAATTTTTCGCTGACTTAACAGTTTCGGGCTATTAAATACAAAATAAATGTAAAAAATACATATTCAGAGCAATTTTGAATTAAAATAAATGAAAAACTCGCGGTTTATCTTAACTTTTATCGTTTATTTTTCTCCAGTTAGATTTAATTTCGTGAATTAGCGTGATTCATCTAATCTAAATCTAAATTTTCTCACGTGAGTGAGTGTGAGTTGAAATTTTCTCTTGTGAGCGTGAGTGAGTGTGAGTCAAAACTCACTCACGTGCCCATCTCTACTTAAAAGCTATGACGGGCAAAGTTGCACATTGAAACGTCATCACCAGAATAATTTATGGCCATTTAAAAGTCGAAAAATTAAAAAAAAAATTTAAACTTACAAGAATTTTTTGATTCAACGTTTTTAAATTTCAGACCCAAACCAATAGAAAATGAATTCACTAGACTTGGAAGATACATTCACTGAAAAGGTAATTTCCATATCGCTACTTGCATAAAAGTTGTATGGTGAAACCAAAACTTTCCGATTTTAAAATTACGCAGATTTTTCTATAGGGCTTTTAAGCCGTTTACTTGAATTGAGTTTTGAGAGAAATCGCAAAATGGTGTAATTTTATATAGTTTGAGGTATACCAAGTTGATATATGAATAATATTGGAGCAAACAACATTATGAATTATGGAGCAAACAACATTATCATAACCTCAAAATGCATCATTATATCAATTTTTTAATTTTGTGAATTTAAAACTATTTAATATGATTTCCTGCAATTAAGTAATCCTAAATATTATTAAAAATGCGTAATTCCCAAAATAATCGTGTTTTTTTAAATTCTTATATGTGACAACAAATTTTTTTGAGTGTATTTTATATTTTTTAGTGGTGTGATATATATTTTGGAATATCATTAAAGCAATGGGATATATAAATGGATATAGCTTTATTCAATATTTTAAATTTCCTTGAAACCGCCATTATTGTTACCCCTTTAAAGATAAACGTTTAACGCAAATGGATTTAGCATGCGTAAAGATCGGCTTTGCGTAGTGTATGGGTCAAAGAAACAACAAAAAAATATTTGAAAAAAAATATGTTAGAGGTGAACATTTTGAAGTGCAAAAGTTTTTTGGATGTAAAAGAGAATTTGTGTGTTGAAAAATATTTTTGAGGTGAAAAACTATTTTTGTGGTGAAATAAAAACTTGAGGTAAATTTTAAATATTATTCTGGTGGAAAAATATGACGTTATATTTTATACATCACAAGCTACTATGAACTTGTACAACAATTTGCATGGAAAATTTCACTCATAACTTTTGAACGGCTAGACCGATTTTGATCATTTTCAATAAAAAACTTTTCGGGTAAATGTATATCAATCTGTGTAAAAATAAGTAGTCCGTACTGCGTTCTCGCGCAGTGATCGCTAAATCCTTTTACGCAGATATCGCTAAATCCTCTTACAATTTAAAAAGGATCAAGAATATATATACTTCATAGGGTCTCAGACCTATATTTCGATGCATTACAAATGGAATGACAAACTGATATATACCGGTATGTGGAGGGTTTACAAATTTCCATAAAATTTGCCTTAAAACAGCATGACTTGAAAAGGCTAAAAATTAACAAATTGAGCTAACTTTTTAAAACCCTTTGGTGGTTTTGGTCTACAGACAGTCTATTTTATATTCCGTTGTTTTCATTCGGGAAAGATTCGAAGACACAAAATTTGTTGCACAGTGTACTTTGTGGAGTGGTTATGTAGAGATCGTTGCAGCAATATTTTACTACAGGACATGAGGCAACAATGACTAAATAAAGAATAAAAATATCGGTTGTATTTTTTAATGAAATCAAAAAAAGAGCACGATTAGGTATTAAACTCATTTCTTAAGAGAGAGAAGAACTTTTAATTTAAACAGAATGTTTCGAAGTAAATGCATATTTATCAAATTTATTTCATCATAATAGGAAATTTGACAATATTTTCACATATCAAAAACCATTCTGACGCATTCTGATTTTATATGTTAGCAAAATGCATCTCAAAATTTACATATAAATAAGTAGCGTTCATGTCCCGGAGATGAAAACTACTTACAGGGAAAATGTTATAATAAGTCTAAATATACCGGCTTTTTTCAATAATGGAAATTTAATGATCATTAAATGAAGTTGTTACATTTCTATTTCCTACCTGCTTATGACTTTGGGCTGGCAAAGTGTTACTTAAACTTTTTTTTTGTTACAAAATAATTTACCTTTTTTGAATAATGGGTAATTCAAGAAAATTTTGGAAATACCTATGGAATATTTTAAATAAAAACGTGAATTTCCTAACAAGAAAATTTCCGTTGTTGGATTATGAATTATTTCAAAATGATGAAATTGAAAACATGTTAATCTATGTAGGTACACTAAAATTTCATACCGGATCATACAGTCGCTTCAAAAAGTGAGTACTCACCACAAATTTGCATTTTCAAATGATTTTAACTATCACTCATTTTAACTTTTATTTAAAAAAAGTCATCACTTTTTATTTGTCATAATATCTACTTTATCACTATGGAATGAACAGTTCCGGGAGATTTCTATATTTTTAAACACAACTACAAATCAAAAAACATTAATTTTGAAACTCCAAAAAATGAATGCTCTCTTAAGTTTTTTCTTAAAAATAAATCCTTTGTTTGACGAATTTGTAATAAATTTGTGTTCCGTTATTCTTTATTATCTCTCTAATTTTATCCAGAAAGAGAATTAGACAATATTTGGGTCACATTAATTTTCCAATTATTTGTTACATATATATTTTTTTTCAAAATTTAACGAAACTTTTTTGGTTTTTATTAATTAACGATGATTGTAGATCAATTTTACAACATTTTTTTTATATAAAAAACATTTGTATAGACTAGATTTTGCATTAGATCGGTGGCGGTGGCGAAAAGGGTTTTAGGCTGGAAAACGATTTTTTTTGGTGATTTGGACTTAATATATGATTTAGCAATAACAATATTGTAATCATAAAAATAGTTTCTGTCGATAATATATAAGTTTTAAACACTTTAACTATTCCTTCATGCAACCACTATAGCCTTTTCATACCTAGTAATCCTGAGTTGGTTTTCGTGTTTCTTCATCGAAATCGCAATTTCTTAAAATATTATTTTGAGTAGAAAAATCGTGTGAAAATAGAAAACAGTAACCGAAAGTCATGTAGTCCAGATATCACTTCTTATTAATAAAAGAATATGTATAATGAAATACGAAAAGTACTTGGAAAGAGAAAATACGAATTTAATGAAAAATAATCAATATTCATCTTATGAAGACCAGGTAGGAACGGTAGAGGTGAGGGCATGCAAGATTGTTAAAAGTGTCTAAAATTTACATTTCATGAAAGGAATATAATCTTGTATACGCAATTTCGATGCTTTTAAAACATATTTTTAGTCTAGACCACCAACGAATTCGTCTCTAGCCCAGAACCTCTTCGACTTGGTTAACAGCACAATGTAAAATGTAGCCGATAAGAATTTGCGGTTTCAGTTGTGTTTTATACAATTTTATGAAAAGGCTCTCTAATCATCTTTATTTATCTTAATTAATAAAAGTTTAGTAAAACTTGGAAAAAAGAGGGTATAAATTTAAAATAACTGAAAAAGGATCTTTTTGGAGCTATATAAGAATACACTAATACCCCGGTTTGCGTGGATTCGATTTGCATCGTTTTGAAGATGCGTCGTTTAAAAATTTTCTGTGACTTCGGAGTTGCGTCGTTTATGTTTCAGTTTGCTTCGCATGGCTTCGAAGTTGAGTCGCAAATGCAAATGAAAATGTTTGTCGAAACCCGATTTTTTTTTTAACACAAACAATGTGAAGCAGAACACAAAAAGCTTACCACGGCTAATATCTGAAGCGGTGTAGTTGAAATCGCAAGTCTTTCAAAATAATGATCCGGACGAAGATCGCAGTTTAAAAGTATCAAGAAATGATGCCGACGCTATTAATTGTTACAAGGAAATATATTTGGAAAAAAAGCTCTTACAATCCAACAAACTTTTCAGCATTTAATAAAAAAAAAATCAGCAAGATTGCCAAATGAAACTGTAGAGATGGTAATCGATATTTTATTTTAATTTTTTATATTGTTCTTCTTATGAATTTATTTAATAAGAACATGTATTACAAAAAAAACAGTTCAAATGTATGGGAAAACATGTTTCGGTTTGCGTCGTTTCGGGTTTCGTCGCATTTCTCAGGTCCTCATTACCGAAGCAAACCGAGATAATGAGAAAATAGTCTAATTAATATGACCCATACACTGTCAAATGCTCTTTCTGGAAGGAATATAATTAGACATAATATGAAATTTTAATATAAATTCATGTACCAAAGGATTATTTTTTAAGAATAAACTTAAGTGAGCACTCGCTTTTTAGAGCTTTTTTTGTTTATTTTTGTGTTGTGCTAAAAAATATTAGAACCTGTGGCTATTATTACAAATAAAACGTGGTGACTTTATTTTAATAAAAGTTAAATTATATGATGCTCGTTCTGTCCCAAAATTAGACGACCTAATAAAGAAGTCACAGAAATTTTCAATATTTCTCAACAAGCTTCGATGCCCTGTTTATAGTAGGAACTGTCTAGCTCCTTAAAATAGCCATCAACTGCAGACTCCACCTCTTCATTGTTGAGAAATCTTTTACCACCGATCCATTTTTTAAAGTTTGAAAATAGAATATAATCCGAGGGAGGCAAATCTGGCGAATAAGGTGCGTGATGCAGCAATTTGAACTTTAATTCATTGATTTTGGCCAACATCCTCATGACGTTTTTTTTATGTTGTTAGCAAACGCACAGCTTTATCATCTCCATTTTCTTGGTCAATATGCGATGTATAGCACTTTCAGGAATGTTTATCATTTCAGCCAGCTCACTCACCTTCAGCCGGTGATCATCCAATACTATTTCTGGCGTGGACACATCATATGGTCTTGTCAGCTCGTACGGCCTTGTTTAGACTCTGTCATCCAATATTTTATAGTCGTCACCGAAGGAGCCGACTAACCTAGGGTAGAATCTAGCTCGGCTTTAATATTAGTTGGACTGTGAGACTTTTCAAATGAAAGTGTTGAATTACATAACGGTGACCAATTTTTTCCATGTTTACAAATTCACTGAGATCGCTTATTTTTGATGACTCCAAAAAAAAAAAATACTAAACAACGTGGCGCCTTGAAACTTAAAACATATTTTATTAGGTTGCCACTTTTCACGAAAGCATTTACGTCAGGTCGGCTAATTTTAGGACCGCCCTCGTACTTTGAATCATATGAGAATGCAAAGTTATGGTGAACACTCACTTTTTGGAGCGACTGTATATAAAAGTAATAACCTGAAAAAGAAAAAAAAAGATTTCCAATATCCAACATGTACGTGATTTTTAACAGGAGATTCCGATATCGAATTTACTGTGTGTATGCATGACATTTTTTTATGCATTTCTTTATGTACGTACGTATTACGTACGTATTATTATACGTACTTAACGTATAATAATAATTTCTCTGTCATTTTGTCCCTTTTTTTTTTTTTTTTGATATTTTGTATTTTATTGTTTTTAGTTTTGTTGTGTGTTTGTTCTAGACCACATGCGTCCTCTGCCTTATCGCTCGAGAGTCACGTATACCATGAAGTAAAAGAGCTAAACTGAAATTGTACAAAACCGGCAAGAGGTGCAAATCAGGGATGATACGAGTACATACAAAATGTTACTAAATTTGCACCAAGTAGTTCATGAATTTGTGTTTTTTTTTATGTGCTACAGTGAACGAAATAATTATAAGTTCACATATGGAATAGGCACTTGTTCAAATATATTTGCAATATTTCAAAATTTTTACTACAATCAGAGAAAAACAGGAATAAGTTTAATTAATTTTCGTCCAATGTAACAATTTCATCAATATTGATGAAACATTTCATAAACAACAAGAACTAAAGTGGCCTCTGTTAACTTTTTTCTACACAAAAATAATGAAATCCTTATTAATACAAAATACCCTACAGAAGCATTTCATAAAAGTGATGAAATTGATTTTGTTTTTTTATGAAATGTTTCATAAATACTACTAAACGTTACATAAAAAAAATAAAGCTTTTTCTTTGAGTGTACTACATAAAAGTAGCAATAATACCAGTCGATACCACACCCATTTTGATCCAATTGATTCAGTTTTTGATGCAATTTTGAATAATTTTTTGTTCTTTGTCAGCGAAGTAAAAATAATGTTCAGTGATAATAAACTTAGTTTTTTGGCAAAGGATTTTAACCCTTTCACTACCGACTTGTTGCTTGAGGGTATATTTTTATTTCGTTACCTAAAATGCAGAAAGGGCGTAACTAACAAAGTTCCCAAACCCGGTTTTATTGATTATTATGATTCATTTGGCTAAAATACATGCCTACACAATATTTTGGACTTCTAAGATAAAAAATTGCGTTTTTTTAAATAAAGTTTGAATCTTATAAGTGTCTGTTTTCGTGGGGGGTTTTGCTTTGGTTGTCCTGTAAAATATCGAAATTGGGTTGACTGACTATGAAGCACTGCATCGAACTTTATTTGCCCACAAAATTGTTTGGTTCTATGATTAAAACTATCAGTTTTATTAACTAAATTTGCACAAAGTAGTTTATGAATTTATGTTTTTTTTATGTACTGCAGTGGACGAAATAATTATAAGTTCACACATGGAATTGGCATTATTGTTAAATTATCTGTGGACGGGTTTTGCTTCTCCTGTAAAAAAGTAAATATGTTAGTTACGTCCTTTTGTATTTCAGGTAAAGATTTAAAGTTCAGATTTTTGTTTGAGGCACTTAAATTGGAAAGATGTCGCCTTCCCCTACTACAAACCAAAAAATGGGTCCGAAAATCGATTATTGAAATTTCTCAGCCCATTTTAACCACTAAAACATTGGAATATAAAAAAACCTTTCTTTGACTTTGTTCTGGTCATTAGACGAAGCTACACTCACAAAATAAATTCGGTTGATTCATCCAACCGAATTCATTCGGGTGCTGCACCAAAAGATAATTTTTTCGGTGATAAAGGTTGATTAAAAAAATCGGACTTTGTTAACAAATATTGCGAATTTATTTCCCCGATGAACTGATTATGAATATAACAAGGATGGTAACCCATTTGATGCGCGTACCTGTAAGGGAAACGCAATTTTCTTTTATTTCGGTAACGGTATTTTAGGAATAACGATATTTCAGTTATTTCGGTAACGGTTTTTTAGCGTTAACGGTATTTTACTTATTTCGGTAACAGTATTTCAGCGTTAACGATATTTTAGGAATAACGGGTTTTAAGTTATTGCAGTAACGGTATTTTAGTTATTCAGGTAATGTCAATGCACTTTAATTTTTTTAGCCTGTTTATGCCTGAATTCCAATAACTGGCTAATTTATGATGAAAATTTGGGAAAATATATATATTTACAGCGATTATTTTTTCTGATGTTGCCATATTATTTCGGTAACGGTATTTTAAGGATAACGCTATTTCAAAATATATCGGTAACAATATTTTAGTGATAACGGTATTTGGGTAGCGGTATTTTAAATATATTTTTATTTTTGTTTTAAATGTAGTGTTATTTTCGGATAACAGTATTTCAATTATATCGGCAACGGTATTTTAGGGATAACGATAGTTAGTTGAAAGGGTTTTGAATCGATAACGGTATTTTAGCGGTATTGCCTGCCATCCCTTGAATAAGACGATTTTTTTTCAAATTTTTGTATTCTTTTAAAAATGTGTACACTGTAGTATAAAAGGGTAGTGAAAGGGTTAAATTTTTTGAAATTTTTTCACTAGCGTATTTTACAACTTCATTGCATTTATTTTAAGTACAATTTTGCTGTGTAGCGTTCGTTTCTAAAATATAAAGCACTTAATTAAAAAAGTGAAGAAAATTTTGCCTTTTTAATGAAATTTAGAAAATATCATTTAAAATCTCATCATAAAAAAATAAAAAAATTATGAAGCTACTTCATCCTATTTATGAAATATTAAATACATGCATTTCATAAAAAGTTATGAAACTTTTTTATCTTTTTTATGAAACATTTCATAAATTTGAAGAAGCCTGTCGAAAATAAATGAAGTTTATGAAGTTTTTTAATTTGTATGGAAAATTTTTAGGAACCTTCACATTTTCATTCATAACTTTTGAAACGCTGGACCGATTTTGCTCATTTTCAAAGCCAAACTTTTCAGGGAAACGTGAATCAATCTGGGTAAAAATGAGCAGTCCGTATTGCATTTTCGCGCCATTTCAACAGACGGACAGACGGACATCGCTAAATCGTCTTAAAATTTAATAAAGTACTTTATGCCGTCTTAATCCTTTATTTCGATGTGCTACAAACGGAATGACAAACTGATATATAACCTCATCATATGTGGAGGTTATAAAAACAAGACAATTTTGAAAAACCCAGCAGTAAAAGCGTTTTTTATGGTAAAACCATTTGAGTACCATTGACCTTTTTTAGTTTATGTTTAAATGGTGCAAGAAACAATGGGCTTGGGGTAAGACTTTTAATCTACTCTTTGGACTTTTTAGCTAACTATAAGCCGAAAATCTATCATAATTTGAACTTGACAAGGAAACTACATAGTGGTGAATCCGCCGATTTTAATGAAACTTGGGTATGTTGTTGAGAACATAAAAATATTTATGTGCGCAATCGCACGTTTAAGGGTTAAAAAGGGGCGGTCAAAAACGATAAAATTTTTGTATGAAAACATGTTTAAAACTTAACAAACATTTTGATACCCATATTTGAAATATTTGTAATACGGGTTATAAAAGTCCTTCGGAAAACGTCGTGTTAAAGCCGGACGATTGCGAAAATTTAAAAAAGCCCTGACTTGATAAAATTAAATATGCATTATTATATGCTATGTAATTTGAATTTAAACCAATAACAATTTTCTATACAAATGTGGTATTTGAAAAAGATCTTTTTTGAATAACAAAAATATTCGGACTTGCACGAACACATATACCAGTGGATGCGTCTTTAAAATGCCTTTCATTTGATACTGAATTTTCCTATATTTAAGAAATATATAATATAAGAAATATATTAAAAAAATGTAAAAAGGGGTAATTTTTGACCCCACTTTTTAACCCCTAAACTTGAGATTGCGCAACTAAAAGAATACGTATCTAATATTTTTTTGTCCTTTACAACATATCCAAGCTTCATTAAAATCTGCGGATTCACCAATGTGCCAGTAATCCTTGTGAGTTTAACATAACTCAACTTACAGTTAGAAGCAAAAGTGTTACAAAAAATCTAATAATTATGATTAGCTTATTTTAAACTCCTTAATATAACAAAGAAAATAATGAAAATTTTTCTATTTGGAGACAAAAGTTTCACCTTTACACCCAGTTATTATTTGATAATTTTGATAAGAATTTTTGAATATTTGCTTAACTCATTAATGGCACGTCATAGGAGTTTTGCAACTATATAGAACCATGTTTCATTATGAATTTTTGCCTTAAAGCGCCCTCTGGTGAAAATTTTAGCAACCAAAGTTGAAAATTTAAGAGCAAATAAATCCTAGTCGGTTTAAGATATAAAAAATTAAAATTTTGTAACATTTTGTGAACAAATCTTAATTTAAAAATATATTAAAAATTAAATTTTTTTTGTTAACCGATTTTTGAAGTTTTTTTTAAAAAAAGTCGTGGTTTTTGGACAATTTTTTAAAATTGCCATATGACAACCCTGACGATAAAATTCTTATAATTTTTTTAATAAAAACCATCCATTTATTTATGTTTTGAGTGAAAATGGAATAAATTTTGAAATATTTTAGATTTTGTTTACTAAAGGGTGTTTTTTTATAGAGGTATAGAACTTTGAAATGGAATAAAACAAAGATGAATTTTTTAAATTGACATGGAATTTACTTTATTCGAAGGATAATCTTCTGGCATTATTATTAAAATACGACTTCTGGCATATGACCGCCACGGCTGGCTCGGACGTAGTCTAATCTGGAGGTCCAATTTTCGATGACTTTTTCCAACATTTGTGGCAATAACGCGGGGAATGTTGTCCACAAAGTGGTCAATCGTTGCGGGCTTTTTAGCTTCACATATCCACACAGAAAATAGTTAAGCGGCGTTAAATCGCACGATCTTGGAGGCCAATTTAATCAATTGTGGCACGAGCTGTGTGACATGTTGCGTCGTCTTGTTGAAACCACAGCTCCTGCACATCATGGTTGTTCAATTGATGAACAAAAAAGTCAGTAATCATGGCTCTATAGCGGTCACCATTGACTGTAACGTTCTGACCAGCATCGTTTTTAAAGAAGTACGGACAAATGATTCCACCAGCTCATAAAGCACACCAAACAGTCAGTTTTTCTGGATGTAACGGTGTCTCAACATACACTTGAGGATTATCATCACTCCAAATACGGCAGTTTTGTTTATTGACGTATCCATTTAACCAAAAGTGATCTTTATAGCTAAACAAAATTCGCTTATGAAAATCAGGGTCAACGGAAATCTTCTTTTGGGCCCATTTACCGAATCTACGCCTTGATAGCTGATCGTGTGGCTTTTATGTTGAAATGCCAAACCAAACTAGACATAATTTATTATTAGATTCATTTAGACTCATATTTCATTAGCATTATTACAATAAAACTTAATAAAACTTTTCACAATTGAGGAACGTGAACAACCTTTTCACTAGGGAGGCTTGGATCGCCAAATCACTTGACAGCTGACAAAATGGCCGCCAGTTAAAAAAGTGTTGCCAACTTAAAGTTCTATACCTGTATAAAAAACACCCTTCATAAAAATTCAACGTCTTATCGGTCAGATTTTCATAAGTTGTATACAATTGATGAACTAATTTCCAGCAGAGTAATACATTTTCATATTTTTTCATCAACATGCAAATTAAAAATATAAAAGATTACCTGTTTTTATATTTTTAAAGAATTTATGAAAAAAGTTCTATTAAAAGAGGTCAACAATTTATTTTTTTAAATAATTGTTTCGCAACTCTGGATAACAATTTTCCACAATTTTTTTATTCACAATTATACTGAAGATGTCGAGTTATTTTATGATTTTAAAATCTCCTAAGTATCTTTATCCAGTAAAACTATAAAGACGCTTAAAAGCTCTGGGTCGAAGAAGGAACACTGTATTACAGTTGTGTCGTTTATGAACGAACTAGTTCAATTGAACGACTCACTCAATTGAACGATGTGATTCGTTCACCAATATTCGATCTTGTCGTCCAATCGCTCATTTCGTTCTTTTGAGTCATAGAACAATTGCATCCCTATTCAATTAAATTAATTCCAAGAGGATTTTTTTTAAATAGTAATACTATTGTTTCAAATTAGGAAAAACAATTAAATTAAATACAATGTTTTTTACACAAAATAAATAATTTTTTTTTAAGAAAAGTTTCAATTTTATAAAACCTTTTTTGTGAAAAAAAAACTCGTAAAACATGAATAGTACGTTATAATTGTCAAACAAACGACACAGTTCACAATAATACGCAGATCAGTCACAAGTCAAAGCAAAAAAGAACGATTGAACGAACTAGTTCACTGACTCGAATTGAACGATAATGACCGAGTCACCAAAATTAACGATTAATCCCAACTCTACACTGTCTTAAAAACCATAAACTTTTTACATTTGTTGTACGTAATGTGGCAAATTGTTGTAGAGAAGTGCGGCCTCCCCTCTAGCGCTAATTCTCACAAGAATCTTTTTTCAATCTTTCTCTTAAATTTATTAACAATTAGTGTTTTCTATTTTGATTTCAAAACTGACAATTCAAAATGCAATTGCACATTTTTTTTAAAAAAATTCGCGTTGTCATGGGTGCACTTATATTTAATTCGTCCACTATATCTATATAAAAAACTCTTTTTATAAACAAAATGTTCACTAAAATAGAAACCATGGAGTTTTCTAGAGTTTTCATTTTAAAAATTTTCAAATTGAGTATTGGTTTTTAAAAGAAGTCACAGAACTGGGAGTGAATTTCAGAAATATTTATAAAATAACAAGGTCTCGATGGGCATAGATCGTAAAGAAAGAAAAGTCATCCTTACTAACTCAACATTTATAATTATGATGAAACGTTGCAAAAATATTATGAAATGTTTGGTTTTTTTATAAAATACTTCATAAATATTTGGTCTGTCGACGTCGATACTGCATGTACCCGTACGAAGCCAATTTAGCCGAAACAACAACAATTTACACTTAATTTTGACAATAGGAAGGCGTTTTAGTAAAACTCGGATACCGCGATGATGCAACAATGCTACAAATAAGTGAAAATATACCCAACGATACTTTGCTTATTTCATCATTATTAATAAATAATGGAAATCGAATGATCATAAAATGAAGTTGTTACTTTTTTTCTACCTGCTAATGACTTTGGCTGGTGAAATGTTACTTATTAATATATTTTTTTTTTTGGTAACAAAATGGATTAAAAAAACCTTAGATTTACCTTTTTTGAATAATGGGTAATTCAACAAATTTTTGGAAATTCCGTTGGAATTTCTAAAAGAAAATGTGAGTTTCCTTACAAGAAATTTTCCTTTGCTGAATTATAAATTTTTTAAAAATTATTTAAATTTCAAATGCGATTGGAATTTCTAAAATGAAAATGGGAAAATTCTAAGAACAACATTTTCTCTGCTGGATTATAAATTAAACTATACAATGACAAATTTTGAAAGACCGCCCCTTACAATTAGAGCTGGGCACTTGAGTGAAATTTGACTCACGCTCATGAAAGAAAAATTCCACTAACACATAATCACTCACGACCATTTTTTTTACTACACACAATCACTCGCGATCACGTGAGTTAATTAAATTCAGTTATTACTCACATTTACGCGTGATAACGAGTGAATCACGTAAATTCGCGAAACAAAACAAAATTTTAGCGAAAAAGAAATTAATTGTAAAAATTAAGGTAATTTTTGAATGTTTAACTCAAAATTGATATGAATATCGTCGACTTGACTGCAAGTAGTGCTATGTGTTTATTATGTATGTTTTTCAGGAGAGCGGAAAATTGATTTATTTTATCCTTTTAAGATATTTTATTGACATTATACGCCTTAATGATTCACTACGTAATTTACTAAGATACAGCATTAAAACAAATTCGGATTTAGTGTTTGTTACAGAGCGGTGCGGTAAATGGTACAACAAAAAAGAAATTCAAAATAACATATAGCACAACATATAGCCGATATGTAATTTTGTCATTTATTTTGAATTTTAAAAACGCAAAATCATAAAATTATCGAAAATATTAAAAGAGTACTTATTTAAACAGTTTTTTTTTTGTAAAATTCTTCTCACGCAAATATTTGGCTCACGCACACTCACTCACGAATAATTTGTTCCTACTCACACTGATTTAAGTATAACTTTTCACTCACGCTTGAATTACGTAAAATACGCAACATTTTGAGCACATGCCCGTCTCTACTTACAATACATATTTTTTCAATGAATCTGCCAAAATCTCACGGTTAAAAAAACTCATATGTACCTTAAAGTGGGTAGAAGCACAACAATTTTTTAGTGGCCTCCTAGAAATAAAATTTGAAATTTTTTATCAGGATTCTCAAAAAATTAAGTTTTTTGACCCTTTTTAAAAAGGGTAGTGGTAGCACTCATGAGTACATGTAAGTACTTTTTACACCTAAAGATTCAGGTCGAAAAATATTTGACATCAAAAATAAAGTATACTTTTCCAAACGTATAAGGTACGCTGAATCCAAATCTGGTCTGTCTCAGGCGATCGAGCTATATTAACGGGAAAAGTGTCGTTTTTGAACAAAGTGCTATGGTTTTTCACCTTTCTGGAAATATATTTTTCATAATACTTGTGACGGTAGCTAGACACACTATTCTTACCCTTTTTTCAGTTTTTGAATTTTTGAGATTCAAACAAAAGGCAACGTAGACAATATTAGTATCATAGAAAGGTTTCAAACTGACATAAGAGGAGTCATATATATGATTGATCCCCAATATTTTTTTAACCCCAACATTTTTTAAGAACTTACCTACCCTACACTCTGTCTGCAACCCTTAAAGTGGTTCCCATACTCATTTTCTTTTTTCTATAAACTTTTTTTTTTATGAAATCACCTCCTACCACTGCATCGACCCACTTTTATTACTCACACCTATAATTTATTTCGAATATACTTACACTCACGGAACATGTAAAAATGTGTAGTTGTTTGGATTGTAATACAGTTTCTTTATTTTTAATGTAAATGTCAGTCATTTGTAAACAAATTAAATTTTTTACTAACCTTGTAGTTCTTTTAAAAAAACTAACCACATCAAATGACTGTTTTATGATTTTACATTCATTTATTACAATCGTTTTTTATCCAAAAGTCCAAATTGAGAATTGAATTTTTTTTTTTTGCTGAATTGAACGAAAAACTACCCAACGCAGAGACAACTGTAAGGAATTGTGTGAAATTATTGTATTGTTTCTTGGAGAAAATAATAAATAATAAATATTCCCAATCATCATTTCAAGCTCGATGGATGGCGAAGGCATATACCGCCCAAAAATGTTTTTGTTTCGAAAATATAGCGATTTGAACAAAAACGAATTAAATGGACTTCGCGATGGTACTATTTTCACCGTAACACTTTACGCTGTAACTTGGTTTAGAACCGCAGAGCAACCGAAACTCAAAATAACGATTTGAATTTTTTGAAAGCGAATGTTGGTTATGCTTCAATTGATAAGATTTTGACGCAACGATTAGTGAAGATGTTTGTGGACATCTCTGGAATACCCTGTGACATCTAACGGAAAATAGCTAAGAAAAATTCAATTTTTGTTTGGGAGCCCCCTTAGAGAGTGGAGATAAGGGGTTGGTATGTTCTTAATATTTTTGGGGTTGACAAAATATTATGGCTTGATCACATATTTGGCTCCTCTATGGACATTCCTTTGACAGTTAGAGAGGTGTGAGAAAATTTTATAAAATGTAATTTTGTATGGGAGCAGCCTTAGGGATTAGAGATAGGAGGTAGATATGATAATGTTGGGGTCGAAAAACTATTGGGGGTCGGTAAAAAATTAATGGGATTCGCTCTTATATTTCACCCTGCTAGCGACTACTCACCCCCATCTTTGAACCCGATGAGTTTTTCGGCTCATTGATTTTTTTGAAACTCACAAAATAAGGGGTTATAACGCATCGAAGTCGAAAAATCGTGCACTATACCACCCCGACCCGCATCACTGCTTTTATAAACCAATTTATCCATTATACTGCTAATACGATGAAGTGGGCCTAACTTTTGTTTGCAATTCGATTCCTCGATTAAGCGTCTCTATTTCGTTTAATGTCAAAACATATAATTGAAAACCAAAATAATTATTCGACCCGCTATTTTCTTTTATTTCGGTAACGGTATTTTAGGGCTTACGATATTTCAGTTATTTCCGTAACGGTTTTTTAGCGTTAACGGCATTTTGCTTATTTCGGTAACGGTATTTTAGTAACTTCGGTAAGGTTATTTTAGTGATAATGGCAACGGTAGATTAAGGGTAACGTTGTTTCAGATATTCAGCAAATGTCAAATGCACACCGATATTTTTAGCCCCAATATGCCCAAATTCCAATTTCTGTACAGTTTATAATCAAACTTAGGAAAAGTATATCTACTTACTATTTAAATTTATTTTCATCGGGATAAACATTAATTGCATTTATAGTAATTAAATGTGCTAAAGTCCCAAAACTTATTTAACAAATTGTGAAACAATCTGATGTAGGCGTGTCCCTATCCGGATTTCATTCCTGCCCAAGGAAATCTTCAGGTAATTAAATGTGCTAAAGTCACAAAACGTATTTAACAAATTGTCAAACAATCTGATGTAGGCGTGTCCCTATCCGGATTTCATTCCTGCCCAAGGAAATCTTCAGGGGACTTTGTTATTAGAATTTCTAAAGATATTTGTTATGTTAAATCACAAACTCAATGAGAATTTCTTGTCCTCGTCTAGGAGCGAGATTCAAAATTTAAAATATCAAAGAAAAAACAACAACAAAATATTGTCACAATTGGCTTTGTCATCTTCCAAATACTACTCTGTTTTTTTGACAGACCTAGCAATATAGTGACGTTTATTCAAGTAAATCAACAATAGAAAATCATATGTTTTCTTTTAGTGTCAGTTACATTTAAATTTGCACAAGCACCTGCATATTTGTTATTTAAATTTATTTTCATCGGGATAAACATTAATTGCATTTATAGTAATTAAATGTGCTAAAGTCCCAAAACTTATTTAACAAATTGTGAAACAATCTGATGTAGGCGTGTCCCTATCCGGATTTCATTCCTGCCCAAGGAAATCTTCAGGTAATTAAATGTGCTAAAGTCCCAAAACTTATTTAACAAATTGTCAAACAATCTGATGTAGGCGTGTCCCTATCCGGATTTCATTCCTGCCCAAGGAAATCTTCAGGGGACTTTGTTATTAGAATTTCTAGAGATATTTGTTATGTTAAATCACAAACTCAATGAGAATTTCTTGTCCTCGTCTAGGAGCGAGATTCAAAATTTAAAATATCAAAGAAAAAACAACAACAAAATATTGTCACAATTGGCTTTGTCATCTTCCAAATACTACTCTGTTTTTTTGACAGACCTAGCAATATAGTGACGTTTATTCAAGTAAATCAACAATAGAAAATCATATGTTTTCTTTTAGTGTCAGTTACATTTAAATTTGCACAAGCACCTGCATATTTGTTATTTAAATTTATTTTCATCGGGATAAACATTAATTGCATTTATAGTAATTATTTACAGCGATTATATTTTCTGATCTTGTCAAATTATTTCGGTAATGGAAATTTAAGGATATTGGTATTTTAGTTATATCGGTAACGGTATTTTAATTATTTCGGTGTCGGTATTTTAGGAATAGCGATAGTCTGTTGAAAGGGTTTTGAAACGATAACGATATGTTAGAGGTATCGCCTGCCATCCCTGGTTAAAATAGGTCAATTAACCGGTTACATTTTTTATATATATTTTTTTCTTTGTGTTTTCAAAAAATTTGCTATCATTCTGAACCTGGGCTCAAAAAATTTCCAGAAAAACTTAGAAAAATGCATCTCAATATGAAATACCATCAAATTCTTCTAAAATCGAGTGAAAGCGGTTCTTAATCCTCTATATAACTTTTTTTGATCAATTTAAAGCCAATGCTATTATCGTTTTTAGGAAATTGGAAAGAACAGTTTTAATCTTTCCACTAAAAATATAAGATATACCTGAGTTTTAGATATTACACCGGCTGCTTTTGGAACAATTTCGAACAAAACCCATCGATGTAAAAACCGATAAGCCGTTAATTTAATTTCGCGTATTTTAAAGATGGTAACACTGACTGATTTGTATAGCTTTTTAATAGAAAAACTATATAACTCAATAAATAAATATTCAAGCTCGAGGTCAATATTTATTTATTGAATTACAACAAATAGGTCGAAGTAAAATAAGCACTTAATTAAAACTATATAACTCTAGAATTTACTTAAAGATCCCCTAGATTCCCCAAAATAACACCAAGATTATGTTTTAAGATGTGTATAGCAGAAGAGAGACCCAAACAAATGCGACGCCTGTACACAATTTGCTTGAACCAACACGTTCCAATTATAACAAACTCAAGAAATTTTATGATCAACTAACTAATTTAACGAATGCTTCGTTAAAAAATCGCAGCATTGCTCATCACCAGCTTCAACAGACACTTGGGCCGATTTTATTTGATGTCAGTTAAACTTGGTGGCAGATTCTATAAGAAAAACGATATTTGTTCAAAACGATACCTAAATTGCTATCGTTTTGACGATGTATCTTACGTAAACGTTGAACTAAACAATAGAAAATTGTTGTTTTTTTTACCAGAATTGTTAAAATTATTTAAAATTTTTATTTAATATGGGCGCAATTTAACTTCAAAAAGTGGATGATAATCGTCGATCGCCCTACAGAATACCTAGCTTGATTTAGTTCAATCAATAACGAATTTTGTCTGCCATTTCCAAGTTTATTAAAAAACTTTGACAAAACCGCTGTATATTGTTCAGATAATAAAGCAAAATAAAACATATTTTAGAAGCAGTATTCCATTTACAATCTTCATTAAACTAAGTTTAAAGATAATCTGCATATGCAGTGTTGGCATTTAATAAATTTTCATAATCATGAGAGTTGGCTACCACAGTTACATTAAGACCGAAATGAAAATTTTAGAAAAGCGATTCCATTAAATACATGTTTGTTCTTGTATAACCGGTCTTATTTTGTTATTTTACCGGTTTGATTTTGAAACATCTTCAACTAAAGTTAAAATAACGATTCGCCAATTTATAGCGGCATTTTGCAGATATAACAAAATTGAATGGTTAAAATTTTGATATCAACCCTGTAGTTTTAGAAGACACATGCCACTATTGAAATCGTAAATTAAAAATTTTCATATCGGAGGTGAGCGTGGTAGGCAATAACTGTTGTAATGAAAAGGTAGTGTTTGCCAACCATGTATTTTATACAAAAAGCTGACCTTTGTGTTTTTTATTGATAAAACAACAAAGAATTAAATGTCAATTTAATCGATTAATCGAGCCGAATAATCCGTTACTATATTTAAGCGATTTTACGAATAATTTCTTAACCGGTTAACCGCCTAGGTCGGATAATTGAAAACATTAGGCCTAACCCATTGGCAGAAAAACATCCGAAGGCCACCTACAACGTCTTTACACAAAACACTTTTTGAACTCGTTACCCTTTCTGTCTTCTTGAGTTATGCCATCACTGGCGATAATATTAAATTCTGATTCGTCGGTGAAAAGATCGTTTTCCACTGGTTCACTGTTCAACTAGCATGATCTTGAGCAAAATCGAACCTCTTGCAATTCACTCAAAAAACAAGTTAGTTCAAAAGTCTCCACACAGAGAAATAAAGTGCCAACCGAATTGAAAAGTGTATTTTAATGGTAACAACTTATAAACTAAGTTTGTACAAGGATAATTACATTAGATTTCTGAATATTTTGGGTGTTGCAACTAAAATTCAGTTAAATTAACCGAATTTTGTTCTGAAAACTAACGGTCAGTAGTACCAACCGACTAAAATTCGTAATAACCAAATTTGAGTCGAAGTACTCGAATTTCAGTTGGCGAAAAGCTTAATTTTTCTCTGTGTGTGTTAGCCGGGTTACAAATCAGTTTCGCTAATTTTGTTTGTTGTTATCGTTTAAATCAGTTATTTAGCTGAAGTTATTAGTTACCTCAAGAACAAGTTTTATCCGTATTTGAATTAATTGTCCAATCTAAAATTTAGTAATTCGTGATTCTCAAATTTGCAAATTTTGCCAGTTAATTTAAACCACAATTGTTTTGAAACCATTATTATTTGTGTCTCCGCTATCAGTCTCACTTTTAGATGCTGTTATTTGCTCATATTATTTATGTTATAATGATAAAACAGTCCATATCTCGGAAACTAAGCGAGATGGAGCAAAATTTACCAAAAATTATTTCTCCGTACCTATTAGATAGTCTTTATTAACTACCCATACTCCCGGTAATAAATATGGGACCTGGCTCTGTTCAGATCCAGAAATACCTTTTTGGCAGAATTTTACAGTTAATTCAACTGAAAAATTCCGTTTATTTAGCTAAATTCTTAGTTAATTTAACTACAACTAGGGTTGCCAGACGTACTGTATTCAGCAGTACTCGTACTTTTTCTCCCAATTGTACTTTTGTCTGCATAACACATAAAGAAGTAAGAAAAAGTACTTTTTTTAGCCTCTGTACTTTTTTAGTACTTTTTTTTGTTAAAAACATTGAATTACATTGAATTTTTTTGTTAAAAACATTGAATTACATTGAATTTTTTTGTTAAAAACATTGAATTTGAAACGCCTTGTAACAACAGGTCTAGCCCGTCATTAGGATTCGGTCATGATGGGGTTTAAAATATGGGTGTATATTGATAACGTTACCCTTAAAATACCGTTACCGAAATAACGGCAAACTCGTTATCCTTGAAATGCCGTTACCGAATTAATTTAAATACAGTTACCCCTAAAATACCGTTACCAAAATAAAACGACATAGCGTTAGGCTACCGATACCAGCATCGAATCGGTTACCAGCCATGCTTTATATTTAATAGATAATTATTTTTGAGAAATTTCTGACACTATCCTCATTTTTGATTTTGGATTATGGGAAACCAAAATAGGGACTTCATCCCAATAAGCCTTTTTATATTAAAAACCTGAACTTTTTGTGGATTGGGCCGAAACGACTTGGAGATCCGAAGATTTTAGAGACATAAGAAGAGTTTTGATTTTTTTTTATCATATATCAATATTATTACAAAAGATACTTTTGGTAAAAAAAATGTACCAAAATAAAGTAATTTTGTAACATTTTAAATATCCCTGGTACAATTGCAAATTAAAAAAAAGAGAAGGAGTCAAAAGGAAACCAAAGTTAGTTTAACAACAGAAAAAAGGAACAAGTTTTTTTTGGATATAAATAATACCATAAACTAAAACAGTAACAGCAATCAAGATAAAACATGTTCCAAGCCTAACAACAATAACTACAATATCAACAGACAAAAAACATCAGCTGATATTAATGAAAACTCAACGAGAAAATTAAATTCGAGGAGTTTCTGTGACCAGGCTTGCCATACTTTGGGCTTTGTCCACAAATTTGGGGATTTTTTGTTGTTCTTTGAACAGAAATTTTCAATTGGGGACAGAGGATTTTTTTTGGAATTTCACAAAAAATATTGGGGATTTTTGGGGATATTAAAATTTTTTGATAAATATAGATTTACAATAAAATTAGTCAAGTTAAAGCCAATATGCTTTTTCCAAGCAACTTTACCAGGGTTTTTTTTTATATAAAAAATTTAAAATTTTCTTAAAACATTTTATAGCAAACCCCTGATACAGATGCTTGAAAAAATGTAGTTGTCATATACACACAAAAAAGTAATTAGGAGCAATAAAGTTTATTCGTAAAAATAATGTGAAAAATATTAGCATTTTACCAAGTTTTTTCTTGTTTCTACTTAATGTTTGAATAACTTATGTGCAAAAACTTTAATAGTTAAAATGCTCCTAATTACTTTTCATACAGTGCGCCCCGGTAGGCTTGTTGGTAGCTTGCTGGCTTATCAGTGCGGGGGTCCTGGGTTCGATTCCCACCAGAGGCTCTGGTCTGTTTTCGCTACAACGCGCCGAAGGCCATAGTAGCTAGTACTCGGTTAGGGTAATAGTATATAATTTGTAATTATATGATTATTAATTAATAAAAAAAAAAATACTTTTCATACATTTTTTTGTGTGTACGACAGACGATTAAATTAACTCATTTTTGACACAGTGTTTTTCTACCCAATACTTTTAAACAGCCATATTTTTTTACTGGAAAAAGAAAATAAAGTGATTTAAAAACCTTAACATTATTCAAAATTTTGATTACAATCGTGAATAAAAAACTTGAAAAGTGGAAAAGACAAATAATTATTTGAAAACGCCAATTTTTTACCCTTTTTGGTGGAACATTGTTCAAAAATTACTTGAAAATATAAAAAAAAAAATGATGATTAATAGGGTTTTTTGTGAAAGTTCTGGCTACTATGGAGGCTCTTGCTTTTCTAAAACTTGGGGTTCTGATGAGATCTTTAGCCAGATCGAAATACTAGTATCAACCTAGCTAATATGTTTGATTTGCTTTATTTTTGTAAATATACGGAGGTTGAAAGCTTGTTATGAATTGAAAATAACATAAAAATAATCTCGATGTATGTAAAAACAAAAAACTAATAAAACTATAAAAAAGTTAATCTTTTATATTTTTTTTGATTTTTATGTTAATGTAAAAATATGAAATTGGCCTCCAAGTGGCTACGTGGAGTCACATTTCTCTAAATCAACTTATCGCCAAATTTTGATTTCAATAAATCGATTGTTGCGGTCGCCTTATGGCATGTAGCGTCATCCTGTTGAAATCACAGCTACCCCGGATCTATATAATATATATTTTCAAACAAAACATCATTGATCTTGGTGCGGTAAAGATCTCACTGTAACACGAGCTCCGGCTTAATTTTTGAAGAAATAAAGAATCATCGGTCCACCAGCGTGTAAACCGGTGCATTTTTCTGAATATAACGGAGCTTTAGGGTCTCTTGTGGATTGGTCTGACTCCATTATGCGGCAATTTTGTTTATTAACAAACTCGTTAAGCCAAAAATATGCCTCATCGCTGAACACAATTTTGCGATAAAACATCGGGCGAATCGATGACTGAGTTTCAAAGTAAATTTGGATAATTTGGTAGCATTGTTCAAGCGTGAATCTATTCATAATGATTTGCCAGAGTATACTGATCATAAATGTCAAAAAGTGAGCGCAATATGACAGTTCGTTTCACAGCTAACCCTTTCGTAACTTCCCTCGGTCTTAAAAAACATCCTTTATAACTAAAATTTTAAATTTTTGTATGAAATCATCTTGACTCAAAAATTAAAAAAACATATATTGTTATTCACAAAATGTTCAAATTCACTTAATTTTTTGAGTCATCTGTGCCATTTTTTAGAAAATTTCCTTCAAACATCAAGGCATGTTAACGACTCCTAGAATAAGAACCCTCAGAAATTTTGCCAAAATTATCTTGCTTTTTGTTCATCAATAATTCAATTTAGATTGTTTGTGTATGTATTAAATAAAAATTTGTTTTTTTTTCTTCGTCATATTAATTGTTAGGACAATTGGTTTTGTTCGAGTAAACGAGTAACTCGATTTAAGGTTATTAAATTACTTAGTTAATCGAGTAAAATTTAAAAATTAATCGAGTAACTCGAATAATTTCAATAATTTTAGTTTATTAATTTTTCCTAAAAAACACATAATAAAACACAAAATTATTACAAAATCACGAGTTCCGAAATGTTTTTTATCAAATTTAAAAATATACGTTCTATAATTAATTTCAAATTAAAAAAGACCTCCCAAAATAATATGCAATTCAAATGTTTTACTTTATATTCTTTCGTTTTTATAAAGTTCGACTTTAAGAGAACATTAGGTATATAACTTCTGGCATTTGGTTGCAAATACCAAATATAATATTTCAAAACAGTTTATGCTTTGGAAAAACATGAAGAAAAATTAATAAAATTAATTTTTCGCCGTCGTTAAAAAAAATTGCCACACCAAATGCGTTGTAGTTTGGAAGGCAGATTTTTGTTTGATTTTATTTTTTTTTTGCAAAATAGATAATTATTATGAATGCGATTAAGGTTCATATTGAAACGAATGAAACAAAAGAGTAGCCGGTCCAATTCAAGCTGTAATTCCAACAAATTATGATGAATTAAGTACAATTCGAACCTTGCAAAAAATGTTAACATAATCTAATAATTTTGCGATTACTGCGATTTTTTTATTTTTTGTTGAATATTTAGATATTTAAAATTTTTACTAAATTGCTGGTAATAGGAATTTTTTTAATAGATTCGGCCGTTTGTTTGAGTATAATAATGTCTGTACTATTTCAAGGATATTTTTTGAAAAATTCTTAAGAAATAGCAAACAAATTTTATATATAAGGCATTGGCCTCTGTGCCGAACGTTTTTTCTCCAAAATGACCAAAAAATATTTTTTATCCGTACAGTATTGCTCATATCGTGGTGCCGTGTAGAAAAGTGATAGCCCTACGATACAAATATATTATGTAAATTAAAACGGTAACTGATACATTGCTTTATAATTTAATTAAAAAAACAAAAGTTATTGTTCAAAAATATGAAACAATTTAAGATTTTTTTTTTTATAAAATATTAGCCGAAATATATAATTTTTTTATTTACTCGATTAACCAACCAAAATTGTTTGAGTTATTCGTTACTCGAAATTGGTAATTTTTATTTACTCGAACAATTGTTTGATTAAAATTAATCGAGTAACGATTAACGGATTAAATATCCTAGTATGTACTTAAGGGCTCCATTAGTCTTTGCGTGCCGTTTCTGCAACGTGCCGTTCCGGATGGTTGTTTTGTGTGGTTAGTCTGTTCCGTAACAACCACAGCTGCTGCGGTTAAACGATTATAGAAATTGTTTAACTAGTTGCAAATATAGTAGTAATTCCATTATCATAAAAAACCTTTTTTATTATTTTGTACAATTTAACTTATAAAATTACAAAAAAAGTAAGTTTTTTTTTTTATGTAAGGGCAATCAGCTGTTTTTAGTCGTCACTGATCGTAGTACAGGAAATTCTGATTTTAACAGGTTCGTCCGGCACGGAACGTTATATTACAGACAAACTAACCACGCACACTCATTTTCGTACATCAAAAACAAATCAGCTGATTCGTCACGGAACGTTACGTACAAACTAATTCAACCTTAAAACTTTCATTAATCTGAAGTTTTTTAAATATACAAGTCTGTAATTGAAAGTCCTTTAAATTTAATGGGTTTCATAAAAAAAGTAATAAAAGTCGAATGGTTTCCTATCTAATTTATAAAAGATTGAGAGTTAGTAAAAAGTGTACGAAAATCGTTCTGAATTTGACGATTTTTCAGAACTATTTTGCAGTGATAGTTTTATTAATTAAACTCCAATTTAAAAAAGAATTTGAGCTCTAAATTAAATAGAAATTAACATTGTTGAGTTTGGGTATTTTTTTGATTTGATATCAATAAAAAGTGTGTGGCAAGCCTGGTAAATGTGGGCAAATTAAATAAATCATTTTAACTCCACTGCTTTGCTCAACCGTTTTTCTAATTGGGTATTTTTGGGGATATTTTTTGTTTTGTTTGGGGATAACCAAAAAAAGTATTAGGAAAGCCTGTCTGCGACGGACTTTTTAAAGTTTATGTATATGTAGTTTGAACATAAAATCTATTTAGCTACCTGAATTTGAAGTAGAAAAGTAATACGACAAACAAGAGTATTTAAAAGGGTCAAAGGGGGATATATTTTACCCATTCTCTTTTGGTACTCTATTTATATATCGAATTCTCTTTGAAGAGCAAGAGCATGTGAATTTCACTCAATTTCTTTACCTAATTTAGGTGAATGAGTGACAGAAAGTAATAGAGAGAATAATGATAGAAAAAAGTCTCATTAACTAAATGAGTGAATTCACAAGCTATAAATAGCGAGGTTGCATAGCCGGTTTAGTATAGTAGCTTCGATACATTGCTGAGATACAGATACAAACAAGAACAAAGTGTTTTAAACAAAATTGTTTATCTACCAACAACCGAGCCATCTGTTTTAGAAATTTAACGTATTTTTTTTTGAGGGAAAAAGAAGAAGAGTTCTATGAAAAAAAAAATTATTTGCCATTCTAATTTAACAAACAATTGTTTACGGACCTCTTAAATAAAAAGCCATTTCAAAGTGATAAATATATTCAAAAATAACGTGCTGTGATTAATAAATAAAAAAAAATATTAAAACAAAAAACTTGTATTTACAAGTTTTGCTAAAAGACAGCATAATTGTGATATTTTGCCAAATACAACTGTGGTTTGGTAAAAAAATTGTGTGAGAAAGAAAAAAAAAAATACAAAAACTATTTGAAATTTTTAGAAATTTGTGGAAGTTTCTAGAAAAGACTCTTTTTTTTAAAAAGTTAACAAACAATTGTTTAAATACACGCACACATTTGTTTGAAATAAATATGAAAATGGAAATTTTGGCAGTACAACAATTATACCATCCATCAGATTTTAACGGATTGGGGTCTAATAAAATTAAAGGTAAGATAAACATTTTATTTTTAAATCTTAAAAAAAAAAAAACGTTTATAAAGATAATATGGTGAAAATATGAAAAAATATTTAAAAAATGAGGCAATTGAGAAAAAAATTACAAATATTTATAATTTATTTTAAAGTTAAAGTAATAATATAATTCTTTTCCAAAAATGTATTTTTATTTTAAAATTCAAAAAGATTTTTTTTTTTTTTTATTATTAATTTATTAACAAAAGTTTATTACAAAATGTTATATATATGATTTATAAATTTTGTAAAAGCCACTTGGATTTTTTTTATTTCATTTTAAATTTTAATATAAAAAAACAATAATTTTTGAAATTAAATTTAATAAAAAAATTTAAAAAAAAAAATAATAAATTAAATAAAATAAAAATTGAATAAAATAAATTTCTTAAATGTTTTACACTTTAAATTAAAAATTATGATTATTAAAAAAAATTAAATTTGTAGTTTTTTTTTTTTTTTTGTTAAATTTTACATTTCTTATTAGTCTTTTATTAATACTAATTAAGAATAGAAATCCAAAAAAACTTTAATTTTATTTAATTTTTATCAAACTTGAAAACTTTTGCTAAAAATATTAAAAAAAAATAAAATAAAAAAACGGTGCGTGATTTTTTTTATTGGATTTTTTTTTTGAAAAATATTTTATTAAGAATTGTAAAATATACTTTATTATAAGAGAACACAAAAAATGACAAAATCCGAGCTAGTTGGGTCAAAAAAAAATATTGGGAAAAGGCGAAAAATAGCAAAACTATAAACAAAAGTTGAAAAAATTAATCTTTTTGAAATAAAAAGCCATAACATTTTGAGAAAAAAGCATTTATAGCCAGGAAAATTTGCAAAAGGCAATTTTAAAGTTAACAAATCTTAAGAAAAAGCTAAAAATAAGCAATTATGTGTAAGTAAAAATAGCAAAAAAGGCATATTTTTTGTCTACTGTGTTTATTATATTAAGCAATACATGTAATCAATTGTTTTTAATACTATAAATAAAAAATCAATCTAAATTAAACAACATTGGCAAAAAAATAAAAAATTTTTTTTGTGAAAACTTTTACCGACGGCAATCTATAATAATAAATTTCTTCCGTTTTTTGTTGTATTAAAGTTTTATTATTAACCCTTAACGTTTAAGTTTTATTTAAAGGGGAATAAACTAGCAAATATTTTTTTGTTTAAATTGATTTGTATAATTCAGCTTTGAATTCAAAATAATTAATATATTGAAATGCAATGCTATTTTGTTAAAACTTTTGCTTTTTTATAAAACTAAAATAGATTTTCACACAAAAAAAAAAAAAAAATATTATCAATAAAACTTCAATTAAACTCTGGTTTGATTTCAAACTCACTATCAATTAAAAGTTTAATAATGCTCGAGCATTTTTATTTTGTTTGAAAGGTCGAATAAATACAACTTTTAATAAGTTTAGCTATTAAATGTTTAATTTTAAATGAATATGGTGCACAACAAATTTACGGTTTTTACAAGTATAACCTAAAATAACAACACATTGAAAAAAATTCCAAAATTACAAAAAAAAAAATCACCAAAATTAAAAAAAAAACACCAAATTTAAAAAAATTAATATTTGCAGAAATCGCTAAAATTTGAAAAAACTCCCAAAATTGAAAGAAAAAAATCTAAAATATAAATAAATTCTAAAATTGAAAAAATCGCGTTTTTTTTTTAAATTTGCCGAGTTTTTCAAATACATGTGATTTTTTTCCAATATTAACGATTTTTTTTTTAATTTTAGAAATTTTATTTCGGATTGTTTTCAATTTTTTTTAATTTAAACGATATTATTAAATTTTTGCGTTTTATAAAATTCTGGCGATTTTTTTCAATTTTAAACGAGGAAAATAAAAGGGTATATTAACGTTAATCAAGTATATTAATTTCGCAGACTAAACTCCCTATTAATCAAGCATTAAACAAGTCGATTAAACAAATTTTTAATATTTTTGATTAACAGTTAACCCAACTTTTCCTCTACTTAGTCCTTCTAAGCAACACTGTATTCATACTACTAATTGTCTGCAACTCTGTGCTTTCATATAATTTCGTTTGGCAACGTTAAAAAACATATATACAAAGTCAGTTAAAAATTAACTTGGTGCTGTCGGCAAAATTTTTACTAACGCCGACATTTTTCTTGTTCCTCTTATAGCGGATCGCTATTGTCGCTACCTTGGTATTTTTAACTGACAAAGTTAATATTTTAGCTGTCAAGTTAATCAAAAAATTCATATGTAAACGAGAAATATTAAAATGTTGGATGAACGTCAATCAAGTAGATTAATTTCGCTGTCGAAACTCCCTTATTAGTCTTGAAGTCTCATTTTAGTCCTATAGCGAACTTTAGGGTTAATGTTTTATACTATATTTCCACAATCTCAATGAATTCTTAACAATTTATGTATATATTTAGAATTAATTGATTAGTTAAAAATAAAAATCAAAAAACAATCAGCAGTTAAAAATAATTAAGACTTTTACTCTAAACTGGCTCCCCAACCAACCCCTGAATCTACATAACGCATAAACGTTTTAGATAGCTCTTTTTATACGTTTACAATTAGCGGCGGTTGTTGTCAAGCGCTTGGAAATGTTTCGAGTGTTTAAACGACCTCGACAGGCAACACTACTAAGGCAGGCAAAGCAGTCAGGCAAATAGGCAGTTAGTCAGCAGCAAAGAAAACACAAAAAAATTTTCAATTAAACGTTTCAATTGTTAGCATGTTAGCTACTTTTTAATGGAAACAATAACAAACGTGGTACGTGCGTTTTTCCACACACAAAGCGGAATATACACAATTGATTTTCATGTTTTCATCATATTAAAATAAACTACATACATACATTTTCTTTTCTTCTGGTTTACATAAAAAACTAATTATATATTTTTATTTTTTTTTTTTCATTTTAGATTGGACATCACCCTTAACACCACCACCAGAAGCCTCATTAAAGGCCACCACAAATTTACCCTACTCCCAAACCAATTGTACTAATAAAATTAAGAACAGTATTAATAATCAGAAAAATAAACGTTTAACGGAAAATAGACGTAATTCCCCAGCCGTTGCTACTAATCAAAAGCCCTCGAACGCTAACGGCGCCATGAGCAATAGCTATAAGAACACCAACGTATTCTATTGTGAAGATTTAGATGCTACGGCAGTAAATGACTTATCCTTACGTTTGTTGGATGAATTAAGGTTAGCCAAGTCACGTAATTTATCCTGTACTGAAGTATCTTTGCCATGCGATCTGACACCACGTATTGCGGCCGAAATTTTACGTCTTAGCGAACGTGAACCCTGTGGCCTTAGAGGCTGTACCATCTACATAGAATTTGAAGATGAACCAAATAATTCACGGCGCATAGCTTCACTTAAATTGGATACTGACACCGTATCGACATTTGAGATTTATTTGACATTGCGTCAAGATCATCGTGGTTGGACTTCATTGTTGCCGCAATTCATGAAGGGCCTATCGCGTACCATTACCATAAGTCCCGAATTTATAATTACTAAAAACAAACTGTACTCTCCTTTGGCGAGTACAAGTTATAGTTATACCAGTTCTAAAGCCATATCGACACCCACCGCGTAAATTTTTCACTTATGCTCTTTGCTGTGTACTTATATATGACTTTTTTTTTCCATCACAACAACGCTCCCACCTCCATTTTCAAATTTCATACGAAGCCTACTATCATTAAAAAAAGAAGATAAAATCTCGGTCCATTATAACTCTACTTTAAACGCAAACGTTAATAACTGCAATTTATTTTATTTTTTAGAAAAGCTATTAAAACAAACTTAAAAAAAAAATTAATTTTTTTTCATACTCTGCTGGCAAACAAGTTCCAAAATTAGTCAGAACTGGGTTAAAAAAATATTATTAAAATTTAAAATTTTTCTATGAAATCCTCTTTGATTCAAAAATCACGCAGAAACTTAAAATAAAAATATTCTATAGGCTCAAAAATATATATTTTTCTTTAGCTTTTTTTTGAAATGTTGACAAAATATTCAAATTCGATTACTAAACTAAACAATTTTCTTAAAATGTTTCTGTTTTTTATGATTTTTTTTTTGGACGGCTCATATTTTCGTCCAAAAAATGAATAATTTTTGACAATACAATTTTGAAATTTCAAAAATGTGTGTTCTTTTTATTTCATTTTTGACTCTTACAGTAGCAAGCCTCAAAAAATTATCCAAATTTTGTTGGCTGGGTAATCAAAAAATTATTGAAAACTTTAAACAACAAATTTTATTATTTTCAAGTTTTTTCTTATACATAGTTTTTTTTTTGTAATAAAAACTTAAATTAGCAGTTAGTAACGTTTCAACATTTTTTACAGCCGTATTCATAACAATTTTTCAATCCGCAAGTTTGTTTAAAGTTAACGGCTGTTAGTTTTTAAGTTGTCTGGCTTCAATTTGTATTAATTTGATTTTCTCAATTCCTTAATGATTTTATGTTAAACCTTTTTAATTTTGCTAATCTTAAGTCGAATATTTATAAAAAGAATATTATTATATGTAAAAACAAAAATAATCATTATCGTCCCAGAGTTAAGATTCAATGGGCTCTTCAAACACACACACATTTAACTCAAGGCCAATTATCGTGTAAAAAAAACTCATGAAAATAAGAATGTGATACTTATTAAGATGCTAAGTTTTTTAATCTTAACTAAAACAACAATCGTAAATGTGTTAATTAAACAAAAAAAAAAAAAAAAAGTATAAAAACCTTACAAATCAAGAAAAGGATCAACACTATGTGTTTTCTGTATTCTGATAGATTAAAAAAATTTTTAAAATTTTTTGTAATTTATTTATATATAATTTTAATACGTTTTTTGCTAATAATTTTTATAAAAATAAATCGAAAAACTGCGATATCATGTATACAAATTGTATGCATTTAGTTTGTAAAATACGAAAAATCCATTTCTCTTTAAATTTTCGTTTTTTTTTTTAATTCATAATGTTCTCATTCATTTTAAAATGATATTCATTCATTCAAATTTTTTTATATTCTAGTTTTTAATAATGTATTTATTGTTTATAAAAAAAAAACAAGAACCCAACAAGTTCATAAAAATTTATTACTTTTTTTTAAACACAAAACATGTATTATTTTTTCTTTTTTTATACGAGTATAAAAAAAAACATGTCCTCAACAAATATATAAAAAAAAAACGAAAAACAAATATGTATTAATGTTAAATTATATTTAATAAAAAACCACAAATTTTTTCTTTTTTATATATTAAACAAACAAAATAATGATCTTATTTTTTGTAACCAAAAAAAAAAAAAATACTACAAAAAATAAAAAAAAAATATTCAGAAATTATTGTATTGGAGTTTTCTTTTCGAAGAGATTCTAAGATGATAATTGAAGAATATATCAAAAAATTATAAATATTCGAGTTTTACTAATTTTTTTCTGGGGGATGACATCAATGTTTGGGGCAAGGAATAGGTGTGTTCTCAATGTTAACTGTCCGGTGAGAATACTTACTATCAAGTATTCTCGATTATTGCAGAAAGTACAGCGCCTATGATTTATGGGCATTAGTGGCGTAATGCGAACCGCATCTACTAGGGCTGTCGAGACTATTCTGGCAATTCGCCCAATTGGGGTACAGGTGATCCACTTTTACACGGATGGATCGAAACTGGACGGGAGAACGGGTCTGAGCTTCTGTGACGCAAATTTCAATGTACGCAAATGCTTCCGTCTTCCTGACCATAATACCGTTCTACAGGCGAATATAATGAGCATGTTAATATATCACGGGATTGACCGGTGATATTGTGATTTTCACGGATAGCCAAGCGGCTATCCTGGCGCTATCTACGGACTCTGTTTGATCAATGACGATACTCAGGTGTAAAGTGGAAAGTAACGATTTTTCTACACGGGGACGCATTGAGATTATATGGGTGCCGGGACACTGTGGTATAGCGGGGAACGAATTGGCTAGGGGAGGATCTTCCCTAGAGTTAGTCACTTTGGGGAACGCTAGACCTTTTCAAGCTCTCAAGGCGGAATTGGTGGATTGAACTGACACCATGCTTAGCACCATCTGGAAGAATGCGGGTGATGGCAGGACCACGGGGATCCTCTGGGGAAACCCGGACAAGGACAGGACGAGGGAAATTCTGAATTTCAGTAGGAAGGAACTGAGTCTTTTGATGGAAATCCTCACGGGACACTCGAAACTGAGGGCCCATCTTTACCGTATTGGTAGGGCGGACTCGGGAGAGTGTATGGCCTGTGGGGAGGACGAGGAGACCTTGGAACACTATCTCTGTTAATGCCCGGCATTTGGGTCGAAATACTATCCAGTGACTCAATATCTACATGGGGGGATCTTAGGGGCATAGGACGGAAGAGGTTGAGGAGTTTCGTCAGTTCGACGGAGTTCCTGTGCTAGGAATATGACATGGGACCTATTTTTAGAGCGCACAACAAGCCGACTCTCTGCCTTAGGTGTAAGTCCTTCAGTCGGATTAGGGAAGCATTTCCCTACTCCGAATCCTCTTTTCGACCTAACCTAGATGAATCACGCAGACTGTCTAAATACTTGTAAATTAAGATTTCCAGATGCTGCACTGTCTCCTCCTTTTTGATTCCACAATTCCAACTGTTATCCCAACGTGAGGAGGTTAGATTAGAAGAGGCAGCCGCCAATATGGTCAGCTCACTTGAGTTCTACAGAAAACTTGTTCTTGTTGTGATACTTATAAGTTGTTGTCACTAAGCGGCCATACGAGTAAACAAATCCTGTATAGATGGTACCAATTCTTTTATATTATCACAAACTAAATGTTTGCTATTACCGTACACAATTACTAACCGAATTTTATTTGAAAAGTTGATTGGAAATATCAATAATTGAATAAATAGATTATGTTTTAGTTCATTTTCCTTTTTCTTTTAATTTCCAGTACAGTATTTTTGCTTTATTAATCGATTATTGGTAGTCCCAAATAAAATAACGCCCTATCAAGTAAATTTTAACGATTTCGACTGAATTCCAACGAATCCTTTTTCTGGGTGTATATAAAATATATTTCTTTATTGTTTTGACCATACTGTTGTTGAAATAGATGAATTGGATTGGTAACTATTAAATATCTTTGGGGTTGTCGGAAGTTTTTTTTCAAAGCATTTACTCATTTGTTGTAAAAGTAATTATTTTCTATTCGAAAATCGTAATTTAAGATCTTTACCCAAAAAAGTAACACCCAGAAAAATTAATTTCATATATTTTTGTTTTAAACTATGTTTTCACTGACTTTACATGTGTTTTTGGTGAAAACATGTACAAAACATGTTTTGTTTCAAACTACGTCCAAAACATGTTCAGTGGAAACGTAGTATTATATCAAACTTCAAAAATATTATTTTAAACATTTAATAATTTCGATTAATTGTAGTAAATTTTTCGAATTTTTCGTTATTTGAAATTTGGGCATTTTAAATTATTTGAACAATTATTCGCAATTCACACGCAATCCATTTCTGTCAATCGATATCTACTATTTCCCCCTATTGGTGATACGAATTGTCAAATTATACAAGGTGGCGCAAAAATAGCCTTCCGATGTTTTTTGGCTGTAATTAAAAAAAAAATGAAAAACTTTGATTCTTCTTGTGGATTATTTTTATTTGGTATTTTAATGTTTTTTACATCAAGTCGAGAATATGATGTCATGTAAATGGCCGCCGCCACAGTTGATTGTCATTTGAGCCCTTTTTATGGCATTTTCCATCACTTTGGCCAAAACTTCAGGCGATAGGTCCTCACATTCTTGACGGATATTGTCTTTAAGAGCTGCAAGAGTCTGAGGCTTGTTGACATAAGTAGATAGGAAATGGGGAGTTTGTAACGACGCAGCAGCGCAGTCGGCAGAGGCTGGCAGAGGCTGGGCAGAGGAAAAAAAAAAAAAAAAAAAAAAAAAAAAAAAATTTAAAAAAAAAAAATTTAAAAAAAAAAATTTCAAAAAAAAATTTAAAAAAAAAAAAAATTTTAAAAAAAAAAATTTAAAAAAAAAATTTTAAAAAAAAAATTAAAAAAAAAAAAAATTTCAAAAAAAAAAAATTAAAAAAAAAAATTTAAAAAAAAAAATTTTCAAAAAATTTAAAAAAAAAAAAAAAAAATTTAAAAAAAATTTCAAAAAAAAAATTTCAAAAAAAAAAATTTTCAAAAAATTTAAAAAAAAAAAAAAAATTTAAAAAAAAATTTCAAAAAAAAATTTCAAAAAAAAAATTTTCAAAAAATTTAAAAAAAAAAAAAAATTTAAAAAAAAAAATTTAAAAAATTTAAAAAATAAATTTAAAAAAAAAAAATTTCAAAAAATTTAAAAATAAATTTAAAAAAAAAAAAAAAATTTTCAAAAAATTTAAAAAATAAATTTAAAAAAAATTTTCAAAAAAATTTGTGCAGTGAAAAAAATAAATTTAAAAAAATTTGCGCAGTGAAAAAAATAAATTTAAATGAAAAAAGTGGAATTTTCTGCCCCAGTAAAAAAAGATAAATTTTCATAAACATCTGGCCCAGTAAAACTTCTGTGTGTGGAGAATATTTTTATTACACAATTATGTTTTGCCGACGGCTTTTCACAATTTTACATCTATGAAAAAAAGAAGAATTTTCCGCCCCAGTTTTTTCACTGGGATGATGGGATTATGTGCATAGAAAATTCTTTGTGTTTACATTATGAAAATATTTTTGAGAAGAATTTGTACACAATATAATCAAATTAGTGTAATATTTAAAAATATGTGGATGGCAGTATTATGTCAAGTGTTTTAGGCGACATGATAAAAATTTGGATACTATTTAAAATGTGTTTACATTATGAAAATTAGATGTTTATAATACATTTAGATGATGGAATTGAAAATTTTTTTCAAATTTTTTCCTATATAAATTCGAAATTTAATTAATATCAATCACTATTTCTCTTGATTTTAAAGTGAATACATAATCGTCCTCTAAAATTTAATTCTAAAATAACTACTTAAATCAAAATGACTCAATTTATGTGTAATGTCTGCAACTTGAGCTTTGACGAAAAAAAGATGATGGATAATCATCAAAAATTGCATTGTGTGGAATGTGGGAAGCTATTTTTAAGTCTTTCATCACTGCGGGAGCATGAGAAGACCCACGCAGGACCATCATCTAAATTTTGTGTTGAATGCAATGAATTGGTAAATATATCTTCCTATGCACATCATTTAAAGACGATAAAACATCGCACGAATTGTGGTACAATATTAGTAAGCGATAAGTTTGCTGTTAGCAGCAGCAACTTTAGCGAAAGAATGGAAGTTTATAAGCATACAAATGATCTGGAGGGAATACTTGCTCCACAACAATTGTTTGAATCATTAAAACCCTGTGCAATATTAATCCTACAAGACTCTAGATATAAACACATCTCCTATAAATTCAATATGGAGTTAAAATGTGATTACATAAAAATGACTCATGATGATATAAGTGCTGCAACAATTCATCATGTATCAAAAATGGTTTTGGTGACCAGAGCTGATGACATCTCCAAAATATATGATTTAAGGGTTGATGAAATCTGTGCCAAAATGTCAGAGTTCCAAGAACGGGATAGTGGATGGACTCTCGTCACAATTAAAAGTCTTGAAATTAATGTGAATCAAGCCAAAATTGTTAGAGGTTCTCAGTATATTCCCTCACCAAAAATTGTTGCAAATCGTGGTGGATGCACTAATATAAGGAATAAGGATGTATTCTGCTTCAAATGGTGTTTAATAGCATCACTCTTTTCTGAACGGGAGCTACGAAGAGATGAAAAAGTAAATTGTTATTCTTACAATATACAAAATATTGCTGCTGAAAAAATAACAGTGGGTGATGTAGAGCTAAATTTCAGCCATTTAGATTTCCCTCTTAAGCTCAAAGATATAAGGAAATTTGAGAAACAAAATTTAATTAGCATCAATGTTTTTGGGTTTGAAGATAATACAATCGTTGGACCATACTACATCACCCAGGAAGAGAAATCAAGACATATAAATCTCCTTTTACTAACAAAGGATGATTTATCTCACTACGTCTTAATTAATGACGTGTCAAGGTAAAAACAATACTTCTATAACTTAATAATGATATATATATATTTATACAAATATTATTTTTTATTTCATTTTTCTTAGATTTTTGCGATATAGTATAACTTCTCATAAAGGGGGTCTTTTTATATGCAACACATGCTTATACCATACAGATAGTGAAGCCAGATTAAAAAATCACAAGGATTTATGTAGGAGAAGGGTGCCAATAATGCCCAAAGCTGACAAGTCTTTAATCAACTTCAAAAATGGGCATAGGGAATTGGATGTGCCATTCGTCATTTATGCTGACTTCGAGTCGATTTTAAAACCAGTCAACGAACAAGTTAGTATAAAAACTAGAAATGTACAGAAGCACGTAGCCTGTGCATATAGCTATTTTATAAAATGTAGCTATAATGATAACTTGTCAAAACATCGCATCCAATTCGGTGAAGATTCACCTGCGAATTTTGTAAAAAATATAGTAAAGGATGCAAGATATATTTATGACAATTATCTCAGTAAAATTGTAGAAATGTCATTATCATCCTTAGAAATAATTTCACATGATTCTGCTATAAATTGTCACATTTGTGGTAAAGAATTAATTAATGATCCAAAAAATCATACAGTAAGAGATCACTGTCATCTTACTGGAAAATATAGAGGTGCTGCACACAATAACTGCAATATTAAATATAGAACACCAAAATTTATTCCAGTATTTTTCCATAATTTATCGGCATACGATTCGCATCTTTTTTTCAAAGAATTGAATAACGTAGAAGGTGCGAATATAAGTGTCATTCCTCTAAACAAGGAAGTATACATCTCAATATCCCTAACCATTGATGTTGGGGATAAACAACATCTACAAATTCGATTTTTAGATTCATACAGATTTATGGCATCAAGTATAGAAAGTCTTGCAAGTAATTTAAGTACCGATGATTTTAAAACAGTTCGAGAACATTTTAGCGAGGAAAACAAATTTAATTTAATTAAAAGAAAGGGAGTTTTTCCATATTCATATATGGATTCAATGAATAAATTTAATGAGACTCAACTTCCCAGTCGTGAAGATTTCTTTAACATTTTAAATAATTCCGAGTGCTCATTAGAAGATTATGATCATGCCCAGAAAGTTTGGAAAGAATTTAATTGTGAAACTCTTCAAGATTTCACCGAAATATATCTTAAAAGTGATGTACTCCTCCTCACAGACATTTTTGAAAACTTTAGAAAAGTATGTAAAAATGTTTATAGGCTTGATCCATGTCATTATTATACTGCTCCAGGACTCTCGTGGGATGCAATGTTAAAAATAACTGGAATTGAGCTTGAATTATTAACTGATGAAGAAATGTATAATTTCATACATGAGGGAATAAGAGGTGGACTTGTACAATGTTCACAAAGATATTCTAAGGCTAACAACAAATACTTAGAAGATTTTGATGCAAGCAAACCTTCAGTGTTTTTAACATATTTAGATGCCAATAATTTGTATGGTTGGGCAATGTCACAATATCTCCCAACTGGAGGCTTTGAGTGGTTAGATGAGGAGAAAGTGGAGAGTTTTGATGTGAATAAAATATCAGATAATTCACCACTGGGCTATATTTTAGAAGTAGATTTAATATACCCCCACTCTATTCACGATGATCATAATGATTTACCTTTTGCCCCCAAAAATAAGGTAGTTGGCATTTCAAAGCATAAAAAGCTTATCGCAGATTTAGAAGACAAAATAAAATATTCTATTGATTATAGACATCTGAAGCAATGCCTTAAGTATGGACTTAAACTAGGAAAAACTCATAGAATTCTTCAATATCGTCAAGAACCATGGTTGAATACATATATAGATTTAAATACTAAAAAGAGATCAGAATCTACTACTGACTTTGAGAAAAATTTTTATAAACTTATGAATAATGCCGTATATGGTAAAACTATGGAGAATGTTGAAAAACGTCGAGATGTTAAGATTGCTCATGGGTGGGAAACTACAAATAAAAAACAATTAGGTCTTCGAGCGCTAATTTCAAAACCAAACTTTGTTAGCACTTCTCAATTTACAGATGATCTCTTTGCTGTAGAATTACAGAAAATGAATATTGTATATGACAAACCCATATATTTAGGGTTTGTTGTACTAGAACTATCGAAATTAAATATGTATGAATTTCATTATGGATACATGAAGTCAAAATATAAAAATAACATCTCTCTCAATTACATGGACACGGATTCATTTATATATACCATTAAAACGAATGACTTTTATGATGATATTCGTAATGATATTCATACCAAATTTGACACATCAAATTTTCATCCCAATAATCCATACAACCTACCGCTAGTCAATAAAAAGGTGTTAGGAATGATGAAGGATGAAAATAATGGGAAACTTATGGTAGAATTTGTTGGTCTTAGATCCAAAATGTATGCCATTAAAACCGTTGACATACAAGAGATGAAAAAGTCCAAAGGTGTGAAAAAGTGTGTTATAGACAAAATTAGTATAAATGATTACAAAAGGGTCTTATTTGAACAAGAAAATATATCTGATAATATGGTTGTAATTAGATCTGATAAACATCAATTACATACACGATCAATACATAAAATCGTTTTAAGTTATGCTGATGACAAACGAATTATTATGAATGATCAAATTCATACATTTGCTAGGGGTCATTTTAGGTGTGATGAGTCTAGAATAGAATCTCTTGGGGGTGTTAACAATAAATGTGGAAATGAAAGATGTTCTAAGTGTGGTGAAAATAATTTTGATAGCTATGTTAATTCTATCCATCAAATAATTGACAATTTTAATAGAGATAGCGATGGTGATGATTTAATGATGCTAATTGATAATAGTAATTTAAATCTTCATAGTAATATTGACAATCAATCGTTTATGCAGATTGATAGTGATGATGATGATGACATATTTTGAAATTTAAAATTTTAAGATGTAAATAAAACAATGTATTATTTTTTAATTGTATTTTAATTTTGTTATTTCATTTTATTTATATATATAATATACAGAAATTTAAGAAATTAAATTTTATATTTAATGATTATTGTACTATTGTTTAAATATATTATTAGAAAAATATTTAATAAAGATTTTGAAAAAATATCAAATATAAAAAATGTGTTTCTCTCAAAAAATGTTGATGAAAATTAATTATTTCAGGATGAGTATAAAAATTTTTCTTTTTTAAAATTGATGTATTTTTTTAAACAACTTTGCGTACTTGAGCAGTTAAAGGATTATATTCAATTAATCGATCATGGATGAGAATACAATAGGCAGACGTGTTTTCTGGAATATTACTGCTTGTCTCAAACTCAATTTTTATATCAATTGGACCGTTTGTAGTAGATTCATTTTGATGGCTCACATCAATGACAATAATAGGAGCATTATGTTTAAATTCTTGACAATTCAGGATGGGTTGAGGATCTCTCATATAATAGTTTTGTTGAAATCTCACATACATATCGTAGAGAATAGCGAATCGTTCATTAGCAAATTTAATATTAAGATCATCATAAGGATACGATTCTGAATTCAAGTGAACTTTGAGATTAGTTATATTACAATGAACAAATTTTTTATCGTTTTGAAAGGCTATTAATGCAAAACGTGGACGTTCTCTGTTGGTAGCTAACTTTACATTCCAAATGTGACTATTTCCAGTTGTTAGTTGAGGATTATAATGGCAATCCCAACTGCGGAATGCTATTGGCAAGTTTTCTCCGTTTTTTATCACTTTCATCATATTTAATTTACTAAAATCCGATAAGTGTACATGAGGAATTCTCCATGAAATATTTGTAATTTTTATTTTGGGTTTTTCAGTAGCTACTGTTGAATATACCATGCCTTCATCACTTTTACTACGCAGTAAAATTAATTCATATTTAGATTTTAAAATTACTTTATTGAAATCTTCAGCAAATCCCATTAAAAGTTTCAGTGGAATATAAAAATTAAAGTGTCCATTTAGTACATCCAAATCTTCAGTTTTATTCCAACCAGCATTTTTCATAATAATACTATCCGCAGCGGACAAGGAGACATAATTTTTGATTGTAGTTGAAAGACCTAGATGACGAGTGCGATCAATTTCTATACCATTGAGCTCATATCGTATTTCATCAAACAAGTAAGCTACAAAATTATTTTTTAAACGGCAATTTCTGGTAGATGCTACTAATTTTGTATCGTTAGTGTCTTCAACAGAACCTTCAACGTAAATAAAACTCTCACTAGGTAAAACATACAAGTCTTGATTTTGTATGGATATCCGTATTTCATCATTATTGTTAAATGATTGCAAGTATGGCGTATATGTGTGATAATCCTTTTTTATAATTTTATCATCTGACAAGGGTTTATCCAATACATTTATTATTGAACTCATTATATTTTCAATTGCAGATTTAATGATTTGAGAAAATTTATATTTGTTTGTGTTAAGCTTCTTTGAGAAAAATTTGTTTTTTTATCTGATAATAAAGTTGATTTAACTGTTGATTGTGTTGTGAATGAGGATGTATTTTTATTAGAATCCTTATTATTATAAATTATCATTATATTTTTGGTCTTAAATGAAGACGAATTGTTATTTCTTCTCCTCGAAAATTAATTAAATCCCCGTATTGATCAACTATCCGTACAGATATAGAACTTATCTCTCTGGAGTTCACTGGTAAATAAATTAGATTCCTCGGTATCTCATTGATTTTATATCCAGGTGGAACTTTAATTGCAAACTCATGCAATGTATGTGCATGAGAATTGTTTATGTAGGTGTTGACTACAATATTACATTCTATACGCAAGAGATTTACTTTAAAAATATTCACTGGCAAATCAGATAGGTGATACTCCTTAGGTTTTAAGATTTTTTTATTAAAACCTAACAATCGTCCTATTGAATTTTCTCCATTGAAAAATATTGGATCATCGGAAGTAAATATTTGAACTTGCATTGTATTATTATTCGCCTCCATATTAATAACTTTTCCTACATTACGTTTCTCATATTCCTCTTTTATAAAATTAACAATATCTTTCAATTCATATGATCCAATGGGCACTTTAATAACATCATTACCAATTTGAAATAAATTGTTATAGTCATCAACATTTGGTATGCTGTTGTATGAATAAAAATCAATCAATGCACATTCATAGTCTTCATTTAAATTTATGCGAGGAAAATAATTTGCTGATAAATCAGATGATCTTCCGCTCAATGTTAATGTTATTGACATTTTGCTGGTCAAATAGTAAGTGATATAAATTAAATAAAAATGTGTATTTCTTAAGCAATATAAATCTTTTTTATTTAATATTAAATATAATTTTTTTTTTTTTTTTTTTTTTTATTTTAGTTAATGTACTTATAATTAATATAATTACATTACTCCCATTGGAGCTTCTAGCAACGATGTTCCGATTCTTGTCCTTATTCGATAGCCAATTGGTTGTGCCGTTAAATCCGTTTGTATTTGTGTTGTTTCGTTAATCCTTTTAATTTTAAAATGTGCGATTGGTTAGACCACAGCATCCGATCCTAGTGTTGGGGCTGCCAACAACCTCTAGGCAGGTGAAGTTTAAATCAAATGAGTTTCAGTCACGGTTATTGTGACCTAATTACCCGAGACGCATTGATATTATTGCCAGTCGGGCATCAATTGACCGCCTTCTCACTTTAGCTGCCGACAAACGGGTGTTTGAACGACATTTCCAGGGAATACGTGGTTTACTAGAAACCGGACGTAGTGAGCTGCTTAGATTTTTCAATAAAGGAATCGCTTCTTGCTATTCCCAAGTGAATAGCAGACAGAAAGCTTTCCGCACCTAGATGCACCTCTATGAAAGAACCTCATTCCCCATTAAATATAATCAGTACATTTATATATAACTCTTAAAATTAAAATTGTAAATTATTTCATAGGATGTTTCTTATTTATTAGCTTTATTATCCTCCTTTTTACGTTGACATTTATCTTCTGTGTGATCACTACTGCCACAATAATTGCAATATTTCAATTTTTCATATTTTACTTCAGAGCTCTTAAAAAACTTGTCCATTTTCTTGTGCTGTAGATATTTACTAATTGAGGATCTCGATATGATTAAATTAAAATATAAAATAGTATACTCTTTTATACTTAGTGCTAGAATCTTATAATATTTCATTTTTATTAATCCAAGAATTGTGTTGATTTGAGAAACCTAACCATTTAACATATGCTCTATCGTCCTTAGTTTTTAAAATTTTTTCAACAAGATATGTATCAGGAAAGCGAGTCTTTGAAAGTTCTTCATCATAAAATCCTCCTTCAATATTATTTCCTTGATAATCCTCCAAAATATATGTTGTAGGATATGTATTTCTTACAGATTTAATTTTGAAAATTTCTGTTGTCCAATTGGGGGTATATCCCTTTTCAAAAATATGCTTATATTTGCTGATGCGTACATAATCACCAACATGAAACTTTGATATTTTATATATTTTTAGATGATTGTACACGGTATCCAACAGCATTTTTTCATTTTTAGAATTGACATCAATGGGTGCCATTTTGATTGTTCGATGAATTTTTTTATTGTATCGGTCAACTAATTCTTTATATAGCTCAATCCAATGATAAGATCCATTATAGCTAAATTCTCTCCACATCATTCCCTTTAAGGTTCTATTAAATCTTTCCACAATAGATGCCTTCATTACACTATACGTTGAGTAATGATTTATGCTATGCTTTTCCATAAATTTTTTAAAGAGTTTATTAAAGAATTCTTTACCATCATCGGTATGCAAGTTTTTTGGTATACGACCTAATGTGAAAATATTTTCCATTGCCTTGACAACATCTGTTGAATTTTTCGATTTAAGTGGTGCTGCCCAAGCAAACTTTGAAAATGTGTCAATAACTGTTAGTAGATATCGGAAATCATTATTATGTGCAGAATAATTTCCCATTTCAACCAGATCAGCTTGCCACAAATCATCTATACCTTTCATCACAACTCTGCGACGTTTAAAATATTTTCGAGCTTGTTTATGCAACTCATTTACAAGAATTCGTTTTGTAGTCATTTTTTATTTTTATATGTATGTCTCTTTTATTTCTGTTGTTTTATATGAATAAGAAAATTTTTGATGGTGAGTCTTTTTCTTCCAAAATAATTTGAATATATTTCCTCTCGTTTTGCTAGTAAATGATGTTAACGCTATCCACAATGAAATTAAGCGCTTTGACAACATTTTATTTATTTTATATTAAATTTCTCATAATTGTAATTTTCAATATATATGACATCCAAACTTGTTGAATGTTATGCACTTATTAATTAATTTGTAAGATATTCATTAGATTTTATATAATAATATCAGCTTCTCGCAATTCTTCAATTATTGAGACTATTTCATTATTATGATTATTATGACCAGCGACTTGTGATGCTATCAATAGCCGAAGGCGATCAACCAACTCATTTGGATCATTCCAATATATATAATTTGATTTATTTGAATTCAATTTCATTAAACCACTTCCTGTCTTATCATTTTTAAATAATTTACTTATAATGTTTCGATATTTATATGCTCTGGTACCTTTTAGCTGTCCATCGGATTTATAATCTCTTTTATGAGCATTTGTTTCAATTAAAATCTTCTTGTAAATCTCCAATTCAGTTTTATCATAATTCACCGGTTTTGAATAAAACATTAACTGATAAAGACCTGGTGTAAGGAGCCACATTTGGTTTCCTACCTCAATTTTATCGTCATTTATTTTTATATTGCTGTTACCAAATTTCCATTCTCCACTAGAATTTTTATGTGGCCCATATAGAGTATCCAACATATTTTTTTTACCCAACCGGGATAAATCTATCGGATTTGTTGAAACATTAATATCATCATTCTCTATTGTATCCTCTTGAGAATAGAAATTTTCATCATCATTTGTCTTATATAAAGACTTTTGTGTCTCATCTTCACCATTAGTACTTATATGTTCTTTCTTCGGAGTACTTGACTCGAATTTCATCGGTACTTTGTTAAAGCTAATATTTGAGTAATTAGCCATTTCATTTTTAATTTCATCTTTAATAATTTTTGAAATTGTATTCGTATTTTTAGAAATATCAATAAATTCCTTCAATGGTTTCGTTATAGGCCTAAATGTATCTTTGAGTTGTTTAGATGTGTTAGATTCATCAAATTTTATACTTTGAAATTTCCTTTTCAAAGCATTTCTCGTCTTTACTAATTCTTCCAAAACTTTTTCCTCCATCGTTTATTAGTTTTGAAATTATGATTAGGTATCGGCAAGATCAGATATCTACTGGCTGGTCTGGTTTATCAGATCAGGTGTCTGCTGGCTGGTCTGGTTTATCAGATCAGGTGTCTGCTGGCTGGTCTGGTTTATCAGATCAGGTGTCTGCTGGCTGGTCTGGTTTATCAGATCAGGTGTCTGCTGGCTGGTCTGGTTTATCAGATCAGGTGTCTGCTGGCTGGTCTGGTTTATCAGATCAGATGTCTGCTGGCTGGTCTGATATCGATCTAATTGATTCAATGATCTATTCGTAACTAACTAATATTTATGAATTCATCCTTTTATATTTCAATGAAAATATTAAACGATTTTCTATAGCGACCTGCATCTAAATCATCATCTTTGCTTATTATTAAAAATCCATACTTGTCTTTCCAACATTCTTGACATATATCATAAAATTTCTTATAGCTCATATCCATTCCAACGTGATCGCTATATATGTGCTTCATATTCATTTCATCCTGCTTAAACATTATAATCATATTTGCATTATCTCGTACTAAATGTTTTGGAATTCGGGTATAAGTTTGACATAAATAAAAGGAATCCACATTTTTATGACGACCCATACAAAAATATTTACGAATATTATTTTGCTTCTCGCAAGCAACATCATCAAATATAAATATTGAATTATTTTTAGCCTCATCTGGCGGTATAACACTCTCGTTATCAGAAAATGTGAAATATCCCATTCCTTTTATCGGTGATATAAGCCTCTTCAAGTATTCATATTTTGACTGATAGAGTGATTTTGAGTATAAGTATATATTTTCAAATTTAAGGCCACTTGGACTTTCAATCAGACTAATCATTACATTGGTCTTTCCACAGTTGGATGGTCCCACTATAAGACATCTAATAGAATTGGGTAATAAGACATTATGTCTTTTTTTCTCGTGAATACTAGTTGAGGAATCTACATTCCTTACAATAATATTATCGTGTTGTTTGATCAAGCGCATTTTCATAATTAAAATTTAAATTCTAAAATTTTCTATTTTATTAGTTTTCTAGATATATAAAATGGTCATTCATTACAATAAGCCAGTTAATCATACATCGACTATCTCAGGGAGTGGTTTGGTTGATAGAATTATCGATTCCTTACCAGTTGAACTACATTTACCAGGTTATCAATATTGTGGACCAGGCACCAAACTAGAAAAACGGATTAATAGAGGTGATAAGGGTATAAATCCCTTGGACGCAGCTTGCAAAGAACATGACATAGCGTATTCCCAAAACAAGGATATTAATAAACGACATCAAGCTGATAAAATACTTGAAAATCGTGCTTGGGAAAGAGTTTTAGCCGAGGATAGTAGTATTGGCGAGAAAACTAACGCATATCTCGTAAGCAACGCAATGAAAGCAAAAGTTAAATTTGGAATGGGATTAAATGAGAAAGATAAGAGAGGAAAGGACATTTTTAAGGCTGCAATAAGAATGGCTACAAGAAGTTTAAAGAAGGAAAAGCCCAGAGATATAAATGATGCTGTTAAAATTGCACGGAGAGTTATCAATAAATCGTTAAAAGGGAAAAAATCTCAAGTAGTAATACCTCGCATAATTAATGTTCCCAAAATTGGAGGTTTCTTGCCTTTAGTACCAATTCTTACTGCACTCGGAGCCTTAGGTAGTCTGTCTTCTGGTGGCGCAGCTATTGCTAAAGCAATTAACACTGCAAAAAATGCTAAGCAACAACTAGAGGAGGCTATTAAACATAATAAAACAATGGAGGCTATTGCGATGGGAAGAGGACTATATCTTAAGCCATATAAGAACGGATATGGTCTTGTATTTAATAGATCATCAAAAAACTACTAAAGATGCTACCCAAAAGACCACTCACTGATGTCGATTTAAGGATATTTGCAACACATATTCCATATTTTAGAGGCGTTTTTATGAGAGATTCACTCCCCCAACGCCCCAGACCAAAAGAATGTGGAATTGTTAATTTGGATTCTTCAAATGGTCCTGGAACCCATTGGGTAGCATACTATAAAAATAATCAAAAAACAGAATATTTCGACAGTTTTGGAAATTTGCAGCCACCGTTGGAAGTAGTAAAATATTTAGGTAGCAATATAGAATATAATTATAATCAACAGCAAAAATATAATTTATATAATTGTGGACATTTATGTCTAAAATTTTTGAATGAAATTAATAATAAATAAATAAATAAAAACAAATAATTTTTCTTTTTTTAATTTTATTATATAATTTTTGCTTTATTTAATAACATTTGATTACATTTTAATTCCATACTGGATATGCAGTATTTTGAAGAATAATAAATTCATTAGGTAAATTGATTTGCTCCAGGTGTAGTTGATATGATTTCTCATCTACACCAACTTCTTTTTTAATGTGATAATTTCCAGAGGATAATTCTATTAGCTCTTCATCAGTCATGGCGTTATATCTGGTAGGCAGAAATATGACGTTATTTGGCACTTCTAGTCTCAAGCATTCACCAAATTTAGTTTTAATTTTTAGGGCGTTCAACACCGTATACGACTTTAAGTTCTCCATATCTTTAATATATAGAATTTGCTTACTGTTGAGGCTATTGAATTTATTGATTAATGATGATGATGATGACATATTTAGAAATTTAAAATTTTAATATGTAAATAAAACAATGTATTATTTTTTATAACTTTACTGTTTGACAACTTTTTACTGAATGATTGCTCTTACATTCAACTTATTAAAAGGAAAGGAAATAATTAAAATCATTCTTATGGTTTAACTCCACCCATTCTTATGGTTTAACTCCACCCATCCCCCCAATTGATCAATTTGGAGTGAGAGAGTGTATTCAATAGGAAATATTTGCACCCCCATCACTCTTATATAATGAGAACTTGGGGGTATATTTCAGAAGTATCCTCTTTTTACATTAAACATTTTATAATTAGTATTATAAATTATATCGAAGGAGAAACAACAATCTTGAAACAATGATATTAAATCCAACACTACGAGAGAGAATTGACACCTTTCTTTTTGAATATGATGGACACATTTCTTTTGAGGATCTCCATTATATATTAAACTTTACGAATATAATGGATGAATTTGAAAATAAGGAGTGCTTAGACTCGATACATGGGGAACATTTCATTGATTGTCCATGGTCTATTGATAGTTGCAGAGAGGGACCTGATACTTGTAGCTGTTTTGTCTATAGACAGAGAAAACGATCTATAATTAATTTTATTGAAATGTATTATAAACATCTAAGCGTTTAATAAATGAATAAAATGAAAAATATATAAAATACACTGTCTTGTATATTATTTTAAATATTAGGCAAATTTTACTATGTCACCTAAAACACTTGACGCATTATGTCTGTAGGCTGATCCCTATAAAAAATTTTACATGTATACCAACGCGACGTACAAGATGTGTTTGATCATGATTTGATCTGTTCACCCAAAAATATTCTCATAATGTAAACACATTTTAAATATTAGACAAATTTTTATCATGTCACCTAAAACACTTGACACATTATGTCTGTAGGCTGAGAAAACGATCTATAATTAATTTTACATGTATATCAACGCGACACTAATTTGATTATATTGTGTACAAATTCTTCTCAAAAATATTTTCATAATGTAAACACAATAAAAGGGTTTCTTGTTACAATCGTTTTGTATACTTGCGATGCGTTTATGACGGTATCATAAAACGTTTGGGTGTATGTCTGTAGGCTGAGAAAACGATCTATAATTAATTTTACATGTATATCAACGCGACACTAATTTGATTATATTGTGTACAAATTCTTCTCAAAAATATTTTCATAATGTAAACACATTTTAAATAGTATCCAAATTTTTATCATGTCGCCTAAAACACTTGACATAATACTGCCATCCACATATTTTTAAATATTACACTAATTTGATTATATTGTGTACAAATTCTTCTCAAAAATATTTTCATAATGTAAACACAAAGAATTTTCTATGCACATAATCCCATCATCCCAGTGAAAAAACTGGGGCGGAAAATTCTTCTTTTTTTCATAGATGTAAAATTGTGAAAAGCCGTCGGCAAAACATAATTGTGTAATAAAAATATTCTCCACACACAGAATTTTTACTGGGCCAGATGTTTATGAAAATTTATCTTTTTTTACTGGGGCAGAAAATTCCACTTTTTTCATTTAAATTTATTTTTTTCACTGCGCAAATTTTTTTAAATTTATTTTTTTCACTGCACAAATTTTTTTGAAAATTTTTTTTAAATTTATTTTTTAAATTTTTTGAAAATTTTTTTTTTTTTTTTTAAATTTATTTTTTAAATTTTTTGAAATTTTTTTTTTTTTAAATTTATTTTTTAAATTTTTTTTTTTTTTTAAATTTTTTGAAAATTTTTTTTTTGAAAATTTTTTTTGAAATTTTTTTTTAAATTTTTTTTTTTTTTTTAAATTTTTTGAAAATTTTTTTTTTGAAATTTTTTTTTGAAATTTTTTTTTAAATTTTTTTTTTTTTTTTTTAATTTTTTGAAAATTTTTTTTTTTAAATTTTTTTTTTTAATTTTTTTTTTTGAAATTTTTTTTTTTTTAAATTTTTTTTTTTTAAATTTTTTTTTTAAATTTTTTTTTTTTTAAAATTTTTTTTTTTTAAATTTTTTTTTGAAATTTTTTTTTTAAATTTTTTTTTTTTAAATTTTTTTTTTTTTTTTTTTTTTTTTTTCCTCTGCCCAGCCTCTGCCAGCCTCTGCCGACTGCGCTGCTGCGTCGTTACAAACGCCCCATTTCCTATCTACTGACATAAACCCGCGACTTCAAAAAGCCCCACAAAAAGAAGTCTGGAGCGGTCAAATCAGGCGATCTTGCTGGCCAGTGCAAATCGCCAAAACGGGAGATTAGGCGCCCGGGAAATGCATCCTTCAGCATATCGGTTGTGGCACGTGCAGTGTGTGCCGTTGCACCGTCCTGTTGGAACCACATGTTATCCAATCCCAATTCATCAAGTTGCGGCAAAAAGAACTCGTTGATCATTGCTCTGTAGCGCTCACCATTCACAGTAACCGTTTGGACCGCTCCCATGACATCCTCGGCTACAGCAGCAATATTCTCTGCAGACCGGCTACTCCGGGGTCTGCCACGCCTGGCAGCATCTCGTGTTGTGCCAGTCTCTTCGAGGCGAGCAGCTAAACGTCGCAGTGTTTCACCAGTAGGCGTTGGACGGCCAGGAAATCTGCGACGAAATTCACGTTGTGCCAAAGTCACCGACCGATTATTGGTCAAATAAATAGTCACCAATATTCCGCGTTCTGGAGCAGTGTAGCGTAACATTGTTTATTAACGTGTATTTCGCATGTGTTTACTACACAAATGTCAAAACAGAACTGACATTAGGGGCCAATCGCAAAATTTATAGCATTTTCTGATAGGAGGATTACTTTTGCGCCACCTTGTAGTAAATTCTCTTTTGAAAATGACATTTCGTATCATTAATACTGGGAAATAGTGTGAATCAAGCTTTATTTTACAAAATTCTTCGATTAATCGAATAACGATTAATGAATTGAATACCTAATATGTGGCACTAACATTAGGGTGAAATGATACCAGTTTGGAGATAATTCAGCCATTTCTTAAAAAATGGGTTAGTCAAACTGTTGTAACCCTACCTTCCGTTCAGGGATTATGTTTGCCAATTTTTAGTCTTAATGTAAGAAATGAAATATATGCGGAGGTCATAATATTCATGTTAAATGGACAGTCAACTTGACTGCGTTTCAAAGGGCTTATGCCCTTTTTTGTGTGGATAGTCATAGGCCCAGCTAAGATTTACTGCATAGTGGTATTATCCTCAGGAAAGGTTGTTTGCAAACCGGCGCGCAGTGGGCAGAGAAGCACGACTGATGGTTTCCCTCCAAATGCCATCAAAATTGGATATGTAATAGAGGGGACAAAATAAGAATAAGATCGCATTTTGAGGCCCGATTTCACGTTTAAGTGTAAAATTAGTGTTTTTATGCTTCATAAAAACAATATACAACTTTGGTATTCAAATAAAATCTATTTAGATGATAAAAAGTTTTAAAACAAAAATATTTCGAACATTTTTGAAACCCATTTTTACCCGCTAAATATGCGATTGAGCGAATATGTTTCTTCTAAATTTTTATTACCTTTGCCTTCTTCATCTTGCTTTTCACCGAAATCTAGAGGAACCACCCAACAGAGCTCCCTTTTTATTATTGAGAGGTATTTTATGATAAAAATATTAAAAAGTTAAAAATTAAAAAAAAAAAAATATTTTAATTTCTTAAATTTGCTATAAATAGTAGTTTTAGGCAAAAATATTAAATATGCCGCTTTTTGCTTCGAAATCCTGTTTATTCGTTTTCCGAGTCCCGCATTTTGATCAGTTGGTCACGTTACATATAACTAAAGTACACAATTTTTTTATTTAGAAATTTCGAAACGTGAACCGGCTCTATTGTTGTACTATCAGTTTAAATTAATAATTTATTTAAGTTAATCTGTAGGTAATTATAATGTTGCGTCTTAACCCTTTACTGCATTGTGTTACATATATGTAACGAATAATTTGAATGAATACAGCGCCTGCTAAAAGTACGCTAGACACATTTTGTTTATTAAATACGATAAAGTCAAGTCTCTATTGTACACGCAGAGGAAAAATATGATTGAACATGATGGCAGACACGATATTATCATATTATGATCCTAATTACCATATATATGATTCTGGCTGAAAATATTATTATTACCGATGAGGATTTTATCGAAATTTATAATCATGATGCTCTTAAACTATCATAATATGATGCTCTTTTCTCTGCGTTTAATATTCAACAGCTTGTATATCCAAAACAATGGTAAATTTTAAGATATACCCTTTTTTGTTTCTATAAAATTTAAAAAATTCAAAAAGACGTTAATCCCAAAACGAAATATTTTTATAAGTTTTAAATAATTAGTTAAAATATTGTTCTACCTCAAGTCCAAAAATCTAATATGATATTGTCATATTAGACTTTATTTGTTGCTTTTCAAAAAGTTTGATCATTTTGTGTTTGAGTTAAGCCAATTATCTTTTTCTAGTGCAGACAATTGAAGATTTGTGTTATGCCAATGAAACAATTGCATTGTCTATCATGAAAATTTTTAAATTTTTTGAAAAAGAACAATTACAATCTAATATGACAATATCATATTATATTTTTGGACTTGGTTTAGAACAATATTCTAACTAAATATATGAAAATATAGAAAGCCAGAAAAAACAATTTTTGTATTTTTAATACAAAAATTAAAACATTTTTTTAAATATTTACAATTTATAGGCAGTAAAAACCAGACTTTTGAGACGTCAATTACATTACACAATCATTCACTTGTGAAATTTTTCTCTATCATTAATAATTTCATACCTATGCTCACATTTGTGAGCTTAAGCGCTTCCTACAAAAATTTCTAAAATTTTTAACACCAAATACGGGGATTAGTAACAACATCTGGGTATTTAATTACAGGACAATTACTCAAGTATACCCAATTACATGTAATTAGAAGAAAAAATAACTGACATGTAATTAAATAAACAAATAATGATAATATGTTTCACGTCTGGTGTTGACAAAATTGCAAATTTTTCAAGGAAGCGTTTAAAGCCACATTCACACTAGTAGCAAAACACGTGTTTTGCCAAAACACGTATTTTAGCTCTTTATTATATTAAAATAGTTCTTTATTCTTTTCTACTCGTTTTGGCAAGACACGTGTTTTGCGTTCCAGTCTGAATACCGTATAAGACCACAAGTGTGACCATAGATCTGAAATTATTAATGATATAGAAAAATTTCTCAAGTGAATGATTGTGAAACGTAATTAACGTCGCGCAAGTCTGGTAAAAATTAAAAAGTTTTTACACAAGTTAATTAGATATCAAGTAGAAATTAAAAGCTTTCCAACACACCTACACTGAACCAAAAGTCGTAATAAAATTTTTGTTAACTTTTAACAAAATTTATGGTTAAAACAACAATCATTTTATTCAAGTTGATGTGAATTTTTGTAAAAACCAACCATTTTCATGGCTTTACGAAGCAATTGTTGTTTTGACAAATTTTTGTTATTTAAATAACAAAATTACATTTGTTAATTCCACAAAAATTTATAATAACGGCAGTAAAGTTAAACTGATAAAAATATGTTATTTTGATAAAGTTTTTTTGCTGTAGAAAGTAATTTGGCATGCCTTTAGTCTTGTGGAGTCATTACTGGTGTAAAGATCATTTAAAGTGTGGCCACTATCTACAAATGCTAAAAATATATAAATTAACATAAAAGTGTTATTTACCAAATAATTTAAGATTGGTAATTTATTTTTGGATAACTTAAGAAAGTGAAATATTTAGTGCGCATTTATTTTTAGTTTAAGTAAATGTATGAAATGATGTTAACTATATTTTATGTGAATTCGTAAATAAATTTACTAGTTTTATACATTTACTGTTTCCTATAAAGGAAACTTGAGTACTTGTTGTATTATAATTTTTAATTTCATTATCTTTTATATTTTATCAAATACTTAAATTATTTAAAAACATATACTAACTAACGACTTAGGTATATTACTTTAAAAAAAAAAAAAAAAAAGTTTAAAACTATGAAATATAAATGGTAATGAAAAATAAAATAAAAAATTTAGAATGACTCGATAAAATTAGTTGAATAAAATTCATTGTCATTTTGAATAAAGTGTATTGGTAAAACAACAAAATAATTATGTAGTTTGATTAAATAAATTTGTTAACATAACATAATCTATCGAATATACAAAGAATATATCATAGATATGGCATCACTTACAACATATGGGAAAACAGTGGATATTAGAGTGAGGTAAGTTTCTAAAAATAGAACTGTTGTGTTGTTGGAGTTGTACTTCTGAGATTATGTATGCAAGAACAAAAACACCGTTTATTGAATAAAACTAGTTTTAATCACAACAAAACTCGAACAGACGATAGCTCAGAGGGCTAAAGCGCTCTGTCTAACGTGTAGTGCGAGTGCATGTGGCATTAGAAATCAGTTTATCTATACCACGGTCTATGATTGCACAGAAAATTTCATATAGACGCAATCGAACAAATAAATACATAACAAATATTATATTATTCAAAAATTCAAAAAAACAGGGTCACTGACGAAGGTTCAATACCAGAAACTGCGCAGTCTGATTCAGAAAAAATTTTCAATGTAGTCATTCTTCTCTACCACGCCTTTCACAATAACTTATTTTTGTTAATATATTTGATGATATTTTGTCAAAATAACAATCAACAAATAGTCAAACGTCAAAATATACATTTACTAAAAAAGTGTTAAATTTACGGACAGATTTTGTTGGTTGTATACCTTATTCATTAATTTAACATGGGATTTAGTTGATTTCACTGCTATTTTTGGTTCAGTGTATTTGGGTTTTTATATATTCGTTATAGTTTTAGTTATTGGGTGATCCGAAATTTTGCCACTTTTTGGCTTTTTGCTAATAAAGTAAAAATTTTTCAAAACGCCGAAATAGGTGTTCACTTATTTTTAATTTTCTATAAAAATATACAACTTTTGTTATGATCTGGAGTTTCATGCAGTAAAAGGTTACCAATTATAATAAATTCTTATCGATTATTTAATACAAAAAAAAGGTTCACAGTATTTGAAATGGTATACGTGATCATATCCCTAGCACAAATTTGTCCATGTTTAATTAAATGTGACTAATAAAAAAAAAACTAAGAATCCACGTCATAGGTCACATAGAAATATAAAATAAAATCACATAAACTAATTTAATTGTGAAATTTTCGTACAATTAACGTATGGCAAGGAATGATGAAATTTAATTTAGAAATTGGTTTAGAGACTTCAAAGTAATGGAACAGAATAGAATATAAAAAAAAATCCGAAATTGCATATTTGTTCAGTTGACAACAAAGCAGTGTGAAATGAGGAAGAGTTTGACAGTCATCAACGTCATAAGAAGTGTATGTATCATCACCATCATCATCATCATCATCATCATCATCATCATTATTAGCGTCATCCACAAGATAAAGAAAACGTTGTTTTTTGTTTTCGATAATTTTGGTAGTAAATCGAACTAAATTGATAAGTAGCCAGCAGCAAAAAAGGCTAACGAACGATCGAACAGTAAAAGAAAGCTGTAGTTGCACCGTTGCCAGATTTGACGATTTATCGTCACTTGAACGTTTTTTGACTTATAAACTATTTGACGATTTTTGTTCCAAAGCCTGTACACACAGAGAAATTGACAAGTGTATTTTAATGGTAACAACTTATAAATTCAGTTAGTTTGGTGCTGCAGCTAAAATTCAGTTGAATTAACCGAACTTTGTTGTGAAAAATAATGTTAAGTTGTGCCAACCGACTGATATACTTAATAACCGAATTTGAGTCGGGTTAACCCAATTTCAGTTGGCAAATAGCAACATTTTTATATTCGTGTACATGATTTTAGCTAAATACAGAAAAAAATTTTTGCAATTAATTTAAGATATTTAACAGCTATTTACCAGTGTGTGTTTTCTTTAACTATACAGTAGGCGAAATTTTAGTAGATGCATTAAATTTTAATTCTTGCGTTAATTATTTCAAATGATTGTAAATGTTAGACCTTTTTGCTCAATTATAATATTAGCTTACACTATGCACAAAATTACAGTTATAAGCCCCTTTAATGGAAAATATCGGTACTTGTTCTTGCACTGCATCAAAATTTAGGCGAAATTTAATAGATGCACCCTATGAACTATTTAATATTTTGTTAAATGATTTGGAGTAAAATTAAAATGTTTAGAAAATAATACGTGGTCCGCTCTTTAACCATAAATGTGGAATTTGGGAAATAATAATCAAATGTGCTGTCATCATTGTCAAAGTACAGTTTTTAACAGGAAATATTATACAAATTACTTTGGTCGAATCTTTCAAACACATATATGTACAAGAGGGACGTTCCATGGTGGAATGATGGTCTGGAGAAACTCAAAAAGGAAGCAAGAAGACTATTCAATACGGCCAAGGAAAGGGCTGCACTCACTGAGTATAGTAGGGAACTAGGCAGATCCAAAAGGTCCACGTGGTGCAGTTACTGTGAGAAGATCTCTGATCTTCCAGAGGCGGTGCGACTACAAAAGGCCCTGTCACAGGATCTCCCATTAAAACTTGTGAACTCGTGCTCTATACGAGCTTCCCAGGCTGCGCTGACAACTGGGAGTCTGCTGCGATTCAGAGAATCCCAAACCTGCCAGGAAGACATGTACGCCTATGAGGTGACATCTTTCAGGAGAGACGGTTAAAGTGGGCGAAAGGTGAATTTTCTTCATTTAAATCGCCGGGCAAAGATGGGGGATGCCATAACTGGTTAATATATTAAGATTTAGTCTGTTGTTCGCTCATATACCGACACCCTGAAGGGAGGTCTGCCTAAATCCTTTAGACAAATCAGGCTAAGCTCGTTACTCCTTAAGACAATGGAGAACGTATATTAGGGCATTTATAGTATATTAGGCCACTTACCTCAGGCGTCAGCTGATATATTGGCTACAGTTCGCGTATCAACGGGGTAAGTCTACCGAGACTGTTATCCATCATGTTGTCACAAAGATAGAGCGGGCAAAGAGCATTGCCCTTTGTGCCTGTATTGATATACAGGGCGCTTTTGACAACACGTCCTAAGATGCGATTAGATCGTAATTATTTTTATTATAATTAATTACTGAAGATTTTTTTTTTAGTTAGATTCTTACAGGAAGAAGAAGAAAACATTTTTATTGCAATATTTAATAAACACAATGATATACATATTATTAAATTGCTCTATATGAAAATGTTTTTACTATGTGTCGTAGTGAGTTTCAAACTCACAGCCACACATCAGGCTATTAGCCTGACTGTTAGCGAGTTGAGCCACGATCGACTGCAGCGATGAAGCTGGTTAAGTGGAATTTGTTAAATCACAGCATTCACAATGTATTGTTTTAATCAGAAGAGAAGAGAGTTGACTTAATACTTATGAACAATTTTTTTTCAACTAGAATTCTACCTCTTTTGAAATTAACACAATTTTCAAAAATCTTAAAAACATATTTATCTTTACTAGAAACCGTTGATATTAAACGAAAAGTAAGGTTGAATATTAAGCCTTTAAAAAAGCTCTTATTTTGGTCCAATTATCGTATTTGGTTCCAATAGGATACTTCTAAAGGACATCGTCTTAACTTGAAAATATGTGAAATTTTTTTGCAAAGAAATTATATTTAGCAGTAGTATAAAAGCCTTTAAGTTTCATCAAGATATATTGTCGTTAAGGTACGTTTTCGATCAATTTCGCGTTTTTTGAAAATTTCGCGTTTTTTTGTAGTTAGATTCTTACAGATATTTTAAAATACCAATAACTCTACACAATTTTCTTAGTAATATATGAGTTTTATTGCTCTGAAAGAATTTTTTCCTTAAAACGAATTGTTTTTAATTTGTCAGTTTCAGATTGTCTGAACACTTTTTTTTGAGCGATTTTAATACAAATTGTAAATTTGATCAAAACCGGACTTTTACACAAAAAGTTTTTAATATCCTGCTTATTTGCACTAAAATCTCGCTTTTTCGTCTGCCGTGTTCCGCTGCCGAGTTCCGCAAAAACAGTAAATAAGAACTATTCAATGTGAAAAACTTCTTATATAGTATTGTAATATCCCTCCAGTTTACTTGGTTTCCTTGATTAAACATTTAATTGCATTTTGAATATCAGTTTTTTGTCCAAAATTCTTTAAGTTGAACAAGATCCTAGCAAGTATGACAAAATGACCGGTCTATATTTTTCTAATTTTTTGTTGACGTTTTTTTTTTTACCATTTTTTGACGATTTGATATTAAATTAATCTGGCAACTGTGCATACAACCACAATATCAACCAACAACATCAGTAACAGCAACAACAATGGGAGCAACACAATTTTACAAAATGAGTTTGTTGCTATAGAGGTAATTGCAACGACAAGGTTTTGTTTTGTTGTTTATTTTTTTTAGTTTTTAATTTGAGTTGTTGTAATTTCTGCTTTTGTGAACACATCCAACAATGCGGTTACAACAACAGCAACTGTAAAAAAAATGTGTAAAGAAACACAAAAGTGTTATATTTGGCCGTTTCGATTCGGCGCTGACGAATCTTTTATACCCTTTGCCATTACACTGTGCTACAGTGAAAATATACTTAAAAAGTGAGCTAGTGTTAGTTGTAGGTTAATCTTTAAATCTGAAGTTATCAGGGATGGCAGGCAATACCGCTAAAATATCGTTACACACTGCAAACAAATTCTATTTTTTTCTCACACAAGAAAAAATCAATATATACGCGAAACTTAAGACCACTCATAGTTCAACTGCGTTATCAGTTTTTCACCATCACGTCATAATTTCTACAAAAAGGACTTTAGGAAGTTTACATTTTTTCAAACTTTTTTTTTTTTAATATTTCTTCTCATTATAGGATGCCAATATGGGTATCAAATCAAAGGTAACAGTCTTTGCTTTTTTTTTAATTATTGGCCAGATTTTTTTACGATAAAAAAATTTCACAAATGCCCTTTTAATGATTCTAAATCCAGCCCATAGACACAAGTGTGGTCGTTTAGTTTTGCCTGGAATAGTGAATGCCCACTCCGATCATAATAATTAAGCATAATCGGTACAGCGGTTAAGAAGTTATTAACAAATATGTAAAGGTGCCTCTAACATTTCCATACAAATTCTTGTATTGTAGTACAAATTTACCTCTAGACGTCTGATGACAAAGATTTTGTCATAGACGTGAATAATTTTTTGTATAATGTGAATAATATTTTATATTCACCTTACATTTTTTTTTCACTACAGACATTTGTTTACCTTAACAATCTAAAAATTATGGTAAACTGCAAATTTTAAACTAAACACTTTGAATAATTTTGCTATTTATTTAGTATTTTCCAAACCCAAAAATATGTAACTAGCGAAAATATTTATTAAGAGCCGATAATATATATTTCGGTTTAATTTGACTAACGTACACTCACGCAAATCTTTGACTCAAATATTTTTTTTTGTACTCACACTCACTTACTTGAGTAAAATTAGGTTTAACTCACACTCAAGCGGGATTAAGCGAAATTTCGCTTGCGTGCAAGATAAATTTATAAGGTAGTGCTAGTAGCCCAGCTGTTTGTCTTCCTCTTACCTTTTTTTTATGTATGTTGGTCTTCGATATGTCAAAATTTGTCTAGATATAGCTGGTTTTGACATTTCGGTGTACTGTAGGCAACAACAAAATGTCTGTTGTTTTGTATTGTTGTTTTGTGTTGTTGTAGTTGTTGTTCTACTAGCACTACCTATCAGTGATGCATTTTGAGTTTTTTCGTTTTGGGCCAAATTGACAATTTAAAAGGGCCAAAATACCATTGATAGGGCCACAGGAATGATAAAGTTAGTACTATAGTACTTTTTTTGGTACTATTTGATCCGGAAAAGTACCATGGCACTCCTTTGACTCTTTTAGTACTATTTACATATAAATATAAATTAAAGATTGTGTTTAAATTTTAACGTCTTTTTCACACAATTGCAATTAATACTATAATTAATATGCAATTTTATTTAATTTTAATTGTGAAAGACGTGGTAGAGAAGAATGAGTGTATTTTCAAAAAATCATTTTTCAATTTTCCTGAATCAGACTGCGCAAAGGTATTGAACCTTTGTCAGTGTCCCTGTTTTTATTTGTTCGATTGCGTCTATATGCCATTTTATGTGCAATCACTGACCGTGGTATAGATAAACTGATTTCTGATGCCACATGCACTCGCACCACACGTTAGACAGAGCGCTTTATCACACTGATCAATCGTCAGGTCGAGTTTTGTTGTGATTAAAATTAGTTTTATTCAATACACGGTGTTTTTGTTCTTGCATACTTAATCTCAGAAGTACAACTCCAACAACACAACAGTTCTATTTTTAGAAACTTCAGAGAAACTTCAAGATTCAACATTTAATTCAATTACCCATTAATAAATTAACATTTATTAAATGCATTTATTTGGAATTGATTAAAGAGGATTTTATTTGAGTTCGAGTAAAAAAAAAGTGTTCGAAAATTGAAAAATAAATATCTTAAAAAAGTACAATTTAAAAAAGGCAATTGCCAACATCTTCAAATTTGCATTGTGATTAGGGTTGCCATATTTGAAAAGTGAAAAAAAGTACATTGATGAAAAAAAAACAGTACTTTTCAAAAAAAAACAGTACATTTTTGTATTTATTGTTAACATAAATTTTACTTCAATACATCACATATTTACTTAAAATAAGTTAATACACCGAACCAAATAGCGTAGGTAAAATCAACAAAAAAATTTTTGTAGATCTTTAACGAAATTTTGTCAATTTTTTTTTAAGATTTAACAAATTTTATTCAAATCAACAAAATTTCGTCAAGTTTACATCCTCTAAAGAAGTAAAATTGACTAAATTTCATCAAATTGACTAAATTTCGTCAAATTGGACGCCATTACTTTTTGCATTGGGCAGTGTCATGAAAAAAAATTGTGTTTACAAACATCCATTGCTTGAAAAGTAAACAAACCAAACTTATATATGTACAAAGAAACGAAGTGGAATTAATACAGGGAGATTCAAAAATTTTATATAAAAAACTATTGTACACACAAAAAAAAAACATGGTTAAAAAAATATATATTCTTTGTACACGCAAAAAAAACTGTTTATATAAAAATATGTAAAATATACAAAAAAAAACAGTACAAAAACAGTACAAATCCAAAAAAACAGTACTTTTGCGTACTGTTTTAGGTGTTGTGAATAAAACAGTACATTTTTCAAAAAACAGTACATGTACTGTTTAAAACAGTACGAATGGCAACCCTAATTGTGATTCTTAAATCGAATGAGTAATAGATAGATAGATAATAGATTTCCTTGCAAAAAAAGGTGAATTTAAAAAGTAGTCTGATAATTTTTATAAATTCTGTAACTAAAATCAACTAAATTTTGTTTTTAAATACAAATAAATTTTAAAAACGTTAGTTTGTAATAAAAACTTGTATTTAGTACTATTAGGGTCGAAAAAGTACTATTTTTTATGCTGGTTGGTACTATTTGAAAATCCTATTTATCATCCGTTTTAAAAAATTCGATTATTAGATTTTTACTAAAATAAAAATAATATTAATTTGTTAATTAGAGTTCGTCATTTTAATGCTTTTTTAAAAATGCAAGACAAACCCCTCTGACAATAAAGTTTAACATATTTTATGAATTCTCGTAAATTATTTCCGCTCTTGCGATAACATAACATTTTAAAAAGCCTCCAAAAACACACTTCTTTTAAAAATTTGGACAAATATGAAAAGATTTAAAAATGTTATCGTCCTGCATTCAAAAATTTTAAAACCTGACCTCCTGGTACGAAAATATATGATTTTGAATGCGATTTTTATAAAAAATTAAACAACTCCCCATTTTTCATTCTCTAAGGAACTAGCATATGCTCTCATCGAATAAAAAAAAATCAGGCAAAATTTCAAAGAAGTCTGAACTGAACGGTTTAAAGTAGTTAGTTCAATTTTGAGCTGAAAGGGCCAAAATAGATAAGAAAGTACCACAGGGCCATCAAGCAGTCAAAAGTGCCACAAATGGCCCTATTGTGCCACGTTTTGCGTCACTGCTACCTATATAAATTTATCTTGCTTGTGTGATTATTTCTATTACAGTATAAACATTGCTAGGTCTGTCAAAAAAACAGACTAGTATTTGGAAGATGACAAAGCCAATTGTGACAATTTTTTGTTGTTGTTTTTGTTTTTTCTTTGATATTTTAAATTTTGAATCTCGCTCCTAGACGAGGACAAGAAATTCTGATTGAGTTTGTGATTTAACATAACAAATATCTCTAGAAATTCTAATAACAAAGTCCCCTGAAGATTTCCTTAGGCAGGAATGAAATCCGGATATGGACATGCCTACATCAGATTGCTTTTCACAATTTGTTAAATAAGTTTTGGGACTTTAGCACATTTAATTACTATAAATGCAATTAATGTTTATCCCGATGAAAATAAATTTAAATAAGAAAGATTTTGTTTTGGATATATTTCTTAAAAATCAGCATGAATACGTATTGAAGGATTACATTTTTAAAGGACATTTTTAAAATTTTTTGTCCAAAATAATTTAAAAAATTTTTAAAGCAGAGGTTCTCACCATTCATTTGATGCCCATATATACTGCATATAATGGGTACAAGTATTTAAATATTTTTGTTTAAAAATCGAAACTTTAAACTCCTTTTAAAAGGAATTATGAAGTGGTGCCGAAAAACTGAAAATGCAGTTTAACTACATAACTTTAGTCTCTAGTTTCAATTATACTATATTGATTTGTCTATGTGTGAAAACTTATGTAGCATTTCAAAATACCATTAACGATATAACTGAAGTACCGATATCCTTAAAATACCGCTATAATAAAGTTACCGAAATAATGAAAAAAGCGTTATCCTTAAATTATCGTTGCAGAAATGAAGTCTCCAAACATAATTTCGTTATGTTACAAACTGTACGAAGAAAAGAAAGTCATCTAACTAATGGTGGAGGGTATAAAACTAAACTGAAACATCCAACCCTAGCAACAGCACTTAATTTCACAAAATGTTGTTCATATTCATATTGTTAACTTGACAGACAAGGGGAGTCTCCCTGTGGGTTCTCTCCGATATTAATGAAATTTGGATATGTGATACAGAAACAAACAAATAAATAACGCGTATTTATTTAGCGGCCCAATCTCACGTTTAAGGGTTAAAAGGTGGGGACAAAGTTAATTAATTTTATTGTGGAAACATGACTGAAACTACACGAAGAAAAACACTTTTTAAGATGTTCGCAGGTAATTGTTTATATGTTTAGAATGACATACATTTTCAAATCTAAATACAGATATATTTGCAGTTTTAAATTGTTTAGATATTATATTTGGGACATGCAAACATAGTTATAATAAAAATATTTATATTTGCAGCCAAACATATATATGTTTGCGGGTAGACGTTTTTCACTAGTTCCAAACATATTAGAAACATGGGAACTGGAAATGTTTTCCAAACAAAAGTGTATTACCAGCATTTCTATTTCCAGCAGGTCGTTGTTTTTCAACGTGTAATGGAATTCAGATTTTTTTGAACGCAGTTTTGATGCACTAGGGAAAACAAAAATTTTGATACCAATATTGCCTATGTAGTGTTCTAGGGTTCCCATTTATCTGAAATATTTAAAATATAGGCTAAAAAGATCTTCGGAAAAAGTCGCATAAAAGCCAAACAATTACGAATGTCGTAAAAAGCATATACATATTTTTTTGGCTTAATCCAACTATAATTCTTTAACAAAACGCCCGTTTTAATATCACTAAAAACACATTTTTTTAATGACAATAATACTTGAAAATTATCGGACATGTTTCGTATACGTCTGCAAAAGCTCTTTCATTTGGTGTCCTACTTGTCTAAAATTTCTCTAAAACAATTCTAAATAAGCCGAAAAAAACGAATTTCTGACCCCACTTTTTAACCTCTATGCATAAGATTTGGCAGCTAAGAAAATACGTGTCCCATTTTTTTTCTTTATCACATATCCAAATTTCATTAAGATCGGAGAGAACCCATCGGGAGACTCTCCTTGTGAGTGACTGACTATTTAAAGTTTTTAGCTTTTGTTGCTGTTGTATGCATGCAAGTAAGTATTAAATCTGTTAGAGGCCTTCGTTTCATAAGTTTTGTTTGTAATAAACACCCTACACTAAAACAATGTCTAGTAACGGGTGTTATTAGTTTAAGACATAGTTTGTAACATACAATACAATGGGATACGAGGGCGGTCCCAAAATTAACCGACCTGAAGTATAGATGACGGCAGTAGTTTAAAACAAATTACTTTGATGAATAGTGACAACCTTATAAAACATATGTTTTAAGTTTCAAGGCGTCACGTTTTTTAGTATATTTTTGGAGCCATGAAAAATAAACGATCTCAGTGAATTTGTAAACATGGAAAACATTGGTCACAGTTTTGTAATTAAATACTTTCATTTGAAAGGTCTCAGTCTATTAAAGCTGAGCTGGATTGTACTCTGGGATGAGATGGCTACACCAGAAACGGCTAAGAAAATCCACACAATGTTATTGGATGATCGCCGGCTGAAGATGTGTGAGCTGGCTGAAAAGATAGGCATTTCAAAAAGTGCTGTACATCGTATGTTGACTGACAATTTGGAGATGAGAAAGCTGTGCGCAAGATGAGTGCTGCGTTTGCTTACAACATAATAAAAACAAGATGCTTCAATAGAGTGTTTGGCGATGTCTTACCGCCAAGTTTTGCGTCGATTCGTAACCATGGATGCGACATGGGTAAACCACTTCACATCTGAGGCAAAATAACAGTCAAAGAAGTGGACAGTTCCATATGCAGGCAAGGTCATGGCGTCTGTTTTTTTGGGATGCGCGTGAGATAATTTTTATTGATTATCTTCAAAAGGAAAAACAATCAACAGCGAGTATTATGCTAACAGTTGCAGCGTATAAGTGATGAAATTAAGGAAAAAACGGCCGCATTTGGCCGTTGCATGCACCAGTTCACACATCCACTATTGCGATGGCCAACATCAATGAATTAAAATTCGAATTGCTTTATCTCCCCAGATATAGCAGATTATTTTCTATTTCCGAACTTGAAAAAACGGCTTGGGGGTCAAATATTTGCCAACAATATAGAGATGGAGTCTGCGGTAGATGGCTGTTTTAGGGAGCTAGACAGTTTTTACCGTATCGAGGCCATTGAATAACGGTGGGAAAATTGTATCGAGCTAAAAGGATATTATATTGAGAAATAAAGAACATTTATCGCAAATTTGTTCTGTTTTATTTGTTAGGTCGGCTAATTTTGGGACTGCCCTCGTAAGTTTAAAAGTTTTATAAGATTTAAATTTTTTCGAATATATATTTTTATGCATTAGACAAAGCTTAAAAAAGTCTGCCATAATGACATCGAAATTGTCACTTGGATATCTCGGATGCCTGTAATATTTTTTCCGAAATTGTGGTTTAAATGACGACGTGGTCCTCTCTGACATTTAAAAGAATTATTTAGAGAACAATACAATTCTTCTTAACATCAATAACAAACACTTGTCTAATAATTTGTTGTTCTCTACAACATATCCAAGTCTCATTAAGATCTGCGGATTCTCCACTGTGTAGTTTCCTTGTAACTGTAAATTTCTAGAAGACAACACCATATAATAAATCATACATGGGACTAATTAATTGGATGGACTAATTAATTGATGACCTAATTACCATTCCATTGATATCAATTGTAATGAAATTATTTTCATTAGCATTTTTTGGTTAATAATAATGAATTTTATCGATCATTGTCATTAAGATTTTAAATTGCATTTTCATTAGTAATGACTCAATGGAAAGAAAACAATTACAATAAAAAACAAATTGAGAGATAAGATTTACGTAAAACTTATTAATGGTGAATATCGATGAAATCAGGGCTCATTCTCATTTTAAATAACGGTCGAGAGTTTAACCCTTAACCTGCATATACAGATTAAAATACTCCGAATATAGAATGGAACATTGGATCAAATTGAAACTATATGAAATGTAGTTTTAATTTAAAAAATGCCGATTTTCAAAATGGCAAGTATCTTCGAAGTTTCTTGGTGTAAAATTCTTTATTAAAATAAAAACCGAAGAGTTTGTACTTTAAATAAATTCTTCCCTTCCGATATTTCGGTTAAATTTTTTAACCATATTCTGGGAGCTAATATTTTAAGAGCTGAGAACTTTTTCTTTTCGATCGTCGGTTAAGAGGGCCTATCCATGATCCAAAAACCGGTACGCTCAGGAACATATAACTGTGGGTACTTTAATAAAAGAAAATTTTTTCAGAATTTCAAAAATTCATTTTGTTTTATGATTTATGGTATATGGTGCCTTCTAGGCCCATTTAAAGCCCCCTGGGTGTATAATAATAACTAGTTCATCTAACTAACTATTAAGTAAGAGTACCCAAAGGAACGTAAATTTGGTCACGATGACAAGTAGAGTTGAAAAATATTCGAAATATTTGAAAACCCGATTTTCAAATACCTAAAAACCGGTTTGCGGGGTTTTCAATAACTTTGTTTTTTTAAATCACTTTGCATTGCTGATATCTGAAATTTCTTGAACAGGTTTTTAAAAGAATACCAAAAACTTAAATGTTGACATATAAAACAAATATCCTTTCTAAAATCCTTTTTAGTTATTTTCTACATAAAACGAGTCTTAGGAAAATATAAAAGTTTGTTCCTTGGAAATTAAAAAAAAAATTCCAAGGTACAGCGTGAGTAAAAATAATGCTACATCTGACGAATCATTGAGGGCTTTAACTCGAACTTATTTAAATTTAGATCTTTTAAATAACGAATTGTGAACACAGTAATTGAACTGGGACACTCACCGTAATTGGTGGGTGCCCTGGATAAAAACCTTCTTTGTAAGCTAAATCTTTATTATCAGAGAAGACAAATAAATTCAAAATTGAATTACATTAGGGTCGTCGGTAGAACTGTCGTTTGCGACGTTTCTCATAACAATAACATTTCAAAATCAAGAAACGTCGGCATAAACGACATAAACGTTTACTACAGGAATTGGATTCATTAATCACATTTCAACAGCGATGACATCGATTCGAAACCCTTTCAACTGACTATCGTTATTACTAAAATACCGTTACCGAAATAATTGAAATACCGTTATACGTAAAATACCGTTACTGATATAACTGAAATACCAATATCCTTAAAATATATAAAATACTGTTATCGCTAAAATACCATTACCGAAATAATTGAAATAACGTTATCCTTAATAACGTATACCTTTATTGAATAAATCTGACAAAATCAGAAAAAATAATAGCTGTAAATAGATATATATTTTCCCAAAGCTTGATCATAAACTAGCTAGTCGTTAGAATTATGGCATAATAGGGCTAAAATTATCAATGTGCTTTGACATTACCTCAATAATTTTTTGATCGATTGAAAAAAAATAATTCCAGCATAAACCATTTTGCAGTTGGGAAATTTTTTTTTGTTAAAGTGAACTAAAAAGCAATATTTGGCTAAATTTGTAAAATAATTAGACTCTAACGAACGTATCGATCTTAAAGGGCACAAAAGCTATTCAATATGAGAGTTTTTGCGTATTTTGAGAAAAATACTATGAGCTATTTGTCGAATAGGGGTCAAAATTCACAGAACAACGAGCACATGGCGTAATAGGTATTTTAAAAAATGTTGTGCAGCTAATGTTGGTCCATTAATGCAACTTTAATATAAAAACCTGAAAACCCCGTTTCAAAAATTGTGCTTTATGCTGGATGTTTTTGTTGCAAAATGACCCGAAAAGCGATTTTATTTATTAATATAGTATTGCCTATCACGTGATTGTAAGTAAATATTTTGCAAAAAAAGTTCTAATCCTAATGTGCATATTTAAAGCAAAAAAAAACGGAAAAAGCTAAGGTAAAAAACGTAAAAAGCATAAAACGAACAAATCTAATTTATCTTCTCAGGACTTTTTTTTTTTTAACATTGAGAGAAACCCTTGGAAATTATTCCAAAAATGTTTATTTCTTTGAAATTTTCAGATTCAAAAATATTTGAAAACCCTTAAAAAAAATTAAATAACCGGTTTCTCGAATAATTCGAAAACCGCATTTTTTTCAAAACCAGGTTTTTACAAACCGTAGAAATAGAAAAAAAAAAAAATAGTTTATCGAATAATTTGGAAACCGGTTGTGACAACTCTAATGACAAGTATGCACCTTGCTGTCGATCGCAGGGAAACGCATTAAAAAAGTGGACAAATTGAAAACTAACCAAAAAATTTGTTTGAAAAAACTGCGGGTTTTTTTGTCTGCAGCGCTAAAACCACTTAAAATAAAATTTGTTTAGAAAAAATCGCGCGATTAACATTTTTTAAGTACCCGATTGAAGAAAAAGTTACATTTCATATATAAAATCAGATCTCATTTTGATATAGATCGATATTTATTCTTATTCATTCTTTATCTGAAAATTGGGGTATCCAGTAATAATCGATTTGATCCCTCAAATATATTACTGGATTAAGTTATATCAAAATTGATCTCAAAATTGGGTGATCCAAAATATCTAATTTAAGATCCTGATAGTTCCCAAAATATCCTGTGGTATTAATTTAGATCTACTTGGATCTAATTAGATCCAACAAGATAAGTAATTTTTGGAGGTGATATTTTGAGATAAAATGGGATTTACTTATACCCCATGACATATAATAATAATTAATAAAAATATAAAAAAGTTTAAAGAAAAATAATTTAGACATCTGCGAATATATATAATTATGAGTAGTACTAATATGGGGTTTCTAGATCAACTTTTCCATACAAAAAATGTGCATACCTTAACCCTTTAACGGCCGATGGGGTTAAATTTGACCCCATGATTTTTTGTGTTATGAGGCGGCAGTGTGTTCGGTTTTGATTGCAGTGAAGTCGTGGTGGTGTGTGTGTGTGTGGGGGGGGGGGGGGGGTTCTAGAAACAAGAGCAGGGAGCAAAAATTGTGTACTAGTTTTGTATGGCAAATGTAGCAAATCCAATACAAATTTCAATCTGGCAACCCTGTCAATCAAAACCGCAAAATTATTCCTTTACTGTTCATGTGGGGTCTTTTATGACCCCAGATTTTATTTTTATGGGTAAGGGGGTTGGAGGGGGTTTTAAATTAGCGAAGTGTATTTAAGGGTTAATGTGTGTTAACCGCAAATTATGTTAAACATAAAATTATTCCTTTACTGTTCATGTGGGGTCTTTTATGTCCCAAGATTTTTTTTTTATTGGTAAGGGGGGTTGGGGTGGGGAGTTCGGTTTTGCTTAAAGTGAAGTCGTGGTGGGGGTTCGGGTTTGGTTAAAGTGAAGTCGTGGTGGGTGTTATTTTTGTTGAAGTGAAGTCGTAACATTTAATGTGTTCGTTAGAGGGTTAATACAATATGAATTAAACCACATTAGGGAGGTTTACGAAAGTCTGTGATTTTTTGCTAGTATTTAATAAATAAAATTCATTTACTGCGGAATATATGAACCTCCCTAATACTATTTGTTATCAGTATAAAATGTTAATCACATTATTTAAAAACAAAACATTTATTTATTTTTAGTGTTAATCATATACCTACATACTTATAAAACATATGTATATTAGCAACAATTCTATATTTTTGTAGACCAAATAATTTACAATTACACATAACACTCGAATCAACCGTAATTTGTTTCAATTTAAAACAATTTTCAAAATGAACACCATGAACTGATGAATCTACTAACTCCAAATCTTCATATAAAGGTATGATTTCTAGGAAATTTTCCATATATCTGATGAGTTCTCCCGGAATATATCCTCTATAATAGTTTAGAAAATTTTCCACTTCAACTCTCATGGTCTGATGATTATACAAAGAATCAACCAAAGTTTCATTTTCAGTTCCTATTCGATTCATTGTACGTAATATTGCTATTCAACTCAAGTATTTATAATAAACTAATACATTACAATCAAGTGCAGGAGTAATTATAATGTTTTTACTATCTAACAAAAAAATAAAATAATAACAAATATTTTTTATTAATTTTTTTTTACTTAAATTTTTTATTAATTTGTTTTTAAATTTGATGCGTTAGAAGGAAATATTAATAATAGTTAATTTTTTTAATTTTAATAATATTCGATTAAAAAATTCAACAAATAATCGGCTTCCGTTTTATCAGCGTCGTCGATAACATTTAATATTCACATTACTTCTTTGGTGTATCTTGAGCTAGAACGATAAAAAATTAATATATTAGATTTAATAATAATAAAATAAATAAAAAACTTTTTACCAAAAATTACCTGTTGCAGCCGCATGTATATTCAGCTCGTAATATTCATTGCTGCTGCTACCTTTGCTATCTTTGCTACCTTTTCTATCTTTAGTAAGATAGTAGGTATTGCGCTGGAATTCTTCTATACTATCATCGTCTAGAGTTTCGTTGAATATACCAGGTAGGTATATGTGTTTGGTGTTTTCCACCAAACATCGTACTTTTTTCCCATAAGGCGTCTGGACACGCTCCATTTTTGTGATTTCGTATTTATATTCAAAAAGCATCTCCTTTATGGGGAGAATGCTGTTTGTTTGGGTTTTTTTTTTTAAAATTGATTTTAGGTGTGCTTCCATTTCTGTTGAGGTATATAACTTGAATAGTAATTAAAGAAAACTAGATGGGGGTTTTTATACAAAATTATGAGAAGTAATTTTTATAGCTTATCAAAAAGTTGAGATTAAGCACTATATATATAATGAATTTTTATAATAATTTAAAAGCATATACTTTATAAACAGTTCTACAGTCGCCAGAAAGGGTTAATTTATATTAACCGCAAAATATTAATTGCATTAGGGGGTTGTTCAAACAGTACTGGGATTTTTAAAAATATTTAAGAAATACAATTTTTCTAATGCTTTATACCTGAACACTCCTAATGCTATAATTTATTTTATAATTTGATTACATATAAATTTTTAAAAATAAGTTTTGATTTGCTATGAAATGGGGCGAAGACGGATGTTGAGGTGGAGGCTGAGGTGGAGGCCTAGGCGGTGGTGAAGGCTTCCAAGTCCAGAGATAAGAATAAAAAAAATTTTGAGTGTGCTGGTGTCTGAGATTTGTTTATTGGTTTCATTCATATAGTTCTGTTAAATGGTTTCAAGACTCATATGCTATTAAACTAAAATGTTATCAAAAAATTGTGATCAAGTTCAAGTTTTTACGATCTAACAAAAATAATAACAAATATTTTTGATTTTATATTAATTTTTTTTATTTATTTTTTTATTATACATAAAGTTTCTATTTAAAATGTGTTTTCTACTTCATCATCATGATTATCATCATCATCTTCATCATCAGTACTGTCATACAAGTTGTTGTAGAATACATATTGCTTCTTCTTTTTAATGATTAGACTATATAATCCATTCACTTCTTTAACTTTCTTTAAAATGTGTGGAGTTGTGTTTACATAATCCATCTGATTCTTAGTAATAATCAGAAATCGTTTAGGTAAATAAATATAATATTCTTTATTTACAAGACATCTTATACTTTCACCATATTTTGTATCCATTCGATCTATCTTGTTGATTTCATATGCAGTATTTTCTTCCATATCCTTTAAAGGTAAGTATATGATATTTGGATTTTGAAACAATTTTCTTAAGCTTGCTCTCATTATTAAACTTGTTTCTAAATTCCCAAATTTTTCTGTAAACAACTCGTTTTGTTGTTGTATTATTTCATTAAAACGATTCTCCGTTTCCTTAATTCTCTCCATATACACTGACTTCAGTTGTTTCTTTATTTCGTTAAAATAACTTTTCATATAAATTTTGTTTACAGCATCGTTTTCCAATACAGGATTAGCAATATTTTTTATTCTCCGCAAGTTGAAGTTGAAATTACGATCACTATCCAAATGAATCTTGGAATGCGGATTTTGATATCGAACAGAGTTTTCAATATAATATCCAAACTTATCGATAGGCATTTTCTGAATATGAATTGTTAAATATTTTTAAGACTATTTATATAATAATCTTTGCTTCTCTCAATTCCTCAATAATTGATACAATTTCATTATTATGATTTGAGTGACCAGCTGTTGTGGATGAAATCAATAAACGTAATCTATCAACCAATTCGTTGGGATCATTCCAATAAACATAATTGAGCTTTTTTCTAGTTAACTTCATTAAACCTTTTCCCTTATGAATTTTCTGTTGTTGTTTTAATAGATCTTTAATAATCTTTGTATATTTAATTGAACGATTTCCTTTAATTTGACCATTAATGCTGTTATTTCGTTTATGAACATTAGTCATCTCTAATATTTGTTTATAACTATTTAAATCTGTTTTATTATAACTGATTGGTTTCTTATAAACTAGCAATTCATATAAGCCTGATGTGAAGGGCCATTTTGAATTGCCTACGGTAATATTAGTTGAATTGAAAGTGATGGGTTCATTACCCAGTCTCCATATTTGATTTTTATCCTTATGCGGTCCATAGGTTTTATCATATATATTTAAATTAACTTTTGATAAATCATATTGAATACTTTGATTGGGATGTATTGCAATGGTGTTATCATCATCATCATCATCATCATTATCAACATTATTATCATTATTATCAACGTCGTCATCATAGTCATCAACATCATTTTCACCATCAAATGATTTAAACGTGTTTGAACTTTTATCGATTTTCTTGTTATCAGAACTTGGAGAAAACGTATTATAATCAAGCTTACTCTTTTTATATGGTGTACTGAAGTCGACTTTATTATTCTCAAGATCATATTTAAAAGAGTTATCCGAATAATTTTCATGTTTTATGCTGTTATTATTATTAGTTGATTGAACAATTTCTTTTAATGGTTTTGATATTGGTTTAAATGTCTTTTCTAACAACTCATCATTTGCGATTTCTCTAAGCAAAATATCTTTATATTTCTTTTTTAAAATATTTCGAGTTTTAATAAGATTATTAACTAGATTTGTATTCATATTGATAGATTTAAATAGAAACAGAACAATCAGATCAGTTTGGTAGTGAACGATTTAATAGATAGCAGCAGATTATAGTTGAGAAGTTATAAGTTTAATAATTGATCTTGTACTGATTTTAAAATATCTATAGTATTTCTTTTATAGGTTTATAAATACATCGAAACCTTTTCTATATCGACCATTATTCATAGGATCATCTTTATTAATAACTAGAAAACCATATTTTTCTTTCCAACACTCGGCACATAACGTATGAAATGTTTTTAAAGTTATATCAGAACCAACATGATTATTGTAAATATGTTTGATATTCATTGCATCCTGTTTAAACATTACAATCATATAGTTATTCTTTACTATCCGAGAAATTAATATCACATATTGAACATTTTATCGATGATCGCTGATACTTAAGTCTGATATAACGTTTCAAGGAGAAATTTTGATTGTACTCATATCGACATATATCACAATTGAATTTTATGGGTGACGATGAGAGTTCTGGAAAAAATGTGATATGTACAAAAATTTTATACTAATTTTGTATGAGAATCTAACAAATACGTCATAACCTCAACCCTGTTTTGCTGTTGTGTGTTAACAGTTCTGTTGTTCAGTTGTTAAAATTTGTTGTGGTTTTACTGATATGTGAATGGGGCGAAGGCGGATGTTGAGGTGGAGGCTGAGGTGGAGGCCTAGGCGGAGGTGAAGCACAATTTAACCCACCGCCGACGCCTTCACCTCCGCCTAGGCCTCCACCGAAGGCGCCACCTCATCATCCGCCTTCGCCCCATTCACATATCAGTAAAACCACAACAAATTTTAACAACTGAACAACAGAACTGTTAACACACAACAGCAAAACAGGGTTGAGGTTATGACGTATTTGTTAGATTCTCATACAAAATTAGTATAAAATTTTTGTACATATCACATTTTTTCCAGAACTCTCATCGTCACCCATAAAATTCAATTGTGATATATGTCGATATGAGTACAATCAAAATTTCTCCTTGAAACGTTATATCAGACTTAAGTATCAGCGATCATCGATAAAATGTTCAATATGTGATATTAATTTCTCGGATAGTAAAGAATAACTATATGATTGTAATGTTTAAACAGGATGCAATGAATATCAAACATATTTACAATAATCATGTTGGTTCTGATATAACTTTAAAAACATTTCATACGTTATGTGCCGAGTGTTGGAAAGAAAAATATGGTTTTCTAGTTATTAATAAAGATGATCCTATGAATAATGGTCGATATAGAAAAGGTTTCGATGTATTTATAAACCTATAAAAGAAATACTATAGATATTTTAAAATCAGTACAAGATCAATTATTAAACTTATAACTTCTCAACTATAATCTGCTGCTATCTATTAAATCGTTCACTACCAAACTGATCTGATTGTTCTGTTTCTATTTAAATCTATCAATATGAATACAAATCTAGTTAATAATCTTATTAAAACTCGAAATATTTTAAAAAAGAAATATAAAGATATTTTGCTTAGAGAAATCGCAAATGATGAGTTGTTAGAAAAGACATTTAAACCAATATCAAAACCATTAAAAGAAATTGTTCAATCAACTAATAATAATAACAGCATAAAACATGAAAATTATTCGGATAACTCTTTTAAATATGATCTTGAGAATAATAAAGTCGACTTCAGTACACCATATAAAAAGAGTAAGCTTGATTATAATACGTTTTCTCCAAGTTCTGATAACAAGAAAATCGAGAAAAGTTCAAACACGTTTAAATCATTTGATGGTGAAAATGATGTTGATGACTATGATGACGACGTTGATAATAATGATAATAATGTTGATAATGATGATGATGATGATGATGATAACACCATTGCAATACATCCCAATCAAAGTATTCAATATGATTTATCAAAAGTTAATTTAAATATATATGATAAAACCTATGGACCGCATAAGGATAAAAATCAAATATGGAGACTGGGTAATGAACCCATCACTTTCAATTCAACTAATATTACCGTAGGCAATTCAAAATGGCCCTTCACATCAGGCTTATATGAATTGCTAGTTTATAAGAAACCAATCAGTTATAATAAAACAGATTTAAATAGTTATAAACAAATATTAGAGATGACTAATGTTCATAAACGAAATAACAGCATTAATGGTCAAATTAAAGGAAATCGTTCAATTAAATATACAAAGATTATTAAAGATCTATTAAAACAACAACAGAAAATTCATAAGGGAAAAGGTTTAATGAAGTTAACTAGAAAAAAGCTCAATTATGTTTATTGGAATGATCCCAACGAATTGGTTGATAGATTACGTTTATTGATTTCATCCACAACAGCTGGTCACTCAAATCATAATAATGAAATTGTATCAATTATTGAGGAATTGAGAGAAGCAAAGATTATTATATAAATAGTCTTAAAAATATTTAACAATTCATATTCAGAAAATGCCTATCGATAAGTTTGGATATTATATTGAAAACTCTGTTCGATATCAAAATCCGCATTCCAAGATTCATTTGGATAGTGATCGTAATTTCAACTTCAACTTGCGGAGAATAAAAAATATTGCTAATCCTGTATTGGAAAACGATGCTGTAAACAAAATTTATATGAAAAGTTATTTTAACGAAATAAAGAAACAACTGAAGTCAGTGTATATGGAGAGAATTAAGGAAACGGAGAATCGTTTTAATGAAATAATACAACAACAAAACGAGTTGTTTACAGAAAAATTTGGGAATTTAGAAACAAGTTTAATAATGAGAGCAAGCTTAAGAAAATTGTTTCAAAATCCAAATATCATATACTTACCTTTAAAGGATATGGAAGAAAATACTGCATATGAAATCAACAAGATAGATCGAATGGATACAAAATATGGTGAAAGTATAAGATGTCTTGTAAATAAAGAATATTATATTTATTTACCTAAACGATTTCTGATTATTACTAAGAATCAGATGGATTATGTAAACACAACTCCACACATTTTAAAGAAAGTTAAAGAAGTGAATGGATTATATAGTCTAATCATTAAAAAGAAGAAGCAATATGTATTCTACAACAACTTGTATGACAGTACTGATGATGAAGATGATGATGATAATCATGATGATGAAGTAGAAAACACATTTTAAATAGAAACTTTATGTATAATAAAAAAATAAATAAAAAAAATTAATATAAAATCAAAAATATTTGTTATTATTTTTGTTAGATCGTAAAAACTTGAACTTGATCACAATTTTTTGATAACATTTTAGTTTAATAGCATATGAGTCTTGAAACCATTTAACAGAACTATATGAATGAAACCAATAAACAAATCTCAGACACCAGCACACTCAAAATTTTTTTTATTCTTATCTCTGGACTTGGAAGCCTTCACCACCGCCTAGGCCTCCACCTCAGCCTCCACCTCAACATCCGTCTTCGCCCCATTTCATAGCAAATCAAAACATATTTTTAAAAATTTATATGTAATCAAATTATAAAATAAATTATAGCATTAGGAGTGTTCAGGTATAAAGCATTAGAAAAATTGTATTTCTTAAATATTTTTAAAAATCCCAGTACTGTTTGAACAACCCCCTAATGCAATTAATATTTTGCGGTTAATATAAATTAACCCTTTCTGGCGACTGTAGAACTGTTTATAAAGTATATGCTTTTAAATTATTATAAAAATTCATTATATATATAGTGCTTAATCTCAACTTTTTGATAAGCTATAAAAATTACTTCTCATAATTTTGTATAAAAACCCCCATCTAGTTTTCTTTAATTACTATTCAAGTTATATACCTCAACAGAAATGGAAGCACACCTAAAATCAATTTTAAAAAAAAAACCCAAACAAACAGCATTCTCCCCATAAAGGAGATGCTTTTTGAATATAAATACGAAATCACAAAAATGGAGCGTGTCCAGACGCCTTATGGGAAAAAAGTACGATGTTTGGTGGAAAACACCAAACACATATACCTACCTGGTATATTCAACGAAACTCTAGACGATGATAGTATAGAAGAATTCCAGCGCAATACCTACTATCTTACTAAAGATAGAAAAGGTAGCAAAGATAGCAAAGGTAGCAGCAGCAATGAATATTACGAGCTGAATATACATGCGGCTGCAACAGGTAATTTTTGGTAAAAAGTTTTTTATTTATTTTATTATTATTAAATCTAATATATTAATTTTTTATCGTTCTAGCTCAAGATACACCAAAGAAGTAATGTGAATATTAAATGTTATCGACGACGCTGATAAAACGGAAGCCGATTATTTGTTGAATTTTTTAATCGAATATTATTAAAATTAAAAAAATTAACTATTATTAATATTTCCTTCTAACGCATCAAATTTAAAAACAAATTAATAAAAATTTAAGTAAAAAAAAATTAATAAAAAATATTTGTTATTATTTTATTTTTTTGTTAGATAGTAAAAACATTATAATTACTCCTGCACTTGATTGTAATGTATTAGTTTATTATAAATACTTGAGTTGAATAGCAATATTACGTACAATGAATCGAATAGGAACTGAAAATGAAACTTTGGTTGATTCTTTGTATAATCATCAGACCATGAGAGTTGAAGTGGAAAATTTTCTAAACTATTATAGAGGATATATTCCGGGAGAACTCATCAGATATATGGAAAATTTCCTAGAAATCATACCTTTATATGAAGATTTGGAGTTAGTAGATTCATCAGTTCATGGTGTTCATTTTGAAAATTGTTTTAAATTGAAACAAATTACGGTTGATTCGAGTGTTATGTGTAATTGTAAATTATTTGGTCTACAAAAATATAGAATTGTTGCTAATATACATATGTTTTATAAGTATGTAGGTATATGATTAACACTAAAAATAAATAAATGTTTTGTTTTTAAATAATGTGATTAACATTTTATACTGATAACAAATAGTATTAGGGAGGTTCATATATTCCGCAGTAAATGAATTTTATTTATTAAATACTAGCAAAAAATCACAGACTTTCGTAAACCTCCCTAATGTGGTTTAATTCATATTGTATTAACCCTCTAACGAACACATTAAATGTTACGACTTCACTTCAACAAAAATAACACCCACCACGACTTCACTTTAACCAAACCCGAACCCCCACCACGACTTCACTTTAAGCAAAACCGAACTCCCCACCCCAACCCCCCTTACCAATAAAAAAAAATCTTGGGACATAAAAGACCCCACATGAACAGTAAAGGAATAATTTTATGTTTAACATAATTTGCGGTTAACACACATTAACCCTTAAATACACTTCGCTAATTTAAAACCCCCTCCAACCCCCTTACCCATAAAAATAAAATCTGGGGACATAAAAGACCCCACATGAACAGTAAAGGAATAATTTTGCGGTTTTGATTGACAGGGTTGCCAGATTGAAATTTGTATTGGATTTGCTACATTTGCCATACAAAACTAGTACACAATTTTTGCTCCCTGCTCTTGTTTCTAGAACCCCCCCCCCCCCACACACACACACACACCACCACGACTTCACTGCAATCAAAACCGAACACACTGCCGCCTCATAACACAAAAAATCATGGGGTCAAATTTAACCCCATCGGCCGTTAAAGGGTTAAGGTATGCACATTTTTTGTATGGAAAAGTTGATCTAGAAACCCCATATTAGTACTACTATTATGTATGGGGTTATATAAATATAACAATATTAATTACATTGGGCCAAATATTATCATATCTCAAACTAAATTGTTAATCATAATGCTATATATAATTATATCTTGAATTGCATTACCCATATGGCACCATATGGCACCATATATAAGCATATCTTATATAACACACAAACATAGTTTTTATAATGCAGTATATATTATTATATAGCTTATATGTCACCATATACGATTACATATTGTGTTATACATGAGAATGTATTATTATATATGACAATTGATCTGTCATATCTTATTATGTATAGCATATATGCTGAATATCTAATTTTATAAATGTCAATATATAATATAAACATATAATCAGCTATGGCCATATATAATCACATATTTTAATATATTTTAATTTGAACAAACGTAAGACCATATGTATATAATTTTTTTTACTCGGGTATATAAAATACGCAACTTTAATGAACTTCCTAACCCTTGTCATAATGAATGATGAGTCACATATGTTTAGTGGTATGTTTTTGTTGTTGCTGGTGTAATTCGAAAATGTGCATATAAATATATGTGCATATATTTTTATTGTATTTTATACCAATGTTAGTATACTGAATGAAAATGAGTCCAAGTACTTGTAAAACGATGACTACAAAAAACTTATAAAAAGCTGAAGCTAAACTAAAGGTAACCAAAGTTCATCCGTGCATTTGTTTTATTTATTACTGTAAGACACTTTAGTGATGAGTGATGATCTTCATTATTACAATTATAATTATTGCATTTGTTGGGTAGTCAGTTGCATGCGTTATATGCATACACTGTGGTATTAAAGTATCCATATTTTAAATATTAACAGTTTATTTGCAGCTATCACCGTTAAAACCTTTGAAGTAATTTATCAATCAATACATTTCATATTAGCGTACCTTGGAAATTATCCTTTCTAATGTGACATCTTTTCAGCAGGAAGATTTGCGTATGCATAAAATTACATTACTCAACAAAATTTCAACTTTTTGCAGAACCTGTCTTAGAGATACACATTTTTTAATAGACTGACTTAGTTACGCTAAATCCAAATGTATAATTTTTTTTTTCTAATTTGCAGTTTTTGTATTATAGCTCATTTGATATTTATAGCATTCAGCCCATTTTTCATATATGTTGCTTTCCAAGCCGAGTGCCCCGCTCTTCCTAGAAAGTGGACTATAAAAATATATTTTTTTATGGGGAATTTGAAGAAAATACAATTTTTCAAAAAAATTCAGCCCTAGTTTCGAATTTTTAGATTAATACAATACTCAATTTATCTAAAAATCGTCCAATTTTTTTTCGATTTTTTTTATTTCTAAAAAAGTCTAGATGTTTTCTTACCGACCCAGAAAATTTTATAGTGTAACTCGTATTAGTTCATAAATATTTCAATATTTCTGTAAAATTTTATTAAATGAATTATAAAAAAAAACCCCTAAACTTTTCTTACAAATGAAAAAAAAATTTTGGTTAATTTTACTCTAAAAGCTCGGAACTAGTTCTGAATTTTTCGAAAAAATTTTCTTTTTTCAAATTCTTTATAAAAAAATATATTGATATTTTTTTGTGGATAAACTTAGAACTATCGTTGTTTAGTGACAAACAAACAACGATAGTTTTAATCTGTATTCTTATGTAAACATTAAATATAATTCTCCTGAGGTTGACATTCGACGGATGTCGAAATATTGAGAAATTAATTAGTTTTTATATTAACTACAACTAGCCTCGAGCTCGAGCATTTTTATTTAACCCATTTTGAGCCGCTGTTCGACTAGTCGAACAGCAAAATTCTCTTTTTTCACCTCCATTTTTTATGTGATTAAGTGTTTCCGACATACAAAAAAGTGATACCATATTAAAGGAAATTTAATTGTCTTTCAGAAAAAGTATATAACAATTATCCCCCACTCCCCTGCTCCGCTCCAGGGGTGGGTTGAAAAATACCTTGCATATAGACACTTTTTGTTTTTATAAAATGGAAAATATATATAAATTTTAATTTTCTAAAAGTACTTTATTATTGTTCGCAAAGGTCTAAAATAGTCTATCAGTAAGTTTTTCCCGAGTTTTAGAATCCCCAGGTATATTTAGAGACGCGCCAAGTTCACTGTTCGACTAGTCGAACATTGGCCGTAGGCCACAACTTTATTATTGTGTTTTGTCGTTGAGCATTTAATGCAGAAAAAATAAATTCTTTGAATTTCGAATTTTTGAACATGCATTTCCACGAAATTTGTTTGTTACAAGCATCATGGCTTGCCATTGAATTTTTTTGTTGCAAGCTTGATCAATTTAAATTTCGCTTGCTGTTGTTTTGAAAAAAGAATTTTGTCAGTTTTGATTTAATCGTGTAGTGATTGCCACAAATAGGATGCTATTGGTCTACTAATCCAACACTTGGTGCTTCAATCGTGCAGCAGACAAAGCCACGCTCGATGTTTAGAAAAATTAAACAGTATCTGCACTTTCACGACAATAATAACCTGGATCGAAATGGCAAATATACTAAAGTTCGTTCACTTTTTGATATTAGAAACAAAAAATTTATGCAGTTCGGTGTCTTTGAAGAGCATTTGTCAATCGGCGAGCAAATGTTACCATATTTTGGATGTCACAGCTGTAAGATGTACTTGAAAAACAAGCCAATAAAATTTGGCTACAAGACTTGGTGCATGGATGCATCTACTGGATATGTCCTCAACATGCTGCCGTACGGTGGACCTAGTGACAAATACGATAAAAAAAATATAGGCCTGGCCGCTTCTGTGGTCATGGATATGGCTTGTAAATTGGAACATCATTCGAGAAGGCCAGCCTGGTGAAATCATTGTGCAGCAGCCCAATATAATCCGAAACTATAATAGTTTCATGGGCGGTGTCGATCTTCATGATAATGCTGTTTCCAAATACCGTGTTTCGATTCGTTCAAAGAAGTGGTGGTGGCCACTTTGGTTGGCCGTTCTAGAGTCATCTGTTGTGAATGCTTGGAAGTTAAATTGTTTAGTAAATAAGAAGCTTGTTCGTAAATATAATTCACAGCTGACATTTCGATTCAACCTGGCCACAAACTTGTTACTAACGCCTGACGACAACAACGACGAAGATATTGCGAAGGATGACATTACTAAAGATACATCATTTAAGATTCGCCCGCACCCTCGTGTGTCAGGTCATCACCAAATCATAACACAACCTGAAAACATTCCAGGCGTTGCAATGTTTGTCATAAGCCTGCACAGAGAATGTGCTCTAAGTGCCAAGTCCATTTGCACGAAAATAAGTGTTTTGCTGCATACCATAAATGGGAGCAAGAGTAATGAAAATTACAAGAAGTACATTTAATTACAATATATATAATAAATATTTAAAAAAATAAACATTACAATCGTGTTTTTGTTCCACATATGATTTTTTTTTTGTCGATACCTGGAAATTATTTTTGTATGGTAGTATAAATTTTTTTTGTCGCCTACGGCCGTTGTTCGACTAGTCAAACAGTCGTTTCTGGGGAAACGGTTGGAGATACAAAACTTCTGACAACGGTTTTGTATGGTAATTGGGGCCTTATTAGACCAAAAAGTACTTTTTAGTTTACGATTCGAACATTTTTGCATTCCGGCCCAAAATAGGTTAATTAATACTAGTAGTGGGGGAATGGGGCTTTTGTAACGACGCCGCAGCGCAGTCGGCACAGGCTGAAAAATGCATGGGGTATTTGTAACAAGGGAAAATGCATGGGGTATTTGTAATGAAAAAGCAGCGCAGTCGGCACAGGCTCAAAAATGCATGGGGTATTTGTAACAAGGGAAAATGGATGGGGTATTTGTAACAAGGTGAAATTTTTGTGATATAAAATTTGAAAATTGAAAATTAAAATTAAAAATTGAAAATTAAAATTAAAAATTGAAAAATAAAAATTGAAAAATAAAAATTGAAAAATAAAAAATTGGAAATTGAAAAAATAAAAATAAAAATTGGAAATTGAAAAAATAAAAGTTGAAAAATAAAAATTGAAAAATAAAAATTGAAAAATAAAAATTGAAAAATAAAAAATTGGAAATTGAAAAAATAAAAGTTGAAAAATAAAATTGAAAAATAAAAAATTAAAAATTGAAAAATAAAAGTTGAAAAATAAAAATTAAAAAATAATTGAAAAATAAAAAATTGGAAATTGCCCCCCTCCCGTTGCCCCCTCCCTTAAAATCCCCCTTGCCCCCTCCCCTTGCCCCCTCCCCCTTGGCCCTTGAAAAAATCCCCGTTGCCCCTCCCCCTTCCCCCCTACCCTTGCCCTCCCCCTTGGCCCTTGCCCCCCTCCCCGTTGCCCCCTCCCCTTCCCCCCTCCCCTTGCCCCTCCCCCTTGCCCCCTCCCCCCTTGGCCCTTGCCCCCTCCCCGTTGAAAAATCCCCCTTCCCCTAACCCTTGCCCTCCCCCCTTGGCCCTTGAAAAAATCTAAATTCCCCCTTGCCCCTTGCCCCCCCTCCCCCTGAAAAATTGCCCCTGCCCTATTGCCCCCCTCCCCCTTGCCCCTTCCCCTTGCCCCTTCCCCCTCCACCTTCCCCTTGCCCTACCACTTCCCTTCGGGTTCATTCTTCTTTTGTGCTTGTTTGTTTTTTTGGCCTGTGCTACACTTTTTCTTTTTCCCCATTGTTTACCTCCTTTCGAAATTAAGCTGGTCCTTATTGATGTAAAGAAAAAATATCGATGGCTGTTTGCAGTAAGAAACACAAACTATTAACTGATGGGTGTGAAAATATAAAGGAAAAATTTTAAATTTCTGTGTGTGAAAAAATGTTATTCTCTAAATATTGTTTTAATAAGATGGTTTTATTATTTTAGGTGTGGAGGATATTTTTTGGCTAGAAGCGTGAAACAAGGGGCGGTCATATGTTAGAACTCTTTAATCTACAATGTAAAATTTGTGTTGAATTTGTATAGGAAGCAAAACTCTGCTTGCCAACATAGCGTTCGCAACTAAAATGTGTTTACATAAATAAAATTCTTTGAGTAGTTTTATGCCATCACTAAGGAGGGTTGTAATGAATAATAAAATAGGAATCAAAACTTTGTTTGACACCATATTGCTTAAAACTATTTAAAATTTGTTTAGGGTCAAAGTAAAAGACAATTTGTATTTACATATGTTTTAATATTAATTTGTTTATTAAACACTTAGATGTTTATGATACATTTCAATTAGATTAATTACAGCTTGACTTCTATGTCTATAGATGAAGCAGCTGCAAGTATCTGGTCCCTCTATGCAACTATCAATAGACCATGGACAATCGATAAAATGCTCCCCATGCATCGAGTCTATGCACTCCTTATGTTCAAATTCATCCATTATATTCATAAAGTTTAATATGAAGTGGAGATCCTCAAAGGAAATGTATCCATCATACTCAAAAAGAAATGCGTTAATTCTTTCGCGTAGTGTCGGAAATTCCATCATTATTTCAAGATTGATGTTTCTCCTTATCTGTATTTTTTAATACTAATTAAAAAATTTATTTTTCTTAATGTGAGGAGAGGATACTTGACAAATATATCCCCAAACTACTAATTATATAAGAGTGAGGGAATACAATGATTTATCATACACTTTCCTTCACTCTGGCTCGATCAATTGGAGGGTGGAGTTAAGGCATAAGACATTTTTCAATTATTTTCCTTAATTTTAATTATAGGAATGTAAGAACAATCATTCAATAAAAAGCCGTCCAATAGTAAAGTCAAATTAGCAGTAATTTAAATAGTTAGCCTAAAAAAACAAAAGTGAAAAATTCTTGTGTTAAAAATATATAATTAAAAAAGGAATTACAACAGCAATGGAAGCCACCAATTGCAACATTTGCGGTATGACATTTGTTCAACAAGAGGCCTTGACCAATCACATTAAATTGCATTGTCCTGAATGTAGGAAGATGTTTTTGACTCTTTCAACACTGCGAGAGCATGAAAAGACCCACGCAGGCCCATCCTCAATATTTTGCAATTCTTGTAAGGAGTTCGTGAGCTCTACATCCCACGGATATCATTTAAGGACAACTAAACATCGCAATAATTGTGGTGTGGCAATAGCCAATAATAAGTTTGCTGTTACAAGCAGCGACTTTAAAGAACGGATGGAAGTTTATAAACATGTAAATGATCGTGAGGGAATACTATCTCCACAAGATTTTTTTAAAAATTTGAGACCATTCCTTTTAACACTGCTTAAAGACTCCCTTTATAAGCATATTACTTATAAATTTAATATGGAGCTAAAATGTGATTACATAAAAATAATTAATACTGAAATGATCATTGCAACAATTCACCATATATCAAAAATGGTTATGGTGACTAGAGGTGAGGACATCTCATATATTCATGATATGCAAGTTGATGAAATATGCACTAAAATGTCTGAATTTCAAGAACGGGATAGTGGATGGACCCTCACCACAATCAAAACTCTTGAAGTTAATATAAATCAAGCATCAATTATAAGAGGCTCATAATATATACCCTCACCAAAAATAATTGCAAAACGTGGTGGATGTATCAATATAAGGAACAATGATGTGTATTGCTTTAAATGGTGTTTGATAGTAGCACTTTTTTCTGAACGAGATTTACGCAGAGATGAAAAAGTAAAGTGTAATTCTTTTAATATATCTAATATTGCTGCTAGTAAAATAACTGTGGGATGTGTGGAGCTGAACTTCGATAATCTAGAATTTCCTCTAAAAGTAACAGATATTAAAAAATTCGAAAAACAAAATTCGATAAGTATTAATGTTTTTGGATTTGATGGTAATATAATCGTTGGACCATATCATCTGACGCGGGAGGAAAGATCAATACACATCAATCTTCTTCTGATATCAAAGGATGAATTATCACACTATATACTAATACATGACATATCAAGGTAAAACTACAACTTTAAATTAGTAATGATAAATATATTTATAAAAATTTAATTTTTTATATATATATTTCAGACTTTTGCGTACAAGTATTAGCTCACATAAATCCAAAGTATTTATCTGCAACTCATGTCTATATCATACGGATACTGAAGAGAGGTTAAAAACCCATAAGGAGCTTTGTAGAAAGAGAGTTCCAACAATGCCAAAGAGGAGAGAATCAAGATTATGTTTTAAAAATGAACATAGAGAGTTGGATGTACCCTTCACCATTTATGCTGATTTTGAATCTATGTTGAAGGCAGTAAATGAAGAAGTGAGTGACAAAACTACCAATGTGCAAAAGCATGTAGCTTGTGCATATAGTTATAATATTAAATGTAGTTATAATAATAGTCTATCAAAATTTCATATTCATTTCGGTGAAGATTCACCTTCATCATTTGTAGCAAATATTGTAAAAGATGCCAAAGAAATTTATAAAAATCATCTTAGTAAGGTAGTAGACATGTCATTATCCCCCGAAGAAATTATTTCATTTAATTCAACTATAAATTGTCATATTTGTGGTGAAAAGTTAAATACAGATCCTAAAAATTATACAGTAAGAGATCACTGTCATATTAGTGGAAAATTTAGGGGTGCAGCACACAATAATTGTAATATCAAATATAGAACCCCCAAATTTATACCAATTTTCTTCCATAATCTATCGGCCTACGACTCACATCTTTTTTTCAAAGAATTAAATAGCGTAGAAGGTGGTGCTATTAAAGTCATTCCTCTAAACAAGGAAGTTTATATTTCAATAACTTTAACCATTGATGTTGGAAATAAACAAAAGCTCGAACTTCGCTTTTTAGACTCATATAGATTTATGGCGTCAAGTATAGAAAGTCTAGCTAATAATTTACATGCTGGTGATTTGCATGAAGTTAGAGAATATTTTAGCGATGAAAATAAATTTAATTTAATTAAAAGAAAGGGGGTTTTTCCATATTCATACATGGATTCAATGGAAAGATTTAATGAGACCGAGCTCCCTAGTCGAGATAAATTCTTTAATATTTTAAATAATTCAGAATGTTCATTAGAAGATTATGAACATGCAAACATGGTTTGGAATGAATTTAATTGTAAAAATCTTCAAGAATATACCATATTATATCTTAAAACTGATGTACTTCTTCTTACGGATATTTTCGAAAACTTTAGAAAAGTTTGTAAGAGTGTGTATAAACTTGATCCATGTCATTATTATACTGCTCCAGCTCTTTCTTGGGATGCTATGCTAAAAATAACAAAAATTGAATTAGAACTCTTAACTGATGAAGAAATGTACAACTTCATATATGAGGGAATAAGAGGTGGACTAGTACAATGTTCACAGAGATATTCTAAGGCCAATAACAAATACTTAGAAGATTATGATATTAGTAAGCCATCAGTGTTTTTAGCATATTTGGACGCCAATAATTTATATGAATTTGAATGGTTGGATGCGGAAAAAGTAGAGTCTTTTGATGTCAATCAAATAGCAAATGATTCACCCATGGGATATATTTTAGAAGTAGATTTAGTATATCCCGATTCTATCCATGATGATCACAATGATTTACCTTTTGCCCCCAAAAATAAGATAGTAGGCAATTCAAAGCATAAAAAGCTTATTGCTGATTTAGATAAAAAAATAAAGTA